>JABWTJ010000577.1:0-321461 GCA_016801875.1 Solanum sitiens | reverse complement strand
TTCATCAAGCCTTCTTTTATACCAAGGCATCATCAATAACAAGGTGAATTAGGGTTTCTTCAAGATTTTGGATTCAAAGCTTCATTAAGCTTATTTTATCACAAACACATAATCACATTCATGAAAGCATAAGATTAAGCATATAGAAGGGTTTACAATACTACCAATACATATCATTCACTATTAAGAGTTTACTACAAATAGTATCAACCATAACCTACCTTCACCAAGGATCCTTGATCAAACAAGCAATCTCTCAAGCTTCTTGGTTCCTCTTGGTTGTCTCTCTCTATAGATCGTTCCTCTCTTCTCCTTGTTCTCTCTATTTTTTCTTCTCCCAAACTCTCTCTCTTTTCCCCAATTTGGCATATAATTAGGTATAAAAGATGAGGAAACCACCCACTAAATAACTCAAGGTCATCTCCTTTACACCCCCAAGGATTTGAGTTTTTAACATTGACCCACTAAAATTTATAATTATAGCAAGAATAGTCCAAAACTCCCCTTTAAAACTTACCCAGAAATTTGACCCAGACTGGGATTACGCAACCTGTGACGGTCCGTCGTGCCTACGACGGTCCGTCCTGCACTTCCGTCACGACGGACAGAGAATTGCTCTCAGTACCCAATTCTCAAGAGTTGAAGTGTTCTGAAACGGAACCTCACAACGGTCCGTCATGTCTGTGACGGTCCGTCCTGCAGGTCCGTCACAGACTTCAGAGAATTGCTCTCAGTACCCAATTCTCAAGAGTTGAAGTGTTTTGAAACGGAACCTCACAACGGTCCGTCATGTCTGTGACGGTCCGTCCTGCAGGTCCGTCACAGACTTCAGAGAATTGCTCTCAGTACCCAATTCTCAAGAGTTGAAGTGTTCTGAAACGGAACCTCACAACGGTCCGTCATGTCTGTGACGGTCCGTCCTGCAGGTCCGTCACAGAGTTCAGAGAGTCGATTTCAGCACTCAAATATAAGAATTCCAAGTGTTTGGAACGAGACACCCTCGACGGTCCGTCGTGCCCATGACGGTCCGTCGTTGGATACGTCGTCTCAGACAGTTTTCCAGAAATAAAATCTGCTGCTCAAAACGACTAAGCAGGTCGTTACAATAGATACCAATTTACCCATCGTTCGTCCTCGAACGATCAAAAGAAGAAAGACAAGGATGAGAGGGAGTACCTGAATCTGTGAACAGATGCGGATATTTTTCTTGCATATCAGCTTCCTTCTCCCAAGTGGCCTCTTCAACTGGTCGATTCTTCCATTGAACTTTGATAGATGCAATCTCCCTTGATCTCAACTTGCGAATTTCTCTATCTAAAATAGCAACAGGTTCCTCCTCATAAGACAAATTTTCATCAAGCAGAACCGAATCCCAACGAATGATGTAGTTTCCATCCCCATGGTATCTTTTCAACATAGACACATGAAATACCGGATGTACTCCTGACAGCCCTGGAGGCAAGGCTAATTCATAAGCCACCTCCCCTACTCGCTTAAGTACTTCAAATGGCCCAATATACCTTGGACTTAGCTTACCCCTTTTTCCAAACCGCATCACCCCTTTCATGGGTGAAACCTTCAGCAAGACTTGTTCACCCTCCATGAACTCCAAGTCTCTAACCTTTCGATCTGCATATTCCTTTTGCCTACTTTGAGCTGCTAAAAGCTTTTCTTGAATAGATTTCACCTTCTCCAATGAATCCCTCAACAGATCAGTACCCCAAGGTCTAACTTCAAATGCGTCAAACCAACCAATGGGAGACCTACATCTCCTCCCATACAATGCTTCAAATGGGGCCATGTCAATACTGGAGTGATAGCTATTATTGTATGAAAACTCCGCTAAGGGTAAGAAGTTATCCCAATGACCACCAAATTCAATCACACATGCGCGAAGCATATCCTCCAACACTTGAATCGTTCGCTCAGACTGACCATCGGTCTGAGGGTGAAATGCAGTACTAAGGTCCAACCTAGTACCTAATTCCGCGTGCAATGTTCTCCAAACTTAGAAGTAAACTGCGTACCTCTATCTGATATAATGGAGAGTGGAACTCCATGCAATCGAACAATTTCTGAGATGTAGATTTTGGCTAACTTCTCTGCATTGTAGGTCACCTTGACCGGAATGAAGTGAGCAGACTTAGTTAATCTGTCCACAATTACCCAAATAGAGTCAAACTTACCCAATGTCTTTGGAAGACCAACCACGAAGTCCATTGCAATTCTCTCCCACTTCCATTCAGGAATGGGCATTTTCTGAAGTGTTCCTCCGGGCCTCTGGTGTTCATACTTTACTTGCTGGCAATTTGGACATTTGGCAACAAAATCAACAATGTCGCGCTTCATTCTACTCCACCAAAAGTGTTGCTTTAGGTCACGGTACATCTTGGTTGCACCAGGATGTATAGAATATCCGGAACTATGAGCCTCTGTAAGGATAGTGTGGATCAAATCATCAACATGAGGCACACATACCCTTCCCTTAATCCTCAAGACACCTTCCTCATCAATCATTGCCTCTTTAGACTCGCCTCGCAACACCGTATCCCGAATTCGACTTAGCTTTTCATCATCAAACTGTTTTCCCTTGATCTTGTCAAGAAAAGAAGATCTTGCCTCCACACTGGCCAAAAATCCTCCTTTCTCTAGTATTTCCAGTCTCATAAGGTCGTTACAGTTATACAACTAGACTATTTATTGACATTATGATTCTTTTTTAATTACTGTGTTTCTTTTTTTATTTTATTTTGAAATGTTTTATTTGAGTTGAAGATTTAATAGGAATAATCTCTCTAGATTAATAAGATGAGAGTAAATTTACCTATGATTCTTCTCAAATCTTGCTTATGAGATTATGTTAGATACGCAATTATTATTGGATCATCTTCACATATAAATGTAAGAAATCAAAGGAAAGTTATGGTAATTTCAACTTGTCATTATTTTCATATATTATAATCTTTGATTTATTCTTCAAGTGTAATTATACATTAGTAGTTTATATAGTTGATTCGTAAATCACACGGGTCATAAATTATTTTTGTGAAATGGCACATGTAATATCATTATATAATTATCCATTAAATGTTGATAAAGAAGAAGAGTGATTCTACATTTAAGGGTGTAATCTAGTGATCAATCAAATAATTAAAGCATGAAGTTTAATAAAATAAAATGAAAATTTACTCCATCTCATCTAACTCTCTGACAATTTAATTAAGATATTTCATTTTGAAATAATTATTTTTATGTTGTTAAAGTTAAGAAGCTCGAGTAATTAGTTTACTTTAAAATCCATGTCATTTCCCTTTGAAACTCTTTTAACAGACTTTATTTAATCCATATTTTGACCATCAGATAACCTTTAACCCAAAATTTGGCCCAAATTCTTCAAACCCACATTAATAGCCCAAGATTTAAAAATTTCCAGAATCCCACATCGTTTATCCCTTTATTTCGACCCAGAGTTTGTCCTATATAAACCCTCACTCTTACTGTTCAGGGGAGGAGTTTTTAGAGGCGAGAAAAAGAACACCCCGCTAAGTTTTTGGGAGTTCTTATTTTCGTCGCTTGAATTTTGTTGATTCGCGACTATTTTGGAATTCTTCATGTCCAGGCTTGAGTTTCAGTCGCTGCCCAATACCAGGTAACACTCGTATTTCATCATCATTTGATGTGAAGTGTTGGGTTTAGTTTTTTTTAACGATTATGTATACCTATTTTAGTCAACTAAATAAAGGTGTTTAGATTTAACTTCTTTGTTTATCACACTTTGTTATTTTTAGATCTTGTCTCTTGTTTTGATCTCAATTCTCAAGAATGGAGCTTTATTTTAGCTTAACATTTTGTGAATTAGGTGGTAATGTTTAACTAATAACATGAACTTGTGTTGTTTAGTCTTTTCACACCCCTTTTTTGTTTTAAAAATAATTATCGATAATCAGTGTTTAAATTTGTTTGAAATCCATGATAGTATTCATATTTAAGTACCTTTTTCAAATATGTTGCAAATTTATTCTTCCTTTTTAGTTGTCTTGAGTATTTCATTTTCTACGTGAAGATAGCTAGATTTATGTTTGGTATTCTTGCCTCTCTTAGAGTGTTAGTTCAACTCTTTCTAAAATTGTTTATATCTTGGTATATCTATTTATGTTTGAAGAAATATCCCATATTTTAACTAGATTATGTTTCCCATCACCATTTTAATCTTTCTTTACCTCTATAACTCTTAAGTGCAACTTTTAGGATTTTGATAGAATATTTGTTGTCTTTCCTCACTTATTTTTCTGATTTTCTCTCGACGAGTGAAATTAATTATTGCTTTGGTTTGTCTTGATTTGACTATAAATGAAAGGTTTTGTCATGTTTAAATCATTTAATTTGTTGATTATGTTCAAGTTCCACATGTTGCTAGAGCCCCCGTAACTTTCTATCTTAGAGCATATTTTATAACTTAGAAAGATTTTTTAAAATTTTTTTTACTGCTGTCTAGATCTGCTAAAAAACATTCAATTATGAGGGTAACACAATGTTATGTGCACCTCTTTATGAGATTTGGTATATGAGCTATTACATTATCTTTTCCTCTCTTTTATGTTTTTTCTTAATTATGACGTCACAATTCTACTGCAGTGTTGATTCTACTGAATAATTATTTTTGCTTTTAACACTTTGTATTTTGTTCTTTTTGCTTATTAAAATCAATAACTGATTCATCAGCATTTGTTGAATTTCACATAAATATCATCCTAAGACTCTACAAGATGAATTGGAAAAAAACTAGGACTCTATAGGACATTTTCAATCTTAACAATATTCCTTACGAACCCTAATTAATGCGTCATTAAGATATTTCTTTCATAGCTTGTCGTAAAAGGTAGAAATGTTTCGTTATATTCCTAGATTTTAATGGAGCAGTGTGAAACAAGAGTAATCAATAATCACTGAAGAAATGTGTGTTTGAACAGATACAAGAAATATTCGAATTGCAGCGTGGAGTGATACCTTAGCAATCATGTGCATCAGACAGACGAATAAACTCTAGAATATTGTTGAAACACTTCTCAAAATATCTGTATAAATGCAATGGTAGTACCAAACGAGTATCATAATAAGGGAGCTAATTCCTTATTATGAGAATCTAACTACAAGGGGGCTATGAGAAGGTATTCCATTCCTCTCACTCTTTATTCTCATGCTATGAATTTCAGACAAATTTGATAAACACATTTATTGTACACTAATCTGCAGGTGAAGAAAATTTTTCTGAAAGCCCCCCCCCCCCCCCAATTTATGGCAGCAAAAACGCTTTAACGCCATTAGTCTAAAGGATCTCTCTCAATGCTTTCTTTTAACATTAACTTTCCAAGCTTCATCTCGAATTGCTCCTGCATTTTTCAGGTATACGTTGGTTAATTGTTATGAATTGCATTCAATTTTCTTTTACTCTTTTGCTTTTGAAACGATATTTATTTTGCATTTATTGTTTGAGGTATTTAAAGTTTTTGATTAAGATTTATAGATTTGTGGATGATTTCTAAAATTTTGATCTTTGATTGGGTTTGCGAATGAAGTGACCAAAAAGGTCAAAGAAGATAGTTATTTTTTTTCATTTATTTGTGAAACTCAATTCTTGTTTTCGATGTTAAAGTGGACTGACTTAAATTTCTAAAATCAATATTTTCTTTTATATTTTCAGTCTTATATATGAATATACAAATCAATCTGCTAATACACCATTAAAATCAAATAAGCGGTAGTACTGAGAAGATGATATACCTAAAATATTAATTTATTACTTTGTTGGCATATCACCTCTCTCTAATCAATTTTCCGACGCCTCTGTCTCTTAATATGCCTACTATATCCACCTCTTGCACCTTTTTATTGAGCATCTACGCATCTCTTCTTCGTATGTCCTAACCATTTCAGTCCTGTTTTTTCATCTTATCCACCATGATGGCTACTCTTACGGATAATATCATTCCAAATTCTATATCTCCAACTATTTCCACACATCCATCTCAACAACATCATTACCGCAATATGCATATTCTGAATATGGAAGTTCTTGATTGGTCAGCTCTCCAACTATAAAACAATGTTAGTCTAATACCACTCCATAGAACTTATCTTTAAGTTTGGTGATATTATTTTATCACAAGACTCAAAATGCAAACTTTCACTTTGTCCACGTTGCACCAATACGAAGTGTAATATCATAGTCGACGTCCCTACTTCCCTAAATACAAAGATGAGATACTTGAAATTATCTTTCTCAGGGATAGGTTCATGAGTCAATCCTCACTTCAACGCCTTTCTCATTCATTGCATCACTACTTAACTTGATCCTTTTTAACTCCGGGGTTTTTCTCCACACCTCCAGCCTAACATTAATTCTTCTTGTGTGTCTCATTAATTAGTATTATGTCATCTACAAATAAAATACATCGACAGATCTCATCTTAAATATGCAATGTCAATTCATCCATCACCATGGAAAACAAGAATGGGCTAGGAACCGACCCCTTGTGCAACCTTATCTCAACTATGAAGTGATTTGGGTCTCCTCCCATGTTTCTAATATAGGTTTGGATCCATCATGTATGACATTTGTCTCCCAAATGTAAGCGATAGATACACCTCTAGCTTTCAGGCATCTTTAGGGAACTTCCTTTGAGACTTTGTTGTATTTTTCAAGGTCATCCAACATGAATGTGAACTCATTCTCATTTTAATGGCAATAAATTCTAGAAAGATGACTAAATTTATTGTGTCCATCTTCCTGGTTTAACGAAGTCCTTCATGTATCAGGCTCTCAAATAAATATTAGTTTCTAATAAATATGATTTTCTTAATTTTAAATATCAGATCTTGTATAATAATATTCAGTTATTTAATTGGACTATTATTGACATTATGATTATTTTTATAATACTATGTTTCTTTGTCATTTTATTTTGAAATGTTTTATTTGAGTCAAAGATTTACTAAGAACAATCTCTCTAGCTTAATAAGATAAGAATAAATTTACGTATGATTCTTCCCAAATCTAGCTTATGAGATTATATTAGATATGAAATTATTGTTGGATCATCTTCACATATAAATGTGAGAAATCAAGGAAAGATAGGATAATTTCAACTGAATTAAATCAAGAAGGTTTAATAAAATAAAATAAATCTACTCCATCTCATCTAACTCTCTGCTCATAATTTATTTTTATTTTATTTTTAATTCTTATTTTGTGTTAAATATGTAAATATATTTTTAGAATTTTTTTTCTACTTGCGTATAGAATATAAAAGAAATAAAATTATTATTTAAAAAAGTTTTGCTGCAAGTAAATCACTTGTCCTTGACTAGTTTTTTTCTTTCTACTCTCTTCTAGGTTTTTCAATTTCTCCATAATCATTCCCCCATGTCCCAGTAATCTTAACTCAAAATCAGAGGGGGTGAGGAAATATTCGGAAAGGGGCAATTTGTGTATGAACAAACATAAGAAATGTTGGCATTACAGTGTAGAGTGGTATTTTAACATTCATGTGCATTTGAGGGATGAATAAACTCTAAAATCATACCGAAACACTTCTCAAAATGCTTGTAGGAATGTAGGTATAGTACCAAATGAGTGCCACAATAAAGGAGTAAATCTTGAAAAAGTTTCCTCTTCACAAAAAGTTAAAAAAAAAAAAAAGAGGCAATAAGTGGTTTTAAGAAAATCTTAATACTATTTAGTTGAACATCAAAATGATACCCAACCCAAAATACCAAATTAGTTTGTGTTTCACATAAACACAAATAGGACCACATTGCTGAAGAGGAGTCAAAAACAAAATAGGAGTGCTATGCCAGACACCAAATGTTCAATCATTGTTGAAAACGGAGAAATTATAGTTATGATTCCCGAGGGAGATGCCAGAGTTAAAAAGTTTCATTAGTTCAGTTTTATCAAGTAGAATACTGATGTTGTTTTAGTTAATCAGTTATGCAACCTTAGGTAGAATGCTGGATCGAAAATCAAGAACTAATGTAGTCCGATAGGATTCATCAACACATAAGAGTTGCAAAGAGAGAATTGTGTTTGTTAGCACGCGCGTGTAACTATTAACTAGAAGTGGGATGTGAGAAGTAAGATGACAATCATAGTTTATTTACTATACAACAGTAATAAATTTTCCACTTTCTAATTATGAATCTATAGCTTCCACATTGATTTTTTTTCTTTTCATGAGTCGAAGCTTCTTCATAATGAAATAGATCAGTCGTAGATGAGATAACTTGAACCATTCATATTATAATAGGCATATGGAATTGAACCTCTTAACTTCTTTTTTCTCCTAATATTCTCAACAACCATCTAATAGGTAAATTCGACATTCGACAACATCATTTTTTGTCTCAATTTTAGGTGAGTCCAATTACAATTCAACTCTCTCAAGTGACTAGCATATATTCATCAAAACCCTCAATCTTACCTAACTTCACCATATTCCAGAATTGAAATAATAGAAAATCATGCCCCGACGAATCAAAAGATATCATATAGTTATATGAAAGTAAACGAAACATGAAGGTAAATGAGAAGAATAAACCTTTGAAAGTTCTAGAAAAGTGTTTTCATGAAGATTAGGGTTGCGGGATCAAGTATAAGTTTTTCAGCAAATTGCATTTTGCGATCCTTATTAGAAGGTGCTCCAGGACTTGAAGACGACGACAATTTACATCCTACTCCTCTGAAACTGCCGACACCTACGGAGAGAGATTGAAGTAAGTTTGTCATTCTAAAATCTCAGTCGAATGCTTTTATAATTTTCTTTCTTTTACTTCCCTAATTAATTTTCTCTCCTCTTTCTTCAATATTCGAACTGAATAAAGACAAATTTCATCATTTGATTTAAAACCGCAACCTGATCAATGAAAACGATCATTAATGAAATCTATTAGTACGTGAAAGAAATAATTTTTTCTTCATTGATGGTGCCACAATTTTAAATTAAAAGGTGATTTTTTTCTTTTATCAGTTTAGGAATAGAAGAAAGAGGAGAAAAAATAAAGTAGGGAAAGAGAAAGGAAGAAAATGATAAAAGCATTCGATTGAGGATTTAGAATGACAAACCTAACTCAGTCTATCTCAATAGGTGTCGACATTTTCATAGGAGTAGGATGTATGACATCTTCTTCTACCAGTGCCGGAGCAACGACCAATAAGGATTGTGAAATTCGATTTACTGAACAATTTGTACTTGATCTCCATAACCCTACTCTACGTGAGAACATCCTTCTTGAACTTTCCAAGTGTTATTCTTCCTGTTTAGCTATATATTTACTTTCATTTTTTATTTAGTGTCGTATTGTTTATGCTTTCTATCAATTCCTCGGGGATGATTTCAATTCTTCATTGTGGTGTAGTTCTGTAAACTTGAGGGTTTTGATGACTATTAAACTTCCTATCATTTGATAGAATTGAAATGCAATTGGATTGACAAAAAATTAAGATGGAAAATGATTCTATCGACTGTCGAATTTACCTATTAGATGCTTGTTGAGAATAGTAGGAAGAAAAAGAAGTTCGGAGTACCATATTATAATCTGGATGGTTCATCTAGGATAGATCTGTTTCATTATGAAGAAGCTTTAATTCTTGGAGAGAGAAAATTTAAAACAATCAATGTCGAAACTATAGCAATATAATTATAAAGTAGAAATGTTATAACTACTGTGAGTAAATAAACTATGAGTGTCATCTTACTTCTACGATCCCACTTTTAGTTAATAGTTTCACATATGTTCTTACAAAGACAATATTATGATCTAGTTAATAGTTTCACTATGTGCTTATAAAGACAATATTATGGCTTTACTATTGCTATGTGTTTCCAGCATGTCCCTTGGCATGCTTAATTATAATTTCTTCTTGTTGAGCAATGGTTGAACAACTGGCTTCTGTCTTAGTACTCCTATTTGCTATTAACCCCTCTTTAGCAATGTGCTTATATTTTTGTTTATGTGAAACACCAAATATTGGCTCAGTATCATTTTGTTGTTCTGCTTAATAGTATTAAGATTTTCCTATAAACACTTATTGCCTTTGTTTTTCTTTTCCAGAAGAGGAAACTTTTCTAGGATTTGGACCCCTTATATTGTGGCACTCATTTTGTATTATCGTTGCATTATTACAAATATTTTGAGTAGTGTTTCACTATAATTCTAGAGTTTATTCGTCTCTCAAATACACATGAATTTTATTCTCTCAAATATTTATTAAAATTCTATTGTAGATAATTTCTGTCCAACTATTTCATTTTTATTTTTCTAGTGTGGAAGTCAGTAGTTGTTTCTATAAGTTTGTAAATGTTAGTAATTTTCATATTGCATGATATGGTTTATATCTATTAAACAATCTAACAGAGATTGTAATGTACTAGCACTTCTTCAGGTATATTAACTTTTCAATTTCCTTGTAGACGTTTTCATAGCGATTTTTTATTCTTCTTCTATTATTCATTCTTGTTGTAATGAGTTATCAAGAGAGGATTATCTTGTCCATAAAGAGGAAGAAATGAAGATCATAACATTCATGTTTGTGACCTTAGGTTCATTGGTGCAACACAAGAATGTTGTCTTAGATAACTATCTCAGCCCCATATTATACATGAAAATAGCTTTGTAACCTTCAAAAACTTAAAAATACATCTTCCATAAAAAAAAAGAACCAAATAAATGGACTCAATAATCAATGACGTAAAAACAACAATAATAATTTATGTGTTCTCCGAGATAGACTTTTGTGTGATGATAATTGTAATGGTGATTCATCATAGTTGTGACATTTGGTTTCCCTTGAATAAATCTTTTTGACACTTTTCTACTTTGCAGAATATATTCCATTGTATTTGTACCCGTTTCTTAACACAACGAATTAAACAAGTCAACACCTTTCGAATATTTGAGGCTTAAAAGCTTAGTATCATTGGTGCCCTCGTGAAGGCAATATGCCTGAAAATCTATAGTAGACATATTACCTTCATGAGGGTACCAAAGACACCTAAACTTGTAAGTCTCAAATATTCAAAAGGTGTTGAATTGCTTATTGTATTAAGAAAGGGGGACAAATACAAAGGATTTTTTGCTACAAAATAGAAAACTGTCATAAGGATCGATTCAACAGAAACCAAGTATCACAACTATGATGGATCACAATTACAACTATCATCCCAAAAAATTCTATCCAGATCTCGAGAACACATCATGATTATGAAGTCCAGATATCTTATTACTTTTTTGTTAAGAGATGTACTTATATGTTTTTGAAGGCCACAAAGCATTTTACATGAAAAATATGTGACTGGGATAGTTATCTACGACAACATTCTTATGTTGCGCTGGCCAACTCTTCAATGAACCTAACCAACAAATATCTAATCTTCATTTCTTACTCTTTAAGATCATTGTTTTAAGATCACCAACAAAAATGAATAATAGAAACGATATCAAGAATCACTGAGAAAAAGTTTTCAAGGAAAATTAGTTAATATACTTTAGGAAGTGCTAGTGCATTACAAACTCTATTGGATTGGGCACTACACCTTTGTAATTTGTTTTTGATCCCGATGACTGTTCCTTCGCTTTATTTTATCAGGGGATCCAACGACGAGGAGGTGGCTGCTGCAATTGCTCCATAACATTAATGGGAATCGTGTTGCTCTGGAGGATGGAGGATTCAATCATATGTTGTGAACTAAATTCTTACAAATAGTTCTTAAATTAAGATTGCCTATGATCTTTTTTTGGTGCATATTTTGGAATGCAGTTCTGCTCTCTACTCATATTTATTTATGAAGTGCATTATGTGAATCATTATGAAGATTATTCTTGAAAGATTTATGAATATTATTGCACCTTTAGTAAGCATGTGTCTTTATTTGGTTCCACTTGTTCGGTATCCATATCGACCTCGACTGAATTAGAATCATTTTATAGATCCTCTTAATTAAACAACAAAAGCAACCTATCCAGTAAAATTTCAAAAGTGTTGTTTGGAGAGGGTAAATTGCACGTAGGCCTTACCACTATTTTGTGGAGGCAAAGAGGTTGTTCTCGAAAGGTCTTCGATACTCATGTGCAGCAAGTTCAGGTATTATAAAGAAGAAGAAAACATAACAACTAATATGAGAAGCATTGCAAAGTCTACAAGAAAGGACTAACAACCACAACAAAATAATGTGGTAACTCAAACACAATAAATATATTATGATTGATATCTAAAGCAAAAGGCACAACAAAACAACTTGTACAATGACATAATCTAACAAATTTGTGTTGGAACTAATGCATTCACACCTTAATGTTTAGTATTTCAATATTGTCTCTTAGTTTTTTAAGAAGTCTTTTAAAATTTCGTAATACATGTATCTAATAATACACGTACCTAGTTAATTATGTGAGACTTTTTTTTCTATTTTGAATATTATAAATAGTGATGTAGTTGATAATTGTAATCATCTCAAGTGGACTTAAGTAGCCTATATAAAACTTGAGCATTCTCTAAAGATAGTATTCTCCTTCTATATTTCCTACAAATTGGTATCAGAGCAGGTTTTGTTCTTAATCTGGGGTTAGGTGAAGAAAAAGAAGATGGCATCCAAAACAAATGAAGGTGTTGATTCTTCAAATATTCTTACTCCATTTTTTTATGGAACGGATTTTGAATACCGGAAGATAAGAATGAGAACACATCTAAATGTAGAAGGTTTGTAGACTATTGTTGTAAATGGCTATGAAGAACCACAAAACGATGGTGAACTTTCAGTAGTAGAGATGAAAAATCTTGAGGCTAAGTACCGTCAAAATGCAAAAGTCTTGAGCAAAATCTAAATTGGAGTCTCAAGAACATAATTTGTAAAAAATTGTACTTGTCAGACTGCAAAGGAAGCTTGGGATTTTCTGGAAACTGAGGTGTATGGTGACGAAAAGGTACGCACTATAAATCTTCAAACTCTTAGAAGAGAGTTTCAAAATTTAAAGATGATAGAATCTGAAAAAATAGATTAATATTGCACAAGAGTCGTGAATATTATTAATGAAATGAGAAACCATGGTGATACAATTTCTGACCAACAAGTTGTTGAGAAGATTCTAATTAGTGTTACAGAAAAATATGAATACATAGTTGCTATCACTGAGAAAACGAAGATTTTTCCAAGCTTTCCATCAAGGAGCTAGTTGGATCTTTTCGTGCACACGAGAAACAAGGATTCTTTTCGTGAAGATCAATCCAAAGAGATGACTTTCTAGTCTAGAACAAATGACAGTCCTCAAAATTTCTCAAAAAACCAACAAAAGAAGAATTACAATCCAAAAAAGAAGCAGGATCATGATAATTCTTCTAAGAAGGTTGAAGAAAAAGGTGAGAAAATTACTAGTCTTTTTTGTAAAATTTACAAAAGGATTAATCACAATGTAAAAAAAGGTTGGCACAAAGGAAAGCCCCAATGTAATTATTGTAAAAAATTCGGCCAAAATGAGAATGATTGTTGGCACAAGCAACAAGAGCAAACAAGTTTCTATGAAGAACATGAGGAAGAAATGGAAGAAAATATTTTATTTGATTCTCAATGTGATCTTTCAGCAAAAAGCAATGAATGGTATATTGATAGTGGTTGTAGAAATCACATGACTGGAGATGAGAAAGTTTTTCCAGCAATTAATAGTAGCATCACTACTAAAGTGACAATGGGGAATGGACGCTTAATTGAAGCAAAAGGTAAAGGTATCATTTCAATCAACATAAAAGGGAGCGGTAAGCAAATTCGTGATGTGTTTTATGTTCCTGAATTGGACAAAAATTTGCTTACTATTGGTCAATTCATGGAATATGTTTATTCTCTTATGTTTAGAGATAATTATTGCAAGATTTATGATAAAATTGAGTCAAATCAAGTCATTGTTGAAGTAGAGATGATAAAAAGAAAATTTCCTTTACAATGCATTCAAAAATGAAGTTGTAGATAACTCATGGCTTTGACACAAAAGATTTTGTCATTTGAATTTTCATGGTTTGAAACATATCAGGCAAAAGGACATGGTGCAAGACCTTCCTGAGATACATACTGTCACGCCCCGAGCTACCCCCGAGACGCGGACACGGAACCTAGGACCACAAGTGATCCCAAGCTAACCCTGCTGGCATGATCATGAGCATATTAAAGAATAATAAACTGATGCGGAAGCTAAATCATAATTTAATCTGAAAAGATGGGAAATACCCATATGCTAAAACTGAGATATATGAAAAACTGATGAGTTTAATACAAAGAAATATTAACTCACTACTAAGCTGAAACTAACTATGTCTGAAAATAGCCTCTAAACTGGACTAGAAATACTGGGACAGGCCCCAGCTAAATCTAGCAAAAACTGAAACTAAATGACTAAAGACTGAAATGAAACTCATGACTCTTGTCCTCGGAGAATGAGGACTCACCACTGAATCTGCTGAATTGGAGATCGGGAAATCGATCTATGCGTGTTCTGGATGCTGAGAACCTGAACCTACATCACGAGAAGATGTAGCGCACGTATGCGTCAGTACTTGAAAGGTACTGAGCATGTAGGATAGAGTAAAGCTGAAATAAAACATAACTGAACAAGCACAAAAGCAAGTATAATAATCTGAACATGATATACTGAATTTCTGAGCTAACTGAATGCAATGACCAATTTATAACATGCTAAAACTGAATACTGAATATACTGATAAATGGTCATGCAGAGAGTCTGACTGAACTGTGGGAGCTACTAATAACCGATAATAAAATCACATGAGCTAAATGTGGAGTCCGATGTATACGCCCATCGAGAGGACCCAATATACCCTGCCAAAGGTATAAAGGCATGCTGGCGTGATCACTAAACTAATTGCCCACAGAGGGGACTTACAACCTACTTGGCTAGTAGTTCTGGGACTATTGGGTACGCTAAACCCTAGTCCAACTCGGTATTATGCTACTCCCAATGAATTCTGTAAATTAACTAATTATGTCTGAGTGTCTGTAAATACTGGATAGCTCGAACTGAACATACAAACTGAGAATGCAATAATTAATCTGGTAATTATGCATTTATAACTGAGGCATGTATATCTGAAGTTTCTGAAATATCTGACCTAGCATGTGTAATTCAAGAACTAAAGAAATACAAAGCTAGGGTTCTGAAATTCATTCGATAATCTGAGTAATAACATGATAATCTGATTTGGAACATATATTTAATAAATTCATGAAGTTCTATCAAAGTTCTAGAAACCCTAGGTTTAATCATGATAAGAAAATCAAGAATCTGACTGAAAACTAGGGACCCAATGGGTGAAAGGAACCCACTAGTGAAATCCCGCATACCTGGTGATGAAATCCACGGAAAAATAATTAAGTTTCTGGGCTGGAACTGCTGGAGCTTGTGGCGTTCTTGAACTAGGGTTCTTGAGCTTTTTTTCTCCTCTCTTGCTTCTAATTTTCTAGGTTTTGATTTAATGATTTGACTTGGATATGTTTTAATTATGTTTCTAGGATTAAACTGACTAAAATCTGATGATTTAGGGTCAAAACGACGTAACTTATGGTTTAAACAGAGTGGGAAAGGTCAAAAAGACCCCTGGGAAGGTTGCTGTCGGGCCACACGACGGCCAGGACTGACGGTCCGTCGTGTTCCCGACGCCCCGTCGTTGGATCCGTCGTGAGGGCCTGTTCGACAGGCCTTTACTAAAATGGGCATAACCTTTTACTCGGAGGTCTGATTTTATCAAGGTCGGTGGCTATGGAAAGCTAATTCAATTATATATCTATGGGTAGGTCATGAGAGACATAATACATTTTGTGATAAGAGTTATGATCATTTTAAGTTGACCCAACTGCATTTCCCCTTAACTGTCTGCAAAAAACAGAAAATTCTGAAAAACTAATTTTTGGTCTGTTTTGGCTATGGGGTGTTACATTATCTCCCCCTTGGGAACATTCGTCCTCGAATGAAGACTAAACTATCTGAAATTGAGGGAGAGAGCTGCAAACCCCACTACTAAACACTGAGAACTGAGTTTCTGACTTAATTGAGTTCCGAGTACATGCAATTACGCTGAAAATGCAAGTACAAACTGAGGGAACATGATTCTAAAACTGTGTTTACGCATGAATGACTGTAAAACTGAAGAGGAACTATTACCTCAAGCTGGAGTGGAATCGGAAGGAAAAAGGTAAGGATACTTTCATGGCTGCTCCCTCTATGGACTGACTCCTCCACAAAACCTTGACTGAAGCGACTTCTTTGTTTCTCAACCTTCTAACCTGACGGTCAAGAATCTCAACAGGTACATCCTCATAAGAAAGACTATCTTTCACCGCCACACTCTCTAATGGCACTATAGAGGCTGGATCACCCACACACTTCTTCAAGAGTGAGATGTGGAAGACCGGATGCACGGCTACTAATTCTGCTGGCAACTCTAACTCATATGCCACCTTGCCAACCCTTTTCAATATCCTGTAAGGTCCTACATATCTAGGACTGAGCTTCCCTTTCTTTCCAAATCTCATCACCCCTTTCATAGGTGAGACTTTCAGAAAAACCCAATCATCAACTTGGAACTCTAGTTCCCTTCTCCTTACATCTGCATAAGATTTCTGACTACTTTGGACTGTCTTAAGTCTATCTCTAATGAGTTGAACTTTCTCCATAGCATAAAAGACTGAATCTGGCCCTATCAAAGCTGCTTCACCTACTTCAAACCAACCAACAGGAGATTTACATCTACGCCCATATAAAGCCTCATAAGGGGCCATCTGAATGCTGGAATGGTAGCTATTATTGTAGACAAACTCAATAAGAGGAAGGTGATCATCCCAACTACCTTTGAAATCGATCACACAAGATCTCAACATATCCTCTAAGGTCTGAATGGTACGCTCTGCCTGCCCATCCGTCTGTGGATGAAATATTGTACTAAGGTTAACTTGAGTACCAAGACCTTTTTGAAATGACTTCCAGAAATGAGAGGTAAACTAAGGACCTCTATCTGAGATGATAGACAAAGGAACCCCATGCAACCTCACAATTTCATTAAGGTAAAGCTTAGCATAGTCCTCTGCCGAATATGTAGTCTTGATCGCCAAAAAGCGAGAAGACTTAGTCATCCTATCGACTATCACCCAAATTGAGTCATGCTGTCTGCGAGTACGAGGTAACCCTCTGATGAAATCCATATTGATCACATCCCACTTTCAAGTAGGAATATCGATCTCTTGAGTCATACCTCCTGGTTTCTGATGTTCTACCTTGACTTGCTGGCAATTGGGGCACTTACTCACAAAGTCTGCTATATCCCTCTTCATGCCATTCCACCAATAGACTTCCCGCAGATCGCGGTACATCTTAGTGGCACCTGGATGAATAGAATACCTGGAGTTATGAGCTTCTGCAAGAATATGCTTCCTCAACTCTCCCACATCAGGAACACACAATCTACCTTGGTAGCGAAGTACACCATCTCCCCCTTGGGAGAAAACCTCCACTCTCTGATTGTTGACTGCACCCTTTAGTTCAAGCAAGATCGGATCACTCTCTTGCTTTTCCTTAACCTCCACTATCAAAGACGATTCTGCCCTATTCTGAACTGTTACACCGCTGTCTGATATGCTCATAAGGCGAACTCCCAAGCGAGCAAGCCTATGAACATCCTTTACTAGCTCCTTTCTTTTTTCCTCAATATGGGCTACACTACCCATAGATAATCTACTAAGAGCATCGGCCACTACATTCGCCTTTCCAGGATGATAATGCACACTCATATCATAATCCTTAAGGAACTCAAGCCATCTCCTCTGGCGAAGATTTAACTCTTTCTGGGTGAACACATACTGAAGGCTCTTATGATCGGTGAACACATCTACATGAACACCATACAAGTAGTGTCTCCATATCTTGAGTGAAAACACCACTGCTGCAAGCTCGAGGTCATGAGTTGGATAGTTCTTCTCATGCACCTTAAGTTGTCTAGAGGCATAAGATATAACCTTATCTCTTTACATCAACACACAACCAAGGCCAACTCTAGATGCATCGCAATAGATCACATAACCATCTGATCCCTCTGGTAGAGTCAAGACAGGAGCTGTAGTCAATCTAGTTTTCAATTCTGTGAAGCTTTTCTCACAATCATCTGACCATTAGAACTTGACCATCTTCTGAGTCAACCAAGTCAATAGTGAGGCTATGGATGAAAATCCTTCCACGAACCTCCTGTTATAACCCGCTAGACCTAAGAAAATTCTGATATCTGTAGCAGAGGTAGGTCTGGGCCATTGTTTCACTGCTTCTATCTTCTGTGAATCTACGCGGATCCCTTTGCTAGATACAATGTGACCAAGAAAAGCAACGGATTGCAACCAAAACTCACATTTGCTAAAGTTAGCGAATAACTGGCGATCCTTGAGAGTCTGTAGAACAATTCTCAAATGACTTGCATGTTCTTCCTCGCTCCTAGAGTAAATGAGGATATCATCAATAAAGACGATAACGAACAAGTCCAAGTACTGTTTGAACACTCTGTTCATCAAATCCATGAAAGCTGCAGGAGCATTGGTTAGTCCAAACGACATAACTACAAATTCATAATGACCATACCGAGTTCTGAAGGCTGTTTTCGGAATGTCACTATCTCTGACTCTGAGCTGATGATAACCCGATCTGAGGTCTATCTTTGAGAAATGACTAGCACCCTGAAGTTGGTCAAACAAGTCATCAATCCTGGGGATGGGATACTTATTCTTGATTGTGACCTTGTTCAACTGTCTATAGTCAATGCACATTCTGAGAGAACCATCTTTCTTCTTTACGAACAATACTGGTGCACCCCATGGTGAAATACTAGGTCTGATGAAACCCTTATCTAGAAGGTCTTTCAACTGCTCTTTCAATTCCTTAAGCTCTGCTGGAGCCATTCTGTAAAGAGGAATAGAAATAGGCTGGGTATCTGGATGGAGATCAATTCCAAAGTCGATTTCCCTTTCGGGAGGGATCCCGGGAAGATCTTTTGGAAATACTTCTGGAAATTCACAGACTACTGGAACTGACTCAAGAGTTGGGGTTTCAAGGCTAGAATCCTTAACCCGAACTAGATGATAGAGATAATCCTTAGATATCATCTTTCTGGCCTTAAGGTAAGAAATAAATCGACCCATAGACGCTAGGCTACTACCCTTCCATTCTAAGATTGGTTCGTCTGGAAACTGAAAATGAACAATCCAGTTCTGCAATCAACTGAGACATAACATGAGTGTAACTAATCTATGCCTAGAATAACATCGAAGTCTACCATTTCTAACTCTACTAGATCTACTGAAGTGACTTTCTGAGAGACTGTGATAGGGCAATTTCTGTATATCCGTCTAGCTATAATTGGGTCACCAACTGAGTAGATACTGAGAAAGGTTCTGAGAGAGTTTCTGAACTAACACTGAATCGGACTGCTATACTGAGTTACAAAAGACAAAGTCATGTCCGTTATCTGAGTGAACCATATGTGAGTCACATCATTGAGTTGGTAGGATGCCAATCTCACCTATCACTACCATTTACTGACATCACACCAAATATTTTCTTGACCTTGTCAATGAACTTCTATGGGTCCTTACCAACTTGCGACCCTGAAAACTTAGGTGGATTCATCCTAACGAAATCACAAACTCTGGCTGCCACTAATCGATCATTTCTATTAGTAGGAACTCGAACCTACTGATTGTTCTTGTTGTTCATACTCTGAGCCAAAAACTGAATTGGCATTCTGAAACTCTGCATTTGAACTTCCTTATCTGGTACTAGAGGAACTGCGTTAGCATTGCGTGCATTAGCATTCCATGCCTAAGCTCTACGAGAATGCATGATCTTAAGCGCATAACGATGGATTAGAAAGAAGATCATACCAACGCACGATAAGAATATCAAGAAAATGAAGTTTTCCTAAAACACTTCATAGCCTCCCTCTCATTAGATGTGGTGCACTTCACACCCATGAAAAGGACTCTACTTAGTGCGGCTTTTTCAGACATCCTAGGACTCTTAAACCTAGTGCTCTGATACCAAGTTTTGTCACGCCCCAAGCTACCCCCGAGACGCGGACACGGAACCTAGGACCATAAGTGATCCCAAGCTAACCCTGCTGGCATGATCATGAGCATACTAAAGAATAATAAACTGATGCGGAAGCTAAATCATAATTTAATCTGAAAAGATGGGAAATACCCATATGCTAAAACTGAGATATATGAAAAACTGATGAGTTTAATACAAAGAAATATTAACTCACTACTAAGCTGAAACTAACTATGTCTGAAAATAGCCTCTAAACTGGACTAGAAATACTGGGACAGTCCCCAGCTAAATCTAGCAAAAACTGAAACTAAATGACTAAAGACTGAAATGAAACTCGTGACTCTTGTCCTCGGAGAATGAGGACTCACCACTGAATCTGCTGAACTGGAGATCGGGAAATCGATCTATGCGTGATCTGGATGCTGAGAACCTGAACCTACATCACGAGAAGATGTAGCGCACGTATGCGTTAGTACTTGAAAGGTACTGAGCATGTAGGATAGAGTAAAGCTGAAATAAAACATAACTAAACAAGCACAAAAGCAAGTATAATAATCTGAACATGATATACTGAATTTCTGAGCTAACTTAATGCAATGACCAATTTATAACATGCTAAAACTGAATACTGAATATACTGATAAATGGTCATGCAGAGAGTCTGACTGAACTGTGGGAGCTACTAATAACCGATAATAAAACCACATGAGCTAAATGTGGAGTCCGATGTATACGCCCCATCGAGAGGACCCAATATACCCTGCCAAAGGTATAAAGGCATGCTGGCGTGATCACTAAACTGATTGCCCACAGAGGGGACTTACAACCTACTAGGCTAGTAGTTCTGGGACTATTGGGTACGCTAAACCCTAGTCCAACTCGGTATTATGCTACTCCCAATGAATTCTGTAAATTAACTAATTATGTCTGAGTGTCTGTAAATACTGGATAGCTCGAACTGAACATGCAAACTGAGAATGCAATAATTAATCTGGTAATTATGCATTTATAACTGAGGCATGTATATCTGAAGTTTCTGAAATATCTGACCTAGCATGTGTAATTCAAGAACTAAAGAAATACAAAGCTAGGGTTCTGAAATTTATTCGATAATCTGAGTAATAACATGATAATCTGATTTGGAACATATATTTAATAAATTCATGAAGTTCTATCAAAGTTCTAGAAACCCTAGGTTTAATCATGATAAGAAAATCAAGAATCTGACTGAAAACTAGGGACCCAATGGGTGAAAGGAACCCACTAGTGAAATCCCGCATACCTGGTGATGAAATCCACGGAAAAATAATTACGTTTCTGGGCTGGAACTGCTGGAGCTTGTGGCGTTCTTGAACTAGGGTTCTTGAGCTTTTTTTCTCCTCTCTTGCTTCTAATTTTCTAGGTTTTGATTTAATGATTTGACTTGGATATGTTTTAATTATGTTTCTAGGATTAAACTGACTAAAATCTGATGATTTAGGGTCAAAACGACGTAACTTATGGTTTAAACGGAGTGGGAAAGGTCAAAAAGACCCCTGGGAAGGTTGCTGTCGGGCCACACGACGGCCAGGACTGACGGTCCGTCGTGTTCCCGACGCCCCGTCGTTGGATCCGTCGTGAGGGCCTGTTCGACAGGCCTTTACTAAAATGGGCATAACCTTTTACTCGGAGGTCTGATTTTAGCAAGGTCGGTGGATATGGAAAGCTAATTCAATTATATATCTATGGGTAGGTCATGAGAGACATAATACATTTTGTGATAAGAGTTATGATCATTTTAAGTTGACCCAACTGCATTTCCCCTTAACTGTCTGCAAAAAAAAAAAAAATCTGAAAAACTAATTTTTGGTCTATTTTGGCTATGGGGTGTTACACATACTAAGAATAAGGTAGATAATATTTCTAACATATCTTAAGATGAGTCAAATCAAGAAGAGGACGAGGAAGAGGAAGATGACCCTCAAGGAGGATAAATCTCAGATTCAAATGATTAAGAGTCATTTTCAAGTGGAACAAAAATGTTGAATGACATTTATCAGAGATGCAACTTTGTCGGTTGATGTACCGTGGTTTTACGGTACTTCCAATGCTTTTTCCTTAAGTTTAGTGTGTGTATAAGGCCTCTTTGTAGTAGTTTTAATGTATTTTTGTCTTTGTTTGCAGGTAAACTGTCCAAAATGGAAACATAGAAGACTGTGCTGAAATAAGTGCAGAAGTGGTGACCTATAGAGCCATCGATGGTCCGTAGGTGGTGACCGTCGACTGAAGATTTAGGTTGCTAAAGAAAGATTGGGAAATTCTGACTAAGCGTGGGGCTACGGAAGGGTTGACGGTTGGCAAACCGTTGGTGCTAATAGAATGTAGTCCCAGTACCCGAGTTGAAAAAGATTCTAAGTGTGGAGCAACGGAGTCCATCGACAGACCGTAAGGCTATTGACGGGCCATTGATGGGGTCTGTCGATGGTAACAGGATGATTGAAGAAAATGGCAGCTGAAAAAGAGTTTATGTATGGACTAACGGAGGCGTCGACGGTCCGTCGTTCCATCGACGGACCATCAGTAAGGTCGTCGACTCGAGACGTGTTTTGGACAGATTTTTCCTTATTTAGGTTTTCTTTTTATTTTAGGACTCTATTATTATAAATAGGACTAAAAACCTCGTTTTTGAGGTTAGACTCTTTTATTGTTTTTGAGACTTGTGTTGTTGGAAGTAAAAATTTGTGTTTCGGAAAATACTTATACTTTCCGGAATCGTTTCTTACAATATATTCATTAATGCAAGTGGTATTTTCTGGGTTTTTCTTCAACTTGTTAAAGTAAGTATATGATTTCTTGTTTATTAATCATGAATTGTGTAATACTTAGCATGGGTAACTAAATCCACAACTAGGGTTGTGGGAACCATGGGTAATTAACAAAGTAAAACAATCTAAAATAACAATTCTAGAATAGTTTCTTGCATGTATTGATAATTCTTTCGTTTAGAAGTCTTTTTAATGGTGGACAACGTTAGAACTCGCCTTGTTGCTACTTGTTGGACCAAGGAGGTAGATAATAAGAAAAGAATTATCAACGTAGATTTAGTATACACTATCTAATAGGCTAGTTTCAATTGGTGCAAAATAGTAACTTAGCCATACATTGAATATGACGCTTAATATGAGGTAAAGGTAAGGGTTAGTAAAGTAGACACACGTAGCCGGACCAAGGTGATGGGTGAAATTCCCTAGTTGCCTAACCAAGGAATTAGGGATACATAACTTACCACTTTGCATGGAAGATACTAGGAAAGAGTTGTTATAACTAGGGTTACTGCGTTATGAACCTATGGGGAACACTTACGCCCTAGTTGCTCTCATCACTTGATAAACATCAAATATTTGAACTTGTTACTTGTTTACTTAGACTTAATTAATTACTTTGTTACAGAAAAAAAACTTTTAATTGTTTTTTTTCGGAAAGAACTTAACTAAATAGAAGTAATCGTAGATTAAAGTTAAGTCTAAATCATTTTCCTCGTGGGATCGACCCCAACCTAACATTTGGGTTCTTTACTGGATAGAACCGCTTATACTTCTTTAGGGAAGTATAGTTTGAGCGTATCATCGGTGTTAAGAAAAATAATTTAACGAGGCAATAAAGCATGATGTTTGGAAGAAAGAAGTTGGCAGCAAAAATTCGAAAGATTGAGAAAAATAATACTTGGGAGTGTATGAGTATACCCGACGAAACAGAAGTTGTAAATCTGAAGTGGATTTGCAAAACCAAACTCAATCAAAAAGGAGATATTCAAAAACACAAAAGAAAGGCGAAATTCAGTTGCAATTATTATCATACTAGAGAACAACTTGTCGACATCTTCACCACAACATTTCCAAGTGAACAGTTCTTCCATCTTTAAGAAGGCATTGGAGTTTTCAAGCAAATGCATCAAGGAGAGTGTTGGAATTAATGCATTCACACCTTGATGTTTAGTATTTCACTATTGTATCTTACTTTTTCAAGAAGTCATTTAAAATTATGTTTAGTATTTCAATATTGTATCTAATAATTTGCGATACATGTATGTAGTTAATTATGTTAGACTTTTTGTTTTCTATTTTGAATAATATAAATAGTGATGTAGTTGATAATTGTAAGCGACCTTAAGTAACCTATATAAAATTTGAGCATTCTCTAAAGATAGTATTCTCCTTCTATATTTCCTACAACCTGAATACTCCACTATCTAACAACCTTCTACCCTAATATGTGACATACCCTCATATCTAAGACCATGTCATCGATAATATGAAGTTGCATCATGTCTTGACTTATCATCTATCTCTAATGCATTTTCGGACTGCCTCTATCTCTTTATATGCCTCTAATATCCAACCTCTTGTGGGCATCTACACATCTCCGCTTCGCATGTCCAAACCATTTCAATGCTATTTTTTTCATCTTGTCCATCATGATGGCCACCCTACCTTATCGGAAATATCATTCCTAATTTATCGCTACAACAATACCCACAGATCCATCTCCTCATCATCATTACTGCAATATGCATATTCTGATCTTCGTGATTTGTCAACACTGCGACTATACAACAGCGTCAGTCTAATTACGACTCCATAGAAATCATCTTCAAGTTTTGGTGATACTATCCTATCACATAAGACTCAAAAGGAAATCTTTCACTTTGTCCACGTCGCACCAATACGATGTGTAATATCATTGTCGACGTCCCCACTTTTCTAAATTATAAAGATAAGGTACTTGGAATTATCTTTCTCTGGATAGGTTCATGTGTCAATCCCCACTCCCACGCCTTTCTTATTCATTGGATCAATGAATTTGTACTCCAAGTGGTTTAGTCCTACTCAACTTGAACCCTTTGTACTCCAGAGTTTTTCTCCACAACTCTACCCTAGCATTAATTCTTCTTGTGGATCTCATTAATTAGTACTACATCATCAAATATAATACACTGAGAGATCTTGTATTAAATATGCAATGTCAATTCATCCATCACCAATGTAAATAAAAATGGACTAGAAATCGACCCCTTGTGCAACCTTATCTCAAGTATGAAGTGATTTGAGTCTCCTCCCATTGTTCTAATCGAAGTTTAAGATCCATCATATGTGTCATTTATCTCCATAATGTAAGTGATAGGTACACCTCTAGTCTTCAGCCTTCTTTAGAGAACTTACATCGAGACTTTGTTGTAATTTTTTTTCAAGGTCAACGAACATCATATGTAAATCCCTATTCTTTGCTGATATTTCTCTACATTTCTTCGGACAAGAAGGATGTCATTTGTAGTTATTCATCCAACATTAATGTAAACTGATTCTCATGTTAATTCTAGAAAGATGGCTGAATTAATTGCGTCCATCTTCCTGGTTTGATGAAGTCCTTCATGTTATGATGGGGTCTAAAATTTATATTATTTATTAATAAATATGATTTTTTTTTAATTTTAAATATCACATCTTGCATAAAAATATTCAGTTATTCATCTGGACTATTTATTGACATTATGATTCTTTTTTTAATTACTGTGTTTCTTTTTTCATTTTATTTTGAAATGTTTTATTTGAGTTGAAGATTTAATAGGACTAATCTCTCTAGCTTAATAAGATGAGAGTAAATTTACCTATGATTCTTCTCAAATCTTGCCTATGAGATTATGTTAGATACGCAATTATTGTTGCATCATCTTCACATATAAATGTAAGAAATCAAAGGAAAGCTATGGTAATTTTAACTTGTCATTATTTTCATATATTAAAATCTTTGCATTATTCTTCAAGTGTAATGATACATTAGTAGTTTATATAGTTGATTCGTGAATCACACGGGTCATATATTATTTTTGTGAAATGGCACATGTAATATCATTATATAATTATCCATTAAATGTTGATCAAGAAGAAGAGTGATTCTAGATTTAAGGGTGTAATAAAATGATCAATCAAATAATTAAATAATGAAGGTTTGATAAAATAAAATAAAATTTTACTCCATCTCATCTAACTCTCTGGTAATAATTTATTTTTATTTTATTTTTATATTTTTCTCATTTTATGTTAAATATGTACATATGTTTTAGAATTTGTTTTCTACTTACATATCATCATATATATCATTTCATATCATATATCATAATATCATATCATCATCAAATCATATCATATCATATCATATCATCATATATTATTATAAGTGGGAAGCTTCAATCTTTAAAGTTGGATTACCATTTTGCCCCTCCACTATGAAGTTTATTATGAAGTTTATTTTTATTTTAGGCCGCAAATTGAAATTTCGCTTTAGGCTCCCAATTACGTGAGCCGCCCCTGAGTAGAAGGAGACAATTAGAGAGTTCAATTTATTTAGGTTTTCTTTTGAAGTAGAGTCAATATATTTTATAGTAATGATACATGTTGACAATCAATTTTGATCCTTCAGATTTGATTAATTTTTAAGCTTCTTAAATATTGAAAAATAGGAAATAATTGTTTTTGAAAATAAAAATACTTTCAAGATTATCTTCCAAACACTTTTTACCATTTTTTTCGTATGGATTATATATCTTTATACTTAAAATATATAGATTTATATAATAATTCAATTTGAATAAATTGTTAGTAAGTCGTTTTGTCAAAAATAGAGTTTCAATTAAGAACACAATTTATTTTCTTTAAAACAGACAATTTAATTAAGATATTTCATTTTGAAATAATTATTTTTATGTTGTTAAAATTAATAAGCTCGAGTCAATAGTTGACTTTATAATCCATGTCATTTCCTTTTGAAACTCTTTAACAGACTTTATTTAATCCATATTTGGACCATTAGATAACCTTTAACCCAAAATTTGGCCCAAATTCTTTAAACCCATTTAACATTAGAGCCCAAGATTTGAAAATTTCCAGAGTCCCACATCGTTTTCCCCTTTATTTTGACCCAGAGTTTGTCCTATATAAACCCCCTCACTCTTACTGTTCAGGGGAGGAGTTTTTGGAGGCGAGAAAAAGAACACCCTGCTAAGTTTTCGGGAGTTCTTATTTTCGTCACTTGAATTTTGTTGATTCGCGACTATTTTGGAATTCTTCATGTCCAGGCTTGAGTTCCAGTCGCTGCCCAGAACCAGGTAACACTCGAATTTCATCCTCATTTGATGTGAAGTGTTGGGTTTAGTTTTTTTTTAGCGATTATGTATACCTATTTTAGTTAACTAAATAAAGGTGTTTAGATTTAACTTCGTTGTTTATCACTCTTTGTTAGTTTTAGATATTGTCTCTTGTTTTGATCTCAATGCTCAAGAATGGAGACTTATTTTAGCTTAACATTTTGTCAATTAGGTGGTCATGTTTATCTAATTACATCAACTTGTGTTGTTTAGTCTTTTCACTCCCTTTTTTGTTTTAAAGATAATTATCGATAATCAATGTTTAAATTTGTTTGAAATCCTTGATAGTATTCATATTTAAGTACCTTATTCAAATATGATGCAAATTTATTCTTCCTTTTCAGTTGTCTTGAGTATTTCATTTTCTACGTGAAGATAGCTAGATTTATGTTTGATATTCTTGCCTCTCTTTGAGTGTTAGCTCAACTCTTTCTAAACTTGTTTATATCTTGGTATATCTATTTATGTTTGAATAAATGTGCCATATGTTAACTAGATTATGTTTCCCATCACCATTCTAATCTTTCTTTACCTCTATAACACTTAAGTGCAACTTTTAGGATATTTTTTGTCTTTCCTCACTTATTTTTCTAATTTTCTCTCGATGAGTGAATTAATTTTTGATTTGGTTTGTCTTAATTTTAATAAATGAAAGGTTTTGTCATGTTTAAGTCATTTAAGTTGTTGATTATGTTCAAGTTCCACATGTTGCAAGAGCCCCCGTAACTTTCATCTTAGAGCATATTTTATAACTTAGAAAGATTTTTTGAAATTTTTTTTAACTGCTGTCTAGATCTGCTAAAAAACATTCAATTATGAGGTTAACACAACGTTATGTGCATCTCTTTATGAGATTTGGGGTATGAAGTATTACATTATCTTTTCCTCTCTTTTATGGCTTTTCTTGACTTTTCACCTGTCTCTAATGCATTTTCGGACTGCCTCTATCTCTTTATATGCCTCTAATATCCAACCTCTTGTGGGCATCTACGCATCTCCTCTTTGCATGTCCAAACCATGTCAGTCCTATTTTTTTCATCTTGTCCATCATGATGGCCACCCTACCTTATCGAAAATATCATTCCTAATTTTATCGCTAGAACTATACCCACACATCCATCTCATCATCATCATTACTGCAATATGCATATTCTGATCTTCGTGATTGGTCAACACTCCGACTATACAACAGCGTTAGTCTAATTACGATTCCATAGAAATCATCTTCAAGTTTTGGTGATACTATACTAACACATAAGACTCAAAAGGAAAGCTTTCACTTTGTCCAAGTTGCACCAATACGATCACTTTCCTAAATTACAAAGATAAGGTACTTGGAATTATCTTTCTTTGGATAGGTTCATGTGTCAATCCCCACTCCCACGCCTTTCTCATTCATTGCATCAATGAATTTGTACTCCAAGTGGTTTAGTCCTACTCAACTTGAACCCTTTGTACTCCAGAGTTTTTCTCCACAACTCTATCCTAGCATTAATTCTTCTTGTGGATCTCATTAATTAGTAGTATATTATCAAATATAATACACCTAGAGATCTTGTCTTAAATATGCATGTCAATTTATCCATCACCAATGAAAACAAGAATGGACTAGGAATCGACCCCTGGTGCAACCTTATCTCAAGTATGAAGTGATTTGAGTCTCCTCCCATTGTTATAATCGAGGTTTAAGATCCATCATATGTGTCATCTATCTCCTTAACGTAAGTGTAGGCACACCTCTAGTCTTCAGGCTTCTTTGGAGAACTTACATCGAGACTTTATTGTATTTTTTTTCAAGGTCAACGAATATCATACGTAAGTCCCTATTCTTTGATGATATTTCTCTACCTTTCTTCTGACAAGAAGGATGTCTTTTGTCGGTCATCCAACATTAATGTAAACTGATTCTCATTTTAATGGCAATAAATTCTAGAAAGATGGCTGAATTTATTGCGTCCATCTTCCCGATTTTATGAAGTCCTTCATGTTTTGATGGGGTCTTAAATTTATATTAGTTATTAATAAATATGATTTAATTTTAAATATCACATCTTGCATAATAATATTCAGTTATTCAACTGGACTATTTATTGACATTATGATTCTTTTTTAAATTACTGTGTTTCTTTTTTTATTTTATTTTGAAATGTTTTATTTGAGTTGAAGATTTAGTAGGAATAATCTCTCTAGCTTAATAAGATGAGAGTAAATTTACCTATGATTCTTCTCAAATCTTGCTTATAAGATTATGTTAGATACGCAATTAATGTTGGATCATCTTCTCATATAAATGTAAGAAATCAAAGGAAAGCTATGTAATTTCAACTTGTCATTATTATATTATATTATAATATTTGCATTATTCTTCAAGTGTAATGATACATTAGTAGTTTATATAGTTGATTCGTAAATCACACGAGTCATAAATATTTTTGTGAAATGGCACATATAATATCATTATATAATTATCCATTAAATGTTGATAAAGAAGAAGAGTGATTCTAGATTTAAGGGTGTAATCTAGTGATCAATCAAATAAATTAAATCATGAAGGTTTAATAAAATAAAATAAAAATCTTCTCCATCTCATCTAACTCTCTGGTAATAATTTATTTTTATTTTATTTTTAAATTTTTCTCATTTTGTGTTAAATATGTTCATATGTTTTTAGAATTTTTTTCTACTTACATATCATCATATATATCATTTAATATCATATATCATAATATCATATCATTATTATATCATATCATATCATATCATCATATATCATATATTATTATAAGTGGGAAGCTTCAACCTTTAAAGTTGGATTACCATTTTGCCCCTCCACTAAATCAAAATAAATTAATTTAATTTTTAAATATAAATATTTAATTACATAATGGTAGAATATGAAGTTTAACAAGTGAACTTAATTTTTTATTTATGACAGCATAAAACTCTTCGAATTTTGTGAGTCTTTGAATTTTGAAATTAACATAAATTTATCTATCATGAAACAATAATGTATGAAACTCTTCAAATTGTGTGATTCTTTAAATTTTGAAACTACAATAAATTTATCATGATTCAATGTGCTCCATTACAAAAATTTGGTAGGTGAAAAGACAATCAAATATCACTATAAATACCAGTTAATCGCTTTCTAGGTCATCACATTCTTTTCTTTTCTATCATCTACTATTCTCTTTTCTTCTTCCTAGATTATGATATGAATACATGTCGTCAAGAAATGAGTAATTTCCCTAGATAGTCACCCATGTTTGAGAAATTACCTAGGAATATCACTAATGTTTGTTTTAGGACTACAATATCATTCAACTTTGCCTATTTTCCTTAAAATATACTTGACACAAAAAAATACATTATTTCTCCTTATTTCTCTCCTACTAGGGTGTCATGTCACATTTTTTAATTTATTATTAATATTTTTCTAATTCTTTTAAAGAATCGGAGGAACCCACATATTTTCTTGAAGAACCAGGGAGCTCATATTACATCTCTTAATGTAATTTTTTTTATTGGGTATAATATGTGGGTTTGTCTATTTTTTAAAAAAATCTATCTTTAGATAATAGGAGAAGAGCACCACAAATATTCAAGAATTTTAATTTTTCAAAAAGCATTTTAAATATGCTCTAAAAATACAATTAAAAAACAGGAATTTTAATATAGCTCCTTTAAATAGAAAATAAAAGTTCTTGTGTTAAAAAAAATTGTAATGGCAAAAAATGGATGATTTTTAAATGCCTCTAATTTCAATTTTAAAGGAAAAAATGAAATTGAACTATATTTTTTTATAAAAACAGTAACGGCTATTATGGGGGGGGGAAATGAAAGATATTTAAATTCTTTAAATTTCAATTTTTAAGGTTAAAAAATGAAAAATGAAAATTGAATTATTTTTAAAAAAATTGTAATGTTAATTTATATATTTATCACACTTTCAGTGATTTTAGGGAATGCTCCAACAAAATGAAATGTAGAAATATATATCTAAATAGGAGAAGAAAATGTGCACCACAAAAAAACTATAATTATTATTTAAAAATTTTAATTAAAAAATTTATAGTAAATAATAATAATTATCATTAAAAAATTAAAAAAACTTATTTTAAAAAATAGTTAAAACAGTCCATTAGTAGTTAGTTGTAGAAATGGGATACTTTTTCTCGTTCATTTTAAAATTTATCTTTATATATCTAAAAAACAAAATATTTTCAAAAAACATAAATAGAAAACAATATTTTAAAAAAAAAACATATTGCAACCTAACGTTTAAATAGGTTTAAAGTATATTTTTTAATAATAAAAAAATAATTAATGTGACATGGCATCGTAATAGGAGAAGATAATGTATTTTTTGTGTCAAGCATAGTTTGAGGAAAATAGGTAAAGTTGGGTGATATTGTAGTCTTATAACAAACAGAAGTGATATTCCTAGGTAATTTCCCGAACATGAGTGACTGTTTAGGGAAATTACTCTCAAGAAACTAACTGGGGAGAAGAACAAATAGCTTCATTCTAAAATTAAAAGAGAAGCTTTCTTACAATATAGTTCAACTATTAAACTTAACAGTGTAAGATATGACATATATTCCTTTAGATCTTTTTTATCTTACATTACGATTTTAAGTTTTTCTTTTTCATTTTGGAGTTAAAGTATGGTTGTCCAAAATGAATATGGTATGCAATCCATATTTTTATGTAATTATGTATTATTTTGCATTGTTATAAAAAACAATTCTTTGCTTTTGTGTTATTATACTGTTAAGTGCTATTTAATTGACAAAACTTCTATTAATACATGATGAGTTTACCTTCGAGAACTAGTATTATTAAAAGTGGAAACAGCCTAAGTGCAATGTTGGATTACCATTTTGCTCCTACACTAAATTAAAATGTTGAAGAGTATTTATATTAATTAATTATTGGCATAATTATATAGAATGACAAACTAATAATATAAAATAAATATAGTAGCTACCATTTGATTTATTTGTGTTCCATAGCAAACTGTTAGAAATATTAATAGCTAACTTCATTAAATCTATATATATTGTATCTATTATCATTTTTCTTTACTTTTTATCCATTTTATATAGTTCTCGATATTTCTTGTATTTGTTTTTATTTAATATATATATTTTTTTCTTGATTTGTTTTTTAGTAGTAGAAAAGATATAAACAGTAGATTCATATAAAATTAGTATTTTTTTGAGTGGATACTTTTTTGAAGATGTACACCCAGTATCTTTATATAAGATATTATAAATGTTTCAACCATTTAAATTAAATTTCTATTCGTGAGTATAGATTGATTATATTATATTCCGTAATATGATTATATTTAAATAATTTAATTTATATTTTCTGCTAAATTTACATATTAATGGACTCATAATATTGGATCAAACAAAGACAGTTGTACGTGCAATTGGATTTTTATATATCGATTAAAATTTCTAATGTCGCTAATTATTAACTATCTCTATCACAAATAAACACTATTTTACAAGTGTATTCTATGAAATTGACAATGATACTTTATCCACCTTAAAGAAACATATATATGTTGATCAAAATTTCTACAACGACGGAAGACAATTTTATTCAGCAACAACTTCTGATATGCATGTGTCTATAAAAATGATGATGTTACAATTTCTTACGCAAGATACAAACTTTAAGATAATTAGTAACACTTGCGAACATAATCATTGTTATATACGTATGTCACATATAAGCTATTTGTTGTTGAAATATTAAAAAAAATAATAAGGTAAGTGTTGTACTAAGTATAAGATATATTAAAATTGTATAAGAACAATTCACATATACCAATTGAATTGATTGAGTGTAACTACAAACAATTATACTTCTCTTTCAAAATTTGGTTACTCAATATTACTTGCAAGTTTTAATAGCATCTATATCATTTAATTTTTTTGTACTAATTAACACAAGACACACATGCAACGCACGTACCTAGAGACTAGCTAGTATTACTAAAAGTGGGAACAAAAAAATTAAAGGTTGAAATATTATTTTATTCCTACACTAAATAAAAATATTATGAAATAGCTCATCAATTTAATATTAAATAGTAATTATTATTATTATTATTATTATTAGTATTAGTATTATTATTATTATTATTATTATATTACACTAGATTCTAAAACTGGAAAGGTGTTTGAGTCAAAAATTCAAAGAAAATTGTTGGACATTTTTATCTTTTTAAAAAATAAATTAGTTCCACTTTAAAAAAAATTGTTTTTATTTTTATTTTTATTTTTCTCCTTCAATTTACTTAAAATAATCTATATATCATATATCATATGGTTACTTAATTTATTAAATATTAGTATTTTAATTACATTGTGATATATATGAAGCCCGACAGGTATACTTTAATTCTTATGTTATGACATTGTAATTATAATTTATTAGATTAATTAATTTAATTAAAGTAAAAGACAAAACAATGTATATAACTCTTTCAATTCAACGACTCTTTGAATTTTAAAATCAAAAATAAATTTATGTTTCATGATTCAATGTGTTGAGACTCTTCCAATTAGGTGTCTCTTTGAATTTTGTAATCAAATATAAAGTTTATGTGTTATGGTTCAATGTGTCTCATTATTAAATTTTTGTAGGTGTAAAGACTGTTAATTATCACTATAAATACCAGTAAATTATAGCCACAATTTGCTTGTCCCTAGATCATCATATTCTTTTTTTTGTCATCTACAATTTTCTAATCTTCTTCTTAGATAATGATATAACATATCGTCAAGAAGCTAAATGAGGAGAAGATAAGATGACATCATTCTGAAGTCAGCTTTCTTACGATAGAATAGTTGAAGTTAGAAGTATAAGAGATAAAATCATGAAAAAACAATTCTTACATTAGAATAGTTGAACTTAGAAGTATAGAAGAGATGATCTATTCCTTGAGATCTTTTGTTTATTAGCTCATAATTTTATTTTGCTTTTTCATTTTGGAGTCGAGATATGGTTGTCCAAATTAAATTTGTTATGCAATCCACATTTTTATGTAATTCTTCTATCACTTTGCATCGTTTGTGCGGATTTATTTTTATTTGTCATTATGTTATTGTACTTGTAAGTGTTACTTAATTGACAAAACTTCTATTAATGTATGACGAGTGTGATAATACTTGAATAATTTATACAATATGATCAAATATCTATATTGTCAATTGTCTAAATTTAAATTAATTTAAATAAAGATTGCTAAAACATTGTTACTTTGATTGAAAGATTTTAATCGTGTTACTTAGAGCCCGTTTGGATGGGCTTAAAAAAAGTAGCTTTTAAAAAGTACTTTTGAAAGTGGTGGAACTTATTTTTAAAATAAGTAGTTATGTGTTTGGATAAAAGTGTTGAAGTTAAAAAAAAAATTGTTGATGTGTTTGGCAAATAAGTGCTGGTAAATATTATTTTTTTAATCAAACTGTCTGAAATACCCTTAAAAGTTGTTAACATGATAAAAGTTGATTAATTTAATAATAATAATAATATATAATATATAAATATAATAATAAAATAATAATAATAATAATAATAAATAATAATAATAAAAATAGTAATAATAATAATAATAAATAAAATAATATGAAAAGAATAATAATATATAATATATAATATATAATAATAATAAAGAATAATAAAATAAATAATAATATATTATAATAATAATAAAGAATAATAAAATAAATAATAATAATAATAATAATAAAATAATAAAATATTAATAATAATATATAATAATAATAATAATATATAATAAGAATAATAAAAAATAAAATAATAATAATAATAATAATTAAATATAAATAATAATAATAATAAATAATAATAATAATATAACAATATGAAAATAATAAAAATAATAATAATAATAAATAATAAAATAAATAATAATAATAATAATATATAAAATATTAATAATAATAATAAATAATAATAATATATAATAATAATAACAAATAATAATAAATAAATATAATAATAATATTAATATAATAATAATATATAATAATATATAATATATAAAAATAATAATAATAATAAAGAATAATAAAATAAATAATAATAATAATAATAAAAATAATAAAATATTAATAATAATAATAATAATAATATATAATAATAATAATAATAATAATAATAAAGAGTAATAATAATAAAATAATAATATAATAAAATATTAATAATAATAATAATTATAATAATTATAATAAATAATAATAATAAAAAAAAAAATAAACATAAAAGAATTAAGGGCAAAAAGGTAAAATATTTGGTCAACTTAAAAGAGCTTTTACGCTAAAAAAAAAACAAAAACACCCCTTCCCCAACTTTTAACTTTTGACTTAAAATAAGTTTTTTTAACTTAAAATAAGTTACTTTTGAGAATTGTCAAACACTTAAATAAGTCAAAAACCAACTTTTAAGTCAGTTTGATCAACTTTTAAGCTAATCCAAACAGGCTCTTAATCGTCTATCTAATATATTGTTGCGAACAAATACATATATTGTTCATTTTCACCTTTTTTTAAAAAAAAATTGTATGAATGAGATTAACAACTTCATTTTCAAATAAAAACAAGAGTTTCATTTATATTTGTGCGACACTAAGCCTAATAATTTTTTTAAATATGAGCAATTTATATTAATGGTAGTTTTTCACAATGTTCTCAAATGGTTGGTGTGATGCAAATTTTACTTTTGGACATTCTGATTGTAATAGTATAAAAATTTAGTAATTAAGCTTCATTTTGTTTACATTTTAGTAATATAAATTAGCAAGATGATTCTATATTCTATTTGAAGTATATTGTTCAAGAATAACATTGTACTGTCTTTTGTGATTGTTCATATTATTGCAACATATATTTTCATATGAAAAATTATATTTTCACTTTCAAATTAGAAACACTTACACATATATGTTGTACTAATATTAATGTGATTTTAGAAAGTTTGAAATACTTGATAGGAATACACGTGCAACGCACGTGTCCATAACTAGTAGAATATAAAAGAAATAAAAATGTTATTTAAAATTTTTTTGCTGCAAGTAAAAAAATACTTCTCTAAAGACGCACAACATGTGTACACTATTTCTTGTTTTCAGCAAATCACCTTTTTCTTTCTACTCTCTTCTAGGTCTTTTTTGTGTACACTATTTTGTGTTTTCAGCAAATCACTTATCCTCGATTAAATCACCTGTCCTTGACTACTTTTTTTCTTTTTACTTTCTTCTAGGTATTTTCATTTCTTCATTCTCATTCTTCCATATCCTTGTAATCTTCACTCAAATATCAGAGGGGGTGAGGAACTATTCGGAAAGGAGTAATTCTTTAGATGAGGTGTGTAACTTTAATTATCACTCGATCTAATTTTTCAAGCTTCTTCTCTAATTGTTCCTGCAATTGTGGGGCATATATATATTGGTTAATTGTTTTGATTTGCATTCAATTTTACTTTTACCCTTTTCGGTATTTAAAGCATAAGATTTATATATAGAGCTGTGGATAAATTTCAAAGTTTTGATCTTTGATTGGGTTTGCGAATTGCAGTGACCAAAGGGGTAAAAGGAAGATATTTGATTTTTTCTTCTTTTTTTTTAAAACTCATTCTCGGATTCTGATGCTAAAGACTGATTTAAGTTTTCTAATAAATCAATCCTTTCTTATTTCTTTTATTTTTTTTTAGTTTATGTGTGAATGTGTAAATCAATCTGCTATAACTGAAATCAAATAAGGGGGTAACGCTGAGAAAATAATATACCTAAAATCATATCATGGTAAGGCGATTCTAGATATTGTACCGATAGTTTTTTTTTGTTGTTGGGTGGATATATGAATTCATTTTGTCATTTTTACTTCATCATCTTTGCTCTTGTTGTCATAAAATTATCGATGAGCTTAATTCTTTAATGGGTAAATTAAGAATAGTAGAAGGAAACTATTAGAGAGTTCAATTTATTTAGGCTTTCTGTTAAATTAGCGTCAATATATGTTATAGAAATTATACAAACATCTCACTCAGAAGGAAGAAATCAACAAAATCGACTCATTAAAAAGGACCTTGTGGCAATAAGAAGAAAACTTAAATAAAAATTATTATCAAATGGGATTGAAAGGAATGTGAAATTTAGGCATGTTGTCCTTTTAATAAATATTGTCATAGTCTTAGTCTGTAAAAATTATTTCATACATTCTAATCAATTTTAATACATTGTTAATCTGGAGGAAAAAATGTTAGTTGTTCCTAAAAAAGAAACAATGTGATGGATAACTGCATATTAAGCTCCTTCTAGATATTTGTTTCACAATGTAACACTGGTGGAACAACTTCTTGAATGTCATAAGTTGACTTGATTTGTGTGATACTTTGTGAAACTTATTACATTACATTACACTTGACACAACTATTAAGTTCTATTGTAATCTGTAGGGCTCTATCCGCTCAATTTTATTTTCACACATGGTATTTTTTTAATTTTCTGTAACAATTAAGAAATATATAGATATATACCTATATGTACACGGTAGTTGCAACTGCTTTTGTGAAAGTAAAATCAACACAGTGTTGTGCACATCTCTTTATGAGATTTGGTATATGAGCTCTTACATTGTCTGTTCCTCTCTTTTATGGCCTTTCTTAGTTATGTCGTCTCAATTTTTGCTTTTGTTTTTTGAGTTTTTGTACTACTGTGTTGTTTCTGCTTACTAAAATTAGCACTGCCTTGTTTTTTGCTTTTTACACTTTGCCTTGTGTTGTTTCTGCTTATTAAAATCAGTTATTCTTTCATTAGCATTTGTTGAATTTCTCGTAAATATCATCCTAAGACTCTACAAGATGAAACGGAAAAAAACTAGGTTTCTACATGACATTTTAAATTTTAACCATTTGAATTCCTTAGTAACCCTAATTGATACGCCATTATGATGTTTCCTCAATATTTGTGCCATAAAAGGTTGAAATGTTTCCTTATATTTCTAGTTGTTAATGATGCAGTCTGAAGCAAGGGTAATCAATAATCATGGAATTAATGTGTGTTTGAACAGACATAAGAAATACTAGAATTGTAGTGTGGAGTGATACCTTAGCAATCATGTACGTCTGAGAGATGAATTAACTCTAGAATAGTACTAAACACTTCTCAAAATACTTGTATGAATGCAGTGATGGTACCAAATGAATGTCAATTCTTGGAAAAGTTCCCTCTTCTGAAAAAAAGGAAAACAAAGTCAATAAGGTTTAGTAGTATTACTTATTGCCTTTGTTTCCCTTTTCCAGAAGACGGAATATTTCTAGGATTTGAACCTCTTATTGTGGCACTCATTTGGTACTATCGCTACATGTCTACAGGTATTTTGAGAAGTATCCCATTATAATTTTAGATTTTATTCCTCTCTCAAATGCAAATCAATCACGAAGTGCACAAAGAAGTTTTTAGAATCTAACTACAACACACATGGGGCTATGGGAAGGTATTTCATTCCTCTCATTCTTTATTGGCAAAAGTATTCATTACCCCCCTGAACTTGAAGCTTTTTATCGGTGTACACCTAAATTATATTATGTTTTAATTACCCCCTCAAACTTGTTTATTCCACCATCGTGTACACCTTTTCTGTCCACTGCTCCTAGTGTGACTACACGCGCGCGCCAGCTGACAAAAGTGATGATGATGTGGATTTCCACCTGGATAAGTAATAGTCACCTGGATTAATTGCAATTCCCCCATTATTTCCATCACACAAGATAATGCTGCCATTGTTGTTCTTGTGGGTTGTCGTCTTTGAGGACGATAACTGACAACGAATGATATGTTGATGAAGTTGTGGAATCTCATCTTCCTCTATACCATCAGAAGATGATATGCATTCAATGCTATCAAACTCCATTCATAAAACAAAAAAATATTCAATTCTTAATTCAATCAAAATCACGAACTAATGAAACCAAATCCCCTTTTGAGTAAATTTTGTGAAATTATTTAGGGTTTTTCAAGAACCGATGAAAACAAATCCAATATTTTTAGTCTTGTAAGATGAACAAAGTAACATGTGACTTAGGATTTGGGTCCTTTTCCCCCCGAAAATGTTCTGAATTGAAGGGGTTTTGTTGATTTACTTACTTTTTGATGAATTAACAAGTTTGGTAAGTTATGTTTCATATTTTGCAATTTTGGTTTTTTTATTTTCCGAGCTCATTTGATGTGTTGGAGAAAGTGAAGAAAAAATCATATGGGTAATGAGGGAAGCTTCAAAGTTCAAGGGTAATGAATACTTTTGTCAATATTTTTTACTGTTGTAGCTTTATGACGTGGCAAAAAATCAGTCTCTCACGTGCCTAGTAGAGTGCGATTTCAATTTATATGCCAGGTGGACAGAAAAGGTGCACGTGTTGGATGAATAAACAAGTTCGGAGGGTAATTCAAACGAAATAAAGTTTAAGTGTACACCGAATAAAAAGCTTCAAGTTCAGGGGGGTAATGAATACGTTTGTCTTCTTTATTCTCATGCTATGAAGTTCAAAAAAAATTGATAAACACATTTATTGTACGCTAATGTGCAGGTGAAAAAATCTTTTTTCTGAAAGGCCCCAGCTATTTATACGTGGTATTGCAGGCAGAAAAAACGCCTTAACGTCGTTAGTCTAAAGGAACTCTCTTAATGCTTTCTTTTCACATTAACTTTCCAAGCTTCTTCTCTAATTTTTCCTGCAATTTTCAGGTATATGTTGGTTAATTATTTTGATTTGCATTCAATTTTCTTTTACCCTTTTGGGTTTGAAACGATATCTATTTTGCATTTATTGTTTGAGGTATTTAAAGCTTTTGATTAAGCTCTATATATTGTGGATGATTGTCAAAGTTTTGATCTTTGATTGGGTTTGCGAATTGCAGTGACCAAAGGGGTCAAAGAAGATTGTTGATTTTTTCCCTTTCTTTGTGAAACTTGATTCTGGATTTCCGATGTTAAAGTGGACTGACTTAAAAATTTTAAATCAATGTTTTCTTTTATTTTTTAGTATTGTGTGTGAATATGCAAATTAATTTGCTAAAGCACCATTGCAATCAACTAAGGGTATAGTACTGTGAAGATGATATACCTAAAATATTAATTTCTTACTTTGTTAGCATATCATGTTAAGGCAATTCTAATCTTGTATGGAGAGTCTTTTAGTTAGGTGGATATATATGAGTTCATTTTGTCGTTTTCATTTCATTATATTTGTTCTTGCTAATGATTTTGATTTGTGTTCTTTTTATCTTAAAATTATTGCAGAGCTCGATTTCTTAATGGGTAAATTAAGAATAGTAGTATGACAATAAAGAATATGTAGAAGGAGGCTACTAGAGAGTTCAATTTTGTTTATGCCTTCTGTTGAATTAGCGTTAATATATGTTACAGTGATGATACCAACATCCGGCACGTAAGGAAGAAACCTACAAAATTGACTCGCTATAAAGGGACATTCTGGTAGTAAGTGTTAGTTTTATGACCCACTCACATTAATATTATTTTGATTTAATATTTAATTACTAACTAAATTCTAATTCAAATTGGATAAATGGAGAAGTGGAGAAGTGGGGAAGTGGAGAAGTTACTTCAACTACCCATTAAGTCTTCCACTTTACCCATTACCTCTTCCAACTATCCATTATCTCCACTACTCACCATGATGAAAAGGTGAGAATTATGTTAAAACAAACTCTATTTAAAGGGTCCTCTCTCTGCCATAAAATATATAGTCTTATCCATCAAAGTTATATATAATGTATAAGGCAAGAGAGAGTAACAACTTCTAAAGAACCAAAAGAAAAGACTTCCGCTCAATCAAGACAAGAATTATAATGGCAGATTCGGGTATGTATTCTTGACTGAAATATCATAGTATTAAATATATGTGAAAATCATATAGTTCTACGGTCCTGAATAATTGATAGAATTTCTAAATGCCAGATTGTTTATGTTTCCACAATCATTAAAAATCCTTACATGTGGTATCAAGAGCATGGTTTAAGAACTAGTGATTTTTCATAAAATTAATGTTTTCCTTATTTGAAAACGGTAATAGGTAGTATTAAGTGAAATAATTATTCTCTATCATGATGTATTTTATTTTAAAATTATGCATATGAGATTAGTTAATCACCAAAGTGGTTTAATCTTTGAAGAATTAATTCAAAATAATAATGACTAAATGTATATTCAATTATCCATTATTTTGATGCTTATAAATGATATAACTTATGGATATATTGAAGTTTTTGGTTGTAAGATATTTAGGGATCACCCAAAGGTTGATTATTTCATTTTATAACCATTGAACATTAATGAGATAATTTAGATGTGTCCTTAGTTTTATTTATTTATCCAAAGATAATAAATATTATTGACACATTTAAAATTATTGAATTACATTAAATTCACATCTAAGCATCATTATGTCTAAAATTGTATTTTGATGTTTCGCCCAAAGAAGGACATCAATATACATTTAAGAATTGATAAACCATTTCTGAATTTGATAGTAAGTTAAAATTCATAACTCAAAGTATTAACAAATGATGTATTATATTTGCAGCATTTGCTCTTCATTCGCACTCTGCCTCTATTACGACCTTTAACGGTCTTAACTTCTCAGATTGGTGCGAACAGATCAAATTCCATCTCGGAGTTTTAGATCTTGATGTTGCACTTTACATAAGAAGCCAACTGCTATTATTGAAACTAGAAGTACTGAAGAAAGGTCTCATTATAAGCACTGGGATCGATCTAACAGATTAGACATAATGTTTATGCGAATGAATATTGCGAGAAACATTAAGACTACTCTTCCCAAAACTGAAAATGCAAAAGATTTTCTGAAATTCGTGGAAGAATCCTCTCAAACTGCTGATAAGTCTCTTGCTGGGACACTAATGGGTACTTTGACCACCATGTTTGATGTTTCACGTACCATGCATGAGCATGTCATCGAAATAACAAACGTAGCAACAAGACTTAAGTCTTTGGGAATGGAAGTGGAATAAAATTTCCTTGTACAATTCATTATCAACTCATTACCGTCTGAGTATGGCCCTTTCCAAATGAACTAAACACCATGAAAGATAAATGGAACGTGCATGAATTGCACGAAATGTTGGTTCAGGAGGAAGTAAGGCTCAAGAATCAAGGAACCCACTCTGTTAACCTTATAAGTCATCAAGGAGTTGGAAAGAAAGAAAAGAAACATGCTAAAGAAAAACAGAGGCACCATAATGTTAATGAGTCCTCCTCTCAAGTACATAAAAAGGAACATAAGAATGATAAGTGTCGTTTCTGTGGAAAATCTGGACACTTTCAGAAATATTGCCTGAAATTTAAGGCATGGCTCGAGAAGAAAGATAAGCCTCGTGCTTTTACATGTCTCGAATCAAATTTAACTGAAGTTCCTTATAATACTTGGTGGATTGACTCTGATTTTACTGTTCATGTTTCTAATACAATGCAGGGATTTCTTACAATACAAACCATAAATCAGAATGAAAGATATGTGTATATGGGGAATAAAGTGAATGCTCCAGTTAAAGCTATAGGAACTTACTATTTGATCCTTGATACTGGGTGCCACTTAGATTTACTTGAAACTTATTATGTACCTTCTCTTTCGAGAAATTTAGTTTCTTTGTCTAAGTTGGATAAGACAGGATACTCTTTTAATTTCGGTAATGGATGTTTTAGTTTGTTTAAACATAATTATCTCATTGGTACTGGTACTCTTTATGATAACTTATACAAACTGAATCTTGATAATCTATTTGCCGAAACACTCTTTAACTCTGCATCATAATATTGAAACCAAACGAAGTATGGTGAATGAACAATCTACTTTCTTGTGGCACAAACGTTTAGGTCATATATCCAAAGAAAGATTAGTAAGATTAGTTAAGAATGAAATTCTTTCAAATTTGGATTTTGCAGACCTTAACATTTGTGTGGATTGTATTAAAGGAAAACAAACAAGACACACAAAGAAAGGAGCCATAAGAAGCACACAACTTCTTGAAATTATACGCACTGATATATGTGGTCCTTTTGATATTACATCTTTCAGTAAAGAAAAATATTTTATCACTTTTATTGACGATTTTTCACGTTATAGATATGTCTATTTGTTGCATGAAAAATCTCAAGCGATAAATGTCTTAGAGGTCTTTATTACTGAGGTAGAAAGACAACTAGATAGAAAGGTGAAAATAATCAGGTCATATAGAGGTGGTGAATATTATGGAAGATATGATGAAAATGGACAACACCCAGATCCATTTGCTAAATTCCTCGAAAAACATGACATATGTGCTCAATACACAATGCCTCGAACACCACAACAAAATGGTGTAACAGAAAGGCGTAATCGTACATTAATGGACATAGTTAGGAGTATGTTAAGTAATTTATCTATTCATATTTCATTGTGGATGTATGCTTTAAGGACTGTCGTTTACTTACTTAATCGAGTTCCTACTAAAGCAATTCCAAAGAATCCTTTTGAACTATGGACTGGTAGGAAACTAAGGCACCTGCATGTTTGGGGTTGTCCGGCAGAAGTTAGAGTTTATAACCCACAAGAAAAAAAACTGGATTCAAGAACATCAGTGGTTTCTTCATTGGTTATCCAGAAAAATCAAAAGGGTATAAATTTTATTATCCTAATCACAGTATAAGAATAGTTGAAACTTGAAATGTTAGGTTCATTGAGAATGGTGAAGTTAGTGGGAGTAAAGAACCACGTAAAGTGGAAATTAAAAAAGTTAGGGTGAGGATTTCTCTACCTTTTACTTCTTTTAAAGATGTTGTTTCTAAAGTTGTTGCACAACCTAACAATCAACAAGAACAACAAATTGATGCTCCTGTTAATCTCAATGAAGTAATAATTAGTGAACATGCAGTAGATGTACCACAAGAAATAACATTAAGAAAATCTCAGAGACAAAAGAGACCTGCTATTTCTGATGACTATTTGGTATATTTACACGAGTCAGAAATTGACTTAGGAATTGATAATGATCCAGTTTCATTTTCACAGATGGATAAATGCTATGAAAGATGAGTTGAAATCTATGGAACAAAATGAAGTATGGGACCTTGTTGAATTACCAGAAGGTTGCAAAACAGTTGGGTGTAAATGGGTCTTTATGACCAAATGTGACTCAACTGGCAACATCGAATGTCACAAGGACAGACTTGTTGCAAAAGGTTTCACTCAAAAAGATGGCATCGACTATAAAGAAACATTTGCACCTGTCTCTAGAAAAGATTCACTCAGCATTATAATGGCTTTAGTAGCTCATTATGACTTAGAGCTACATCAAATGGATGTGAAAACAACCTTTCTAAATGGAAATTTGGAGGAAGAAGTTTATATAAATCAACCTGAAGGGTTCTCTTGCAAAGGAAAGGAACACATGGTGTGTAAACTTAAAAAGTCATTATACGGACTTAAACAATCTTTTCGACAATGGTATCTTAAGTTTAATGAAACTATTGTCACTTTTGGATTTAAGAAAAACATTGTTGATCGGTGTATATATCTGAAGGTTAGTGGGAGTAAGATTATTATGTTAGTCATGTATGTTGATGACATCTTGCTTGCTACTAATGATCTTGGTTTGTTGCATGATACCAAGAGATATTTATCTAACAATTTTGAAACGAAAGATATGAGAGAGGCATCCTATGTGATTAGAATAGAATATTTCGAAATAGATCACAAGAATTATTAGGTTTGTCTCATAAATCCTATACTAATAAAGTGTTCTAGAGATTTAGAATGGAAAAATGATCATCAAGTCCCGTTCTAATTCAGAAAGAAGATAAATTTAATCTCAATCAATGTCCAAAGAATGAATTGGAATGTAAGCAAATGAATGATATTCCTTATGCATCAATAGTTGAGAGTCTAATGTATGCCCAAACATGTACTAGATCAGACATCAGTTTCGTTGTTGGAATGTTGGGTCATTATCAAAGTAATCCAGGAATGAATCACTGAAAAACTGCTAATAAAGTGTTGCAATACTTGCAAGGAACTAAAGATCATATGCTCACTTATAGAAGATCTGATCATCTTGATGTGATTGGATATTCAAATTCAGATTATGTTGGTTGTGTGGATACACGAAAATTCATATTTGGGTATTTGTTCCTATTAGCTGGAGGAGCAATATCATGGAAGAGTGCGAAGCAGTCTGTTATAGCTGCATCCACAATGGAAGCTGAGCTTGTGGCATGCTTTGAGGCTACAGTTCATGCTAATTGGCTGCGGAACTTTATTTCAGGACTTGGACTAGTCGACAGTATTTTCAAGTCGCTGAAAATTTATTGTGATAATACTACAGTAGTCTTCTTCTCTAAAAATGATAAGTATTCTAAGGGTGTCAAACATATGGAATTGAAATACTTTTCAGTTAAGGAAGAAGTCCAGAAACATAAAGTGACAATTGAACATATTAGCACCAAACTTATGATTGATGATCCTTTGACGAAGGATTACCGCCCAAAATATTTGTTGAACATGTTGAAAGAATGGGTCTTATTAATAGCAATGAATGACTTTATGTAAAGATTATATTATGTTTATGCAATTGACACTTTGAGCTCAACTATATATATGTTTCTGTTATTACCTGTTTTCTCTTGTATACGTTGTGTTGAGAATGATGATGACAGGTTTTGTTTTAGATAAAGATATTCTAAGCATTTTGGTGGACCCATTATGTATTTAAAATGTTGTGTTATGCAATAAACTAATATTATAGTGCATGGAAGGGACTATGCCAAATAAAATGGTGCACAACCTCCATGACTCATATTAGTTGATTTACTTAATAACAACAAATAATATTGAATTTAGTATATGTGCACATTGTAATTAAAATGTTTATTAAACTATTAAGTAAATGATGTTACGTGTGTCAAGTGGGAGAATGTTAGTTTTATGACTCACTCACATTAATATTATTTTGGTTTAATATTTAATTACGAACTAAATTCTAATTCTAATTGGATAAGCGGAGAAGTTTAGAAGTGGGGAAGTGGGGAATTGGAGAAGTTACTTCAACTACCCATTAAGTCTTCCACTTTACCCATTACCTCTTCCAACTATCCATTATCTCCACTACTCACCATGATGGAAAGGTGGGAATGATGTTAAAACAAACTCTATTTAAAGGGTCATCTCTTAGCCATAAAATATATGGTCTTATCCATCAAAGCTATATATAAAGTATAAGGCAAGAGAGCGAAACAACTTCTAAAGAACCAAAAGAAAAGACTTCCGCTCAATCAAGTCAAGAATTATAATGACAGATTCGGGTATGTATTCTTGACTGAAATATCATAGTATTATATATATGTGAAAATCATATAGTTCTACAGTCTTGAATAATTGATAGGATTTCTAAATGTTAGATTGTTTATGTTTCCACAATCATTAAAACTCCTTATAGTAAGAAGAAAACTTAAATTAAAATTCTTATTAAATGAGATTGAAAGGAACGTAAAATTTACGTTTGTTGTCTTTTTAACAAATATTCTCGCAGTCTTTGTTTCTTGTAGTTCTTTCATGCATTCTTATACGTTTTAATATGTTGTTAATTTGGACTAAAAATTGTGAGTTATTTCGAAAAAAGAAACAATCTGATAGGTAACTAACTGCATATTAAATTTAGGCATAATACATATATTAGACCCTAAACTTGACTTCAAATTTTAACTTTGACCTCAAACTTTCATAATGCACAAATAGGCACTTTAACTATCCTATCTTTTAATAAATAAACACGCGAATATTTCAATCAAAACCGTGTTACACACATGCTCTGACGTGAAAAAGTAAACCACTCAGTGGCTGCCAACTAATTAAAAATTTACACGTAATTTTTTAAGCATAATACATAAATTGGACCCTTAACTTGGCTTCAAATTATAACTTTGACCTTTAACTTTGATAGTGCACAAAGAGATACTTTAACTATCCGAAATTTAAACAAAAAAACACGCGAATATTTCAATCAAAACGCGTGTTACACACATGCTCTGACGTGGAAAAGTAAACCACTCAGTTGCTGCCAACTAACTAAAATAAATACACCTAGATTTTAAAAATTATAAAAATAAATTATAATATAGAATAAGGTGGAAGTGAAAACAAATTCATTTTTTAGGTAAAAAAAATTAGTACTTCTTTTTTTCTCTCTCTTAAAAATTCCTAATCTGAAATTCATGTTCCTTATATTCAAATCAAAGAAAAAATTGTTCAAGATATTTGCTGTAATTTAATTTTCGAGTTATCTATTTTTCTTCCTCAATATAGTCAAGGTAACAAGATTCAACATTTTACAAACAAGAATTTGCATATTGTTGGTCAAATGTTCAAACTAATATGAGAATCTCTAGAAGAAACTAATGTTTTTATTGCAAAATTATTTCAGAGCAACCCATAAATATGGAAAAATAAATATGGAAAGACATGAGATTCAATGAACTTCTCCTTCTTTTCTTTAGTTTGAAGTATATTTGTGCTTTATGTTGTCAAATATTTGACTGAAAAAACAGGGTGCTTTGTGTATTGTGATTGTCATAGTGAAGAGAATTGCAATTATGAATTTTGGAGGCCAACAAATGAACTTACAGTACTAAAAATTATTAAGTGAAATGGTGCACTTAAAGTATTTGATAAATTGTCTGATAGAACTTTTCACATATTTTTGTCAAGTTTGAGTAGCAGTCTGATATCTAATCAAAATGCCTTCAAAAATTGCATTCAATTTGTATAATTGTATACTCACCCCATCTTGTCAAAAAAGACTTCATTATAATTTTTTTCATAATAACAAAAAAGTAATTAAATGTCACTTGCATTTTGCAATGAACAACAAATAATGCAAAAAAGAGGGGAAAATTGTTGAAAAATTAAAAAGAGAGTTTAATTGTCATTTCAGTGTTTTTTTTACTGTTGGGCACTCGATTTTTACATCTGACGCGCCTAATTTGAGTGAATTTTACGTATTTTGCCATGTAAGATCCGAGTATTTTTTTTGTTTAAGTTTTGGATAGTTAAAGTGCCTATTTGTGCACAAACAAAGTTAAAGGTCAAAGTTATAATATGAAGCCAAGTTAAGGGTCCAATTTATGTACTAATTAAGGGTAGAATTGTCATTTTAGCAATTTTTTATCGTTTTGGGCCTCAAAAATTACCTCTCACTCGCGCAGAATGCGTGTATTTCACGCATTTTGCCAGGTAGGAATCGCGTGTTTATTTGTTGAAAGATAGTATAGTTAAAGTGCCTATTTGTGCACTATGAAAGTTTGAGGTCAAAGTTAAAATTTGAAGCCAAGTTTAGGGTCCAATATATGTATTATGCCTTAAATTTATTACTACACAATATTAATTAAAACCAACTGAATGTTTTATACAAGGTAGTTTTTATCTCTGGAATTAGGTAATGATGAAACTTAGTACATTTCATGACACTCAACACTACTATTAATAAGAGGAAATGTGTGGAACAATATCTCAAACACATCACGATCTTACTACTCTGGTGTCTTCATCTATTTCAACATCAGGTTAGGACATCAAGACATCTCTATGATTCTGCGACTACCTGTGTTTGACAAAAATATTATTCCTTCTTTCTTTTCCTATTTTGGTAAATCAAGGATTTTCATTAATCAAACTAAAGAGTCATTACATAGGGAGACTAGTCTAAAGTTAACTAAGTTGATACTTGCATTCTATATTCTATTTTTTGTTATTTATATAGAAAAAATGTGTTGATCTTATGCGACTAGACGATGGGAATCAGATAGGAAGACATAATCTACATGACATTTAGGTTGGGACTTGGGTCCGTGCTGAATATTTATGTTGAGACAAAATGTTGATCTATGTCAGAGTAGAGGCAATATGTAAAGTACATTCGATGATATGTTGTTTAGATATTGTAAGTTTGATTCATGGGATGATCTTATCCACTTATAATAACAAAAATCTTCAATTAGGCACATATTTAGACTATTTATTATTGTTAGTTCAGTATCGATCAATGTTTGATTCTACCTCGATACAAGTTTGAAGATGTCAAGGAAAAAAACTAGAACTCTACAAGACATTTTCAATTTCAATCATTTGAATTTCTCAGTAACCCTAAGCGAAAGGTCATAAAGAAACTTCCTAAATTAATAGCTTTGTTGTAGAAGGTTACTCAGATACTTCCTTTTATTCCTACCTTTTAATGGTGTGAGAGTACTAAGTAATCACTGAAGAAATGAGTGTATGAAGAAATGTTGGAATTACAATGTGGAGTGGTACTTTAACATTCATGTGCATTTGAGAGACGAATTAACTCTAAAATTATGAAGAATTTTCGTTTCTTTGAGAGAGAAAAACAATCAATGTCGAAATTATATAAGTTAATTTGCACATCTGACACCTACGCAATCTAACAAAGATTGTAATGTACTAGCTAGCACGTCTTCAGATATATTAACTTCTTTTATCCTGTGGACTTTTTCTAAAAGTAATTCTTGATACTGCTTCTATTATTCATTCTTGTTGGTTATTGTCAAAAGAGTTATATAAAATTCGATATGTTTGTGGTTGTATTATATATATGAAGAGAGGTGGATGGTGATTGAAATAAGCTGGAAGGTATTCAAATTTTATTATTTCACTATAAAAAAACTGTTAATTACATGGGGATTTCCCTCCATTTTCCTGGGGATTAGTATGAAAATCCGCAAGATTCTTATTTTCCTGCAAATTTTCATATTAATTTTCAGGAAAATCCCCATGTAATTAACAAATTTCTTTTTGTTTCCTTGTAAAAAAATACCTGTTAGTAGTGAAATAGTTTAGTTTTTAGGTTTTATTTCTTTCTTAGATCATGTGAAGTATTACTTTCAAATATTTTTGTTACCATAGTATAAGTGTTTTAAGATGTAATTGTGTACCTACTATGCCTTTGTGTTTTTGTTTTTTTGTTGTTCAAGGTCAAATCTTCTATTCTTTCTAATGAAATAGCTTTCATTGCTTTGTAGTAAGGATAGAAAAATTAACCTTGACCAACAAAAGACTAAGTAACAAAGGCATAGTGAGACTACAATTACATCTTAAAAAGACTTATACTATGATAACAACAAATATTTGGAAGTGATTCTCCAAGAAATAAATAAAATATAAAACTACTTCACTACTATCAAGTACTCCCTCCGTTTCAAAAAGGATGACCTAGTTTGACTTGAAACGGAGTTTAAAAAAGAAAGAAGACTTTTTAATCTTGTGGTTCTAAATTAAAGTTATGTCAAATGTACCAAAATGCCCTTTAATCTTGTGGTCTTAAACATACCACGTGGAAAGTTAAAGTTAAAGTGTTGCCAAAAAAGAAAAGGGATCATTGTTTTTGGAACAAATTAAAAAAGAAATAGGGTCATTCTTTTTTAAACGGAAGAAGTATATCTTTTCAAGAAAAATAAAAATTTAACACCTTCCAATTTGTTGCATTCACTGTCCACCTTTCTTGATACATATTACTCAACCCCAAATATATTGAATTTTCTATACCTCTTGACAATAACTCATTACTTTAAGATCACTTAAAAGAATAAATAATTGAACAGTATATATATAAAAAAATCACTAAGAAAAAATAAGTTAATATACTTGAAGAAATGCTAGCTCATTATAAATTCTATTGGATTGTGTAGATAGAAACTATTTCTTGTAAATGTGCAAAATTAACAATTATAAACTTATAGAAATAGATGGTAATTTCAACATTGTAAGTTAAATAAGTAAGAAACAAATAGTTTGTCTGATCAAACTGTTTATAATAGAAGTTCAAGAAATACAAATGAAAGATTAGAGAGGATAGAAGTTTTAGAATCTCAATTCTCATCATTATAGAAAGAGTTATTTTAATTCAAATCAGTAATATTGGTTCTGATAATGCATACAATCACCTAGATATACTAACTTATATTTAACATCGTGGGTCAAGGCGTAACAATAATGAAATTAAGATTAGATCTAAATGACAAAATAGTTTCTCCTTTGAGTACTGATATTTTCTAAATCATGACAACTTAGTGAACGAATCTTGAATTAAGTGGTTCACTGAATGAAGTAAAAAAATATTCCATGCATACCACAATATTCCGGTGAAAATCGAAATTATTTTACACCTTACATCCATTTGTCCTGATTGATATGCAACTGCATAATTAGTGATCTATTAAAAAACTACCAGACATGTGAACCTTATTAAATTTGTTTTTTGTGTTTTGAATATGATTTGGGCCATCTGCTTCAAAAACTATTGTAAATTTGTAACTAATATAAATATGAAAATAATGAATTTACAAATAATTGGAGATCCAAAAGGGAATTTGTCCCTTTAAGTCCCTTAGCATGTTGAATTGTTTGTAAATTTATGTTTTATTCAATCTTATTTAAATGATATTTAGCAACATCTAAAAAACTACCAAATAAAATGAGTTGGCTGCCAAAATATCACAAGTACCATGTTGACCTAACTAAACAATGTCAAGAATATGAAGGAAATCATTTTTATCTAAACAATATTCTAAATTGAAGAAAAAGAAATAACTCTAATTTGGCTTATTTTTGTCAATAATATTACTAGCATTCTCACAAGGAAAGAAGCTTCTCCATGGCCAGAGATTAATAATTTTGCTATATATAATTTGCCCAATTCCATTTTCATTTTCCTTTGGAGCATTTTTTTCCCCCACTGTTTGTACAACTTTCTGCAAAAAAAAAAGAGGGGGGATTAAACCATTTTATAAACTAGGAGAAGGTGAATATATATATAAAATCACTTTTCAATTTATGTGACACATTTTGAATCTCGAGAATCAAATAACCTTTTTCGTTGATCTTAATTTTCATGTCTTTTGAGCATTTTGAACTATCAATATTGTGATTTATAATACTTTCATATTTTTCAAACATGTAAATTTCATGGAATTTAATGTTGCAGTTGATTAACTATATGAACATTCACCTTGATGGAGAGCGTGCTGAGGATTTGATCCTCCACCTTGTAATTTTCTAATCCATCTCCTCTACTTCAACTTTTTATAAAATAATATATATATAATTATTTCAAAAACTTAAAGATTTCATATTGAAATTTACGATAAAAATTAAAAATATTGACACTTGATATTGAATTGTGGCACATAAACTGAGGCAAAAATAGTATACCAAATTAATTAAAGATACATACATTGCTTGGAGTGAATCTGAGTCCAACTTTTATTTGGCCTTTGTATGTGTCATCTTCAAGTACCACATTATAAGCAACTGGTATCACTTCAATAAATCTCTTTTCATTCCCCTCCATAATTATTCCTTTCAGATTAATTCTGAAGAAAAAAATAATCAATTAATTTATTTATTTATCTAGTTTTAACTTGACATAAAATTTGAGAAATTAAACAAGATCTATGAATTTCGTTATCTTAACTAAAGATAGATCAAATTTATCGAAATATTCTGTAAATTTGTGATTTTAAACCTATTATCTAAAAGTTTAAAATTAAATAATATTATTATTTTTTGAAACAGACTAAAAAAAATGCTTACATGGTTTCACCAGCAAATCCACCAGCTGTGAAGAATTCTTCATCCATAATTTTTAATTTAAGGTACTCACATTCTTCTAATTTGTTAGTTGCCAATTCAAACTTAAATTTTTCATTCCACAAAATTTCCTTATGATTACCTGCATTATTATTATTATCACAATTAAATTATATTATAAATTGTACAAAAGTTATTCAATTCCCCTAAGTTTGTACCCAAATCCCCTTTATACACTTCTTGACCACATAAAACTTTCTACACACCAAACTTTTTAATGTCATGTGTATATTTGTAATTTTAGATATTTATTTTCTTTTTAAAAAAAATCTAATGTTATCTTTGATGTATGACATATATTGTTTTTTTCCTCAAGTGGTAAAACACAAAAAAATAGTGGATAAAAGCTTACACTTAAAACAAATTCAAGAGAGTAAGAAGTTCTTTTTTTAAATATAAGTGGGAAGTAATCTATGTATTAAGCTTTGTAAATATCAAGGGTTCAAGTTTGTTTGATATCACATGAATAAATTTGAAATTTACTAGTTCTAAAAGTTACATAAAAATTGTAAAAGACATTTTGTAAATCATCAAAAAGAGAAAAGATGCAATACATGTTGAAATGGAGAACTAATTTACACGCACTCAATTTATTTTACAAGATATCCCCCATATGTTTTCTATCAGCAACAAACAGTACTATCATCAAAGGATGTGGTGCAGTGAATAAGGTTGTTCCTCCCTTAACTAAAAGTTTCACTGTTCGAACTTTGAATATAAAAAGTCTTTGGCAAGGAGCTAGTACTACCCCAAATAACCCCTATCCAACGAGAATTTGAATTAATCGGACTCTAATATGAAAATCAGATATTATATGGATAATATATAATAATTAATTATAAGAAAAAATACTACAAGAATGAGAGTATTTAGACAAAAAACAAACCTGAGGAAATTTTTGTTGTGTAGGACTGAGATCCACATTCAACAATCACATAGTACGATGGATTTCCTATACAAATATATAAGTAAGAAATCGTAAAGGCATAAACATAAAAATTACTTCAAAATAGTTTTTGAGCATTCAATTTTAATTTTAAAATAGTGAGTTGATTGATCTTATTCAGTTTAAATTATTAATTAATCAAATTAACTGGAAAAAAACACCTTTGAGATGAAATGAATACAAGTAAAAGTTTAGCTACTATAACATATTACTCCATGTCTAATCTGTCATATCCCTTAAGAAATAATTTTTAAGAAATGTACTTTAATTATAACTCTATAAGTTATTTAAATATTAAAAAATGGATAGTACTTTAAGTGAAAATAAAATAAACAAAAAAATATATATTTCAAATATAATTTTAAAAAAAAAAGTAAAAATGAATAGATCAAAAGAAATAAAATATACTCGATAGAATAAAAAATCAATATTTTAAATGGTCAATATATATGAATAAAATCCTTACCAATAATGTTGGAGTGGCTAATGCCTCGAGCACTTACAACATAAACTTCAAGGAGTCCTCCCTTCATTATATCACAAGGATTTATTTTATTTTTGTCATCTCTAATTCCCTTTTTATAAATTTAAGGATTATGAAAGTTTTTAATCTTCTAAATAATTAATGCAATTAAAGAAACATCTATTAAATAATACGTTATTAGTGCATGTATACATATAAACATATACACTGTAAATAAAAGACAATAGGCATTTATCTAGAATTAAATTATACACTTAATTAACTTCTTTAAATTAAAGGGGAAACAATTAATAATGAACAAGTTATGTTACTCTATAGTTTTTAGTTATGGAAATCCAAATCTAAACTCTTCCAATAATATCAAAATTATCGAAAAAATTATTTATTGATAATTTAAGAAAATATAAATTATCCACAAATGAAAAGGGAAAGAATAAATATTTGAGAATTTTATTCTAATTATTTACTAGCACCTCTGATTTGTCAAATAACTTGATTTATGGGCAACGATTACAACAATACTAAAATTCAAAATGATTACTACAAGTGAACTGACCAAAGATTAATTTTGTAAAGAGACAAATTTAGAATTTTGAGGTTTTAAGTCCAAACACTAATTAATTTTTGGTTCCGACGAATTGATTGTGACATTATTTAGAATTTTAATTTGATTTATTTTGAGTTTCGATTCAAGTTATTTATCTTTTAATTTATTGACAAACTGAATGCCACAATATTTTGGGCTTCGACTTAGTTTATTTTGAGGTCCGATTCAAATTATTTATTTTATTAATTTATATGAACAAATCGCTTAAACAAAATAGTTTAATAATTATGATAACTCTGAACAAAGAATAAAACTATGCAAATAGTATTTTTAATATCGAAATAAATATATCATTTATTTATAATTATCCTGAACAAGTTTTCATATTTTAAAGCTATTTTTGACACAGATATAGTCAACTAGAACCAACACTTTACTGTAAATGAATATTCAGATATTTAAAACAAAATTTAAATGTTTAAGTTAAGATTCAGATTTTAGAATTTTCAATTTTTAGTATAATTTCTCTTTCTCTCATCTTAATGGTTGATAACTAGGGGAGTTCACCCATGGTGAAAATGATAGGTGGCCTCACGGCCTACTAGAATTATTTTATTTTTATCATGATAGAAGAGAGAAAAGATTTGTTATAACTTATAAAATATTTAACTATAATAAGCTAGATTATTTCATTTGCTTTTATAAATTATATGACCCAAAAATATTGGTCGTGATTTGTTCATTTCTTTTTCATCAAAAGCTTACAAAATTATTATTTTCTAATTCAATATTAGATATTCATATCAAAATTTTACTTATTTGAAGGATCACGTAAAATTATACGCTCCTATAAAGAATTTTTTCATATTCAAACTTGAAATCAATACCTCAACTATGAAAGAAACAACCCCACATCCTTTGGTACATTTTTTCTTGTCATATATAACTAATGCTTGCATTAGCTATACACGTGACTCTATTGTATATTAAGTTGTGTATAATTATCAAGTAATTCTAGGTATTAGTAGTACATAGCATTTAACATTTGTATTAGATTAAATAATTGCATAACTACCCTCAAAGCCTTTTTAAAAATATTTCCTAACATTTTCTCTTCTTTTCATTTTCTTTCTTGTCACATGTTTTAATTTTATTTGTTTTTCAATGTCTGTTAATTTGTTCGTGTTTTAATAAACTTTATGGCCTCTTAAGTATTATTTTTTTAAAAAATAATATAATTTCAACATAATTTAATAGAAAAATTTACTATTATGGCGATAAATTTGATAAAAAAGTTCTTGCAACTTTTCACAATTTTTGTTGACTCAAATAGTACAACTATTTAATATTATTTTTGAAAAAAATAAGAAGAAAAGGAGCAGTTAATGCAAGTACTACTAATACCCATATTTTACATTATTCTTATACACTCTACCAAACGATCCATAGAGAGATGTGTAATATTAGGATGGGGTAGGTAAGCTTGTTAACTGGTCAGATAAATACTCACCCATACACCAGACCAGACCGGACCCTGTTTCCAATAATGGACTAAGCAGATACCGATCAGAATAGTATAAAAAGGCACAGAAAAAAATTGGCCCGTATCCGATTAAGGTTTTCTATCGGGCCTGTGCAAGCCAGATCTAGGTTTTGGCCTGCCGCTCGGGCCGAGCCGTATCCACCTCTTTTTTTAAAAAAATAAAAAATAATCATCATTTATTAATTATTAATTTGAAAGTTTGAGTCAATTATTATTATAGTGTATTATTATCTATTTAATTTTGTAACTAATATATATATATATATATATATATATATATATATTTATAAAATGTATACTAAATATACTACTTAATATATATAATATAACTAAACATACAACTTAATATAATAGAATGCTTACATTATATTACATATATACTAAATGGACACATTATATACTATATGTTAAAGTAGAATACTTACATATATTATATATATACTTCTAATGTATACTTTCTTACTGGACTGGTGCACCGGTGGCCCGTCTACCGGCCTCTTAGCGGGTCGGCCTTACCAAACAGAGTGCCCAAAACAAATTTGAACCGACTTGAGTGCCGGTTCAAGGCTTACCTAATGCGGGTCATTATCGAGCTGACCTCAGTGGACCGAAATCGGACGGATCGGCATATTTAGGTTTGGGTGGTGGGGTGGGGGTGGGGTTGAAGCGCCAAAAAAGAAGATTTTGAATTTCTTCTAAAGGGCATTACGGCAAACAGCTTATGCCCAACCGAAGAATTTCAAAACCATTTGCGTCTCCATCGACGAAGAACACTATGTATCCATTAATTTTTCCCTCGTCATCTCCGTCTTTGATTATCACCTTGTTCTATGTTGTTCCCAAAATTAACTGCATCATCATCACCATGAAATCTCTATATAAGCTCCTCTGTTTCCTTTCCACACTTCTCAGCTACTTTAAACAATTTTTCATTTAATTTCTGATTCTAGGGTTCTTCACTGATGGACGATAACGAGCTTCATTTGTCTCCTCCCGCTGTAAGTAATGTATTTTGGACGCCAGACATATCTTTTAACTAAACGTATTTTTCTTCAATTAAGGACATTTTGATCTTTTTCCATTGTTTCTATTTTGATACGGTGCAAGTTGAAATTTAGACAGACAAATTGAAACGGAGGGAGTAAATTTTTGTGCAGTTTTGGCTTGGGATTGTTGTGAGATTTTGTTTTACGTTTTGATTGTTCTGTTCTGTTTTGATTGGATTACAATCTCTACAATTGTAATGCAAAGATTAATAACGCAGAGATTGAATGTGGGGGATTAATCTAGAAGTTTTAGTATCCAAGGAAAATGAATAATATGAGTTTGGAGAGATGACCATATTTTTGTTATTTGAGTTGTTCCAATCCATGTATTGTCAATACTCACATCCTTATTCTGCATTTTATCTCGTAATAAAATAATACATATATTTTCGCTAGCTTATGTGCATAATGAGAAAAGGTGACATGGTAAACAAATAAGGTAAGAACTTCATGGTTACCTTTCTTCATTCACTGACTTTGGCAGGAAGACCTTAGGACATGGAATAGTGCTTTATCCCTTTTCAAATGAATTTTATATGTTGATTAGTTCTCCTTACAAAGCAACCAAATTTTATATGTTGAATCAAACGTTTAACTTGTCAACATTTTATAGATCCGTCACAAATATTGATTTTATACGGGAGTGAATTATTTAGAGTTGAAAAACAGGATTATATTTGCAAGTAAGTAAATTAAACTATATTGAAGTAAATATAATGAGCTTGAAAAGTTAGGGTATGGTTCAATGACCATGTGAATTAAATAGTCAAACTATGCTATGATCATATGAATCAAATAATCAACTTCTCAAGTTTTCATAAAACTTCAGTATGCATAACTTGCTTTGCAATTTTTCCATGTCTATCTTGCTTAGCATGTAATGAGAAAGTGATTTTCTTGAGATATTAAGAGCCTCCAGCAACTCAATGCTCCATTGTGGTTGAGGCAAAAATGGAAAAACACATCACCATCCCATATACTTGTCTTTTAAATTTGCTAAGATTATCTAGCTAGCAAGTTATTAATTGCATGTTAGAGTGGGTAAAAGTCCCACATTAGTTGGGAAATGGATTGATGGATTGTTTATATGGACTTGAGTTGAGCAATCCTCTCCTCATTACCTAGTTTTTTGGGGTTGAGTTAGGTGCATGTGCTAGATTTTTACATGGTATCAAAGTCTGGTTCATCCCCGTTTGGGCTCTGTGGACCCATTTGGGCTCCCGGTCCACGCTTTAGTTAAACCTGCGCGTGAATGGGGGTATTAGAGTGGGTAACAGTCCAACATTGGTTGGAAAATGGACTGACCGTCTGCGTAGATAGACTTGGACAATCCTCCCCACATAAGCTAGCTTTTGGGGTTGAGTTTTAGGCCCGGATGTCATATCTTTACATGCAAATAGAACCGTATTTTAAGGAACACTTGTCTTAGGGGCATACACAGGAATTTGTGAGTGATATGAACTTATTGTCACAATTAGTCTTGTTCCAAGGCTTTACTTTCAATTCAAACTGTTATTTACTTGCATTTTTTTTTAAATAGTGTAATGTACATATGATGCTAACAAAAAATATATTTAGCTATATATATTTAATTAAATTTCTCGGTGAAGTCATCCAGTATGTTTCCCCGCTGCTTGCCATACCGGATGTTGTCTCCATGTCATGCTTGCTTCTTTTCGATTATCTAGTGAAGGTTTTCTGACACTACAGACTAACTTTGGTTAGTGGTACGTTTTGAGCAGCAGATGCTACCTCAAAGAATGGAATCAGGAGGTCCTTATCGTCTTCTGCACTGTTCAGGTCTTGGTGACAAAGAGGGAGTGATGCAAGAGCTTGAGAAAGGAGTGGAACCCAATCTGGTTGACTATGATAAGAGAACAGCACTTCATTTAGCTGCCTCTGAAGGTTGTGAAGAGATTGTTGTTCTACTTCTTGAAAAAGGAGCTGATGTGAACTCCACAGATCGTTGGGGTCGAACTGTAAGTTGCACTTGTTGATGTATAAAATGAATTACGTACCTTTACTGCCTGATTTGGATTGTTGTTTCTAGCGTTTTAATTGTACTGTACTTTATAGTTGAAATGATATATATGTAAATTATATTGTTTTTTGCTATTTAAAAACATTTTTCGTATTTGATTCGACTCTATTATACTACTATACAACAACTAAATGAGCTGTAGATATTGGATTTATCAGCAATTCAAAACTCGAAAAAAAGATGATTACGGATGAGATAGTATGGTGGCTAGAAGGAGGAGTACCTGAATCTAGTGGCATGGAGCAGTAACTGTAGTAGTATTGATTGCCTCCATGCTATAACTAAAATTTACTTGAAGACATATGGTTCCCGTTTGCTTCTCTTATATTCTAACAATCTTATTAAGGTTATAGTGTAGGACACTATAGCTTGTTTCTCAACAAATTGATTAGTGTATGCTTTGATTGAAATGTGTGCAGCCACTCTCTGATGCCCGTAACTTTGGTCATGAGGATGTCTGCAAGATTCTAGAGGCCCATGATGGTTATGATCCGGTATATGTCTTAACCTTTTCTCTCATTTATATGATCGCGGCTGTACAGTTTCAAAAAAAAATTATATGATCGCGGCTGTAGTATACTCTGAATGGTAATATGAAACATATCGGGTAGTTTGCTTTTCTTGCTATACACGATTCAAAAAGAAACTATCGTATTAAGATTGACTTGAAAGCTGATGCAAGAGTAACATATTTATATTTTAAAACTTTTATATTGGCCAGTCACTCAGAGTCTAAGCATCTTCGGTCTTTTTCAGGACACAATACTTTTTAGTAGTGACTTTACTGGTTCAAGTAAACAAGAATGTGTAGACTTTCATTATAGTCCTATTCCAAGTATAAGAGGGTTTTTTTCACGGGTCAAGGTATTATTGATAATAAACTCAGCACCAAGAAAGTACTGAGAGAAAGTACAACAAAACTAGATAAGATCCCCCAAGGATGTAAGGAATCCATAAAATCTAGCATTACTTCAAGATCATTCGAGAATAACATTACACCAGCTTTTGAAACTATGAATGCATCTTGACTTCAACAGCGAAGAGTTCCTCTTCTTTCTCCTCAAAACATCTTTTGTTTCCCCTCGAGCCAAACATTCCAGATAGTCATACTGGAGTGCTCCTCCAAATATTTTCTTCACTTTCTTCATTCTCTGACTTTGGCAACTGCTTAGTACTTGTTCCACATTTGATGGCATGACCCACTGGATCCATACAAGTTAGAAACATACACCAAATCTGCCAAATGAATTTGCAGTGTAATAGGAGATGATGTACTGTCTCGCCATTTTCTTTGCACAAATAACACCATCCACATACGCTAAATCCCCTTCTTTGAAATTTCATAAAACATGCTTCATGTGCTGCCATCCATCCAAAACAAGTGACTTTGGTTGGAGCTTTGGTCCCCCAAAATGATCTCCATAGTCCAGCTGTTCTATACTCCTCTAAGCTTCTGACCAGTAAATGATAACTCGAGTTTACTGTAAATTACCATGCATGTACAAGTTATTCTATTCAAAGAAACAAAATCAGAAAAACCATAGAGATCTCTACCTATAATTGCTCTATGTATATTACATGAGAATGTGTACATTTACATCAGGTGTCTATGTATATCCTGTAACACTCCCTCTCAAGTTGGAGCATTCATGTTAATTATGTCCAGCTTGTTACACAGATTTTCAACTTGAGTTCCATTCAAAGTGTTGGTGAATATATCACCCAGTTGCTCACATGTCTTCACATATCAGGTTCTCATGAATCTTCTCACAGATCAAATGTTGTCCTTTCATAGACACTTGATTTGTGGCATTGTGTAGCACTGCCTAATTATCGCAACAGAGCTTTTCTGGTGACTAGGGCTTGAAACCAATTTTCGCTAAAATGTGATATGTCCATATTATTTCACATGTGAACTGAGCCATACCGTACTCTGGTTTTGCCCTGAATTGAAATACAATACTTTGTTTCGTGCTCTTCCATGAGGTTTCCACCTACAAAGACACAATAGCCTGTGATGAATCTTCTGTCAATTCTAGATCCAATGCCAAACAACATCTAAGGAACACTTAATACGAGTATCCCTATGGTGGTTATATAATATGCGAAGTCCAAGAGCTTCTTAAAAGAAACACGAGATATGTTCCAAGGTTGACTTAGTGTTTGAATCTAGGTGATTTTATGAGTATTATTCTGAACCATGACATTCTATGAGCCATCCTTTGTCTGTGAGAATGATTGTAGTTTGAATTCCAACTCATTTAAACTAATTCATGTGAGATATCTTCTAATCAGCTAGCTTGTTAGTTTGAGAAAGAAATAAAGGAAGCTAAGTAACAATAATCCCCAGCAGGAAAAGAGGACAGGCTAAGTCATAAGTATGCCTTCTGGATGAATTGATGTAGATAGGATCCTTGTCAGAGCTGCATGTTCTTTACCACAGTATTATCTTTATTTTGGTGGCAGTGTTGGATAATATGAATTTCCATGAAATGTTGTATCATATCAACATTTCTTTTTACCTTCATTTCCTTTTGCTTGACGTAGTTGGGTGACTCTGATACACCATGTTGTATGATTGGTCATGGTGAAGTGGACATGAAGGATGCAACTCTTATTGGAGAAGTAATTTCTCTTACCCAGAAGCCAAGGCAAATATCAACTTGACTATGTTCTTTTACTGATTCAATTCACTTTATATTTGATTTGGCTATTAATGACTGTGAGTGCAAATCGCAGGGTGCATATGGTGAAGTTTATTTGGTAAAGTGGCGCGGTACAGAAGTTGCCGCAAAAACCATTCGTGCTTCCATTGCATCAAACCCAATGGTGAAGTAAGTTAACTGATTTTTCAAAGAGCTGTAATTTAAAAATCACATAAGCAATACTTTTTTATTCCAGATTTTGGATTAATATGATGTAGAGAAACAATAATGTAACTCGATCAACTTCTATTTTCAAAAAAAAAAAAAAAACGTAACTCGGTCAGCTTGACTTTAATATTCGGACTCATAACATCCATAATTGAGATCTTCACAGGAATGCTTTTATGAAGGAATTAGCATTGTGGCAAAAGTTGCGCCATCCCAACATTGTGCAGTTTCTTGGGGTTCTAAAGCAATCTGATCGATTGATCTTTCTCACTGAGTATCTTCGAAATGTATGTCTTGTATGGTGTTTAGGAGCACTCTGGTGATGTGATATCCTCCTCAGCTTTGAGATATAGGTGTTATTATACGAGTACTTGAGCTTTTAGTCACGGTCACACTGATATTTCTACAAATTGGACATCTAGGGAAGCTTGTATGACCAATTGAGAAAGAAAGGAAGACTTGATCCACTGACAGCAGTTGCTTATGCATTAGATATTGCAAGGTATAAGGTTCAATGATAAGTTAGCCTCCAATTCAAGTGTTACATGACACTTTTTGGCACAATTTACCAGCATTTCTGTTTCTTTATTTTTTCACTCAACTTTGCACCTTTTTTCAGTTTATTATTTTGTAATTTCTTTTCCATAAATGCAAAACATTAAAAGTTTCCATCTACTATGTGCAATTATTAAGCTGTAAAAGCACTCTTTCATGCATTAATGTGCTTTTAACCTTACTATGCATCGTATGCCAAGATATGTTTGATATGGATCAGATTTTTTATAGCCCGAGTTCTTAATTGATTTATGTAATATGTGCTTACTATAGAGTTTGTACTACACCTGAGCAGAACCAAGCAATGACCAAATTTAAATTATTCGGCCATGACCATAATTAGAAAGTTGCTCTGATGTTGAATTGTGTAGACAACTAAGTTCAATCCTCAAAGTTCTTAATGCTAGTATCAACTGCCAAAAAGATGGATTGCTGATTTATTTACTTAATGGAGGAAGTAATTCTTGGTGATTTATTTTCAGCTTGTGGCTTCTCACTATGAAAATACCTTTCTTAAAAATTGAAAGCATCAATTTGTGGTTATGTCATAATATATATACTCTTTAAAGCAGCTATATCCTAAGTTCTTTGTTTGCATTTGCAGAGGAATGAATTATCTTCATCAGCATAAACCTCATTCTATTATCCATAGGGATTTGACTCCTAGGTACTGCCAGTTTCACTAGCTACATTTAACTCAGCTCATTCGCATCAAACCTATCGGTACTTGTCAATCCAGGGAGTACAAAATACCTATGTTGCTGGGACTCTTCAAAAATGTCGACAGGTGTGTGTCGAATCCTCCAAAAGCAGGGTATTTTTGAAGGATCCGACACGGGTGCGGCAACATTTTTGGAGAGTCCAAGCAACTTAGCAAAATACTTGTATCATTCAGATTTAGTATTTCTGTGCAGCTATCATATCAACTTTCTACTCCTGCAGAAATGTATTGCAGGATGAAGCAGGGCATCTTAAAGTCACAGACTTTGGACTCAGTAAAATTGCACAACAGAAGGATTCTTATGGTTACAAAATGACTGGAGGGACTGGATCATGTACAGAGTATTACTAAGCTAATCTGTATTTTCCTTTTCCTCCGTCAGTCGACTCCTGAAACGTAATTATATCCATGTTTATATAGATCGATATATGGCTCCAGAAGTTTACCGTCGAGAATCATATGGGAAGAGTGTTGATGTTTTTTCATTTGCTCTAATCGTCCATGAGGTGAGTTGAACTTACATGCTTACATTTACTCGAATACATGACTACACAACTTTCCCCTACCTATCATCATAGTTTATTTTTAAAATATTCCCTTGCACCTATAGATGCTGACTTGGTACTGTGTTCTCAATTATCGCTGTGGGAATTTAGGCCCTGAATCATAAGAGTAATATAACTAGGGAACAATCCACACACATTTTGATCATCTTTAATATTTGCATATTCTTGGTCTTGCAACATTAATTTCTTTCAAATATAAAGTAAAAGGTAGGCATATGCTTCTGCACTACAGATGTTCCTAGGAGGACCATCAAATAGGGAGGAAGCTGCAGAGAAAGTGGCAGATAAGACAGCATACGAAGATTATCGGCCACATCTCGCGTCATACATCTTTCCTGAGCAAATCAAGACGTATGTTATTCAATTATTGCTGTATTTTCAAACCTTACGATTTTTCTTTTTCTGCTAACAAGAACTATTCCTATGTGGTGATCATCAAAGTCTAGCTGTTATAGTTTGTATTCCATGTGTGTCTAAATGATTCAGGGTACATTTTGAATTTTTTAGGTTTGGGGGAAAGTGAAAATATAGTATATTTTGCGTGGTTTTTACTGAAATTTGTGTCTGTTTTTATTACTTTTGCTGCCAAAATATGTGCTAATATTGAACTTGTTTGGATTGCAAAATCTTGGAAACGTTTCCTGATTTTGAAAGGTGAAAGAAACCATTTTGTGAGCAGAATCAAATTAATGACTCACCGTAAGGTAAAGAAGTTGTAATCCTATCGGAAGTATGCAGTAGCATTCTGAGATTAGTTTTTGCGGCAAGAATCTGAAAGTCAGTTTAGTAGAGGGCGTAAATGTAGATGTTTGGTTCTTAGCTTTTGGCTCCCATAAAAGTGATAAACACTATATAACTTTAAGAAACAATGGAGTATCAAGCTTTTTTTTCCCCGTCTTTTCTGGTATCAAGCTGGTAACTCCTTTTATGTGCTAGAATATCTTGATTGCTATAACCACTTGCTTTCTAATTGCTGATTGTGCTTCATAGCATATATAGGATTGTGGACTTAGGGTGCTTCTTCCTTAAAATTTCCTTGTTAGCCAATCTTAGCCCCCTTCAGCATATCGAAAATTGACCTCAAGTTATATGCACTGACACAAGCTGAATCATCGAAAACTAGAGACGTGCATGGAGACATAACAGAAACTGACATTGACATTATGTGCAGGTTGCTTCGTGAATGTTGGCACAAGAACCCTGATCGTAGACCCTCGTTTCAAGAAATTATTGATCGTCTTGAGAAAATCCATGCGACTTTGCAAGAAAAAATAGTCTTGGGAACATGCTGTAGCTGTATGATATTATAAGTTGAATCATCTGAAGCTGATCTGATGTTATCACATATTTGCATTTCATTTCATTTCTCTGGTTACAAAGGAGCTTCTGCATAGCCCTTTCAGATTTGAAAATACATAAATAAAGTGAGTTTTGCAGCAAATTTTGTTAAGAGTTTCACTTGTATACACCGGCATTGCTAAAAGCATTACACTAATATAATTTTTCCTATCCTAACTCATTTACTATTATATCGATTGAATATCTATCAAATATGTTCTTTTGCGGAAAATCACATCAAATTTTCACTCTGCTGAAGTAAAAGTCACAATTGTCTGAAAATCAACTGAGAAGATAGCCCCGCCAAGGGCATGGTTGAGTAGTAGGGAGGTGGTCTCCCACATGGTTGCGACTTGCGAGCTATTGCACAGTAACCAAGTTACCACAAAGTACTCACCCGAAGGGTAGAGGTTGTGGCACAGGTGGTAGATTGTGTTCTGTAATTATTATTATGTTTATGTGCTATATGGTTTTTGTTTACTTATTTTTAATTTACTTCTACCTGCCTCCACTTTTAATTATTATAATTTCTTTTTTTTAGAGTCAAGTGATAATAATTATAACTAATATTTCACGAGTGTTTTTTCATCATATTGATATGCAAAAAAAAATTAATTTATAATACTTTTCGTATAGTTTTTGAATATTTAATTTTTTTGTTTAAGATATCGAATTAACATAATTTAATTTAATTTTAAAAATTAGTCAAATTGACTTTCAAAAAATGCAACATGACAATTAAAAGTGAACAGATAAAATACTCTCTTGAAACATCCCTTAAGAAACAATAAATAATACTAAAAAGGGTAATTTTACGATATTATCTTTTGACTTTATTAAATTTAATGTTTAAAAAATGTGTTAGATAATAAAAAAATATTTGACAGCAAAAAAGGTAAATATCTCTTGATTTTTTAAGTTAGACAAGTATAATCAGATGAAGTAGCAAACTTTTAATAAAAAAAAAAAAAAAAAATTATGCAATTTGTGAATAAGCAAATTATCAATTAAAAACTAAATTTGATTACATTAAATGCACAAGCAAGTCTGGGTGGTGTAGTCGGTTATCACGCTAGTCTCACACACTAGAGGTCCCCGGTTCGAACCCGGGCTCAGACATTATTTTTCTTTTTTGTCCCCTTTAAATTGTTTAGTTAATTGACTAACACAACTTGATCAAACCAAAGTAATTTTGATCCAAACATTGTATTTGTTTTAAAAAATTCATTTAATATATGTATTATAAATATTTGATTTAGAACTCAATAATATTAAATACTAAAAAATATAATTTAGGACTCATTAATTTCTAATTCTAACTTTACCGTACCTTTCAGCTCGAACTATCCCCACTCAAAGGTTGTCAAATTCGAGTTTTTTGCATGAGTTGCAAAGCACCAAAGAACACTTGAATTTAAGATTGCTATGCCAATTTGCTTCCTCAACTTGCATTTGTTGATGAAAAATTTTGCATCAAAATAATCTAAAGGTTGAAATTTTGAGTAACAAAATATATGAAGTTATCTAGTATACGATAAATATTATAATATCTCTCTCTATATATATAATATTTCTATGATTCTTCCCGATAACTTGCCCTTTACCCTTTATATTTCTTAATTTGAATCCCTTCTATTCCCAACAAACAAAACACGGACAGAATACTTTAGTTTCCTTATTACACATCTCTCATTTATATATTATTTGTTATTAGAATAATAATTCAGAATTTTGTGTAGGAATTTTAAATTCTCTAGGATTTGATTATTTTGGTATTTCTTTAATTCATATCTAGTTAGAATTTGTTTTTCTTAATTTATATAGGAATATGTTTTCTAGTCCTAATTTAATTTGGTTTCTTACTATTATATATAAGTTATATACAAGCATATTGTTAATTATTTTGAATAGAAAGATTAGGAAGAACAATTGAGAAATAGAAAGAACTTGAAGTAATATTCACTTGTATGGTCGATCCTCCAAACATAAGCCATGGACTCATCAAAACAAAGTCTCAAACAAGTCACAAATTCAATAAAACCCTAGAAATTTTGAACCAACTTTATCTCGCAAGCTCTTCTTATAACGTAATTCCCCTTGTTCAAGGCATGAATAATCTTGTGGTTGAGCTTGATAATATGGCGAAATTGAGAGAAACATGTCATATTCAAGTTCCAATGGGTGTTATGAACTTGATCGATGATGAAAAAAATCCAGATGAATATACAAGAGATATGTTGAATAGTTGTGTAGCCGAGAACCAAATCACTAAAGGAAAAACAAATGCATTCAAGGATTTACGAGCTCATCTCCTCGATGAGCTCGAACAGGCTTTCCCTAACGAGATGGAAGCCTATAGGCTAGTAAAACGTTTGCTTTAGGCCCTAAGAAGTTTTAATAGTGAATTATGATTTTACTAGTCAATTAGTATGGAAAGAATAAAGATTATAGTGAATCTACTATGTTGTTGTTATAAATTTAGTTCACATCATAGATATATAAAATACAATTTTTATACATTGCATACATATCAAAAAAAGAGTTGATCGATCAGGTATATCTCATATTGATTATACTCTTTCCCTCTTTGATTATCTGTTATAATTTTTAAAGATAGTATTGTTACTAGCAAAGCCAGATTCTGTCAAATTCTGCTCAATCGTATTTTCTATGTCCTCTTGTCACACATGTATCAACACAAATAACACAAATAACATGAGAAATAAAGGTTAAAAGTAAAATCTAAAATACTAGATATATAGTAATTTCTAAATTCTATTGTCACGACTCCACCTATCGGGCCGTATGAGCACTCACTCTAACACCTAAGTAGGCGGACCCTCATATTCCAAAATTTAAAATGCTGAAAAGTTTAAGGAAATTGAGATAATTATAATAACTTTCCTTTATAATCAACATCTTTAAACACACTTTTTGTTTAAACTTGTAAAGTAATTTAACAACTCTCAAGGATCTAGTCTAAACAGGAAAAAAAGCTACTAAGAGTAAAATTGGACAAAAATGAAAAAAGACACAACTCCCACAATGCAGAGAGAAGAATAGAAGTTGGTGGAGAATTTCTTCGTCTTCACCTAATGAAATGTCACCAATCCTCATCCAGACTATGTCAAACAGACATAGCAATAGTAGTATCAGTACAACCACAAGTACTGGTAGACATCATTGATCGACCCGACGCCTACCTCATAATATAAGGAATCAATAATAAGATCATGAATTAAACCACTCACTTCTCCACCTTTGCCCTCTCTTGGGATACCTTTAATTTACACATTAATACTCTGAATACTAATCACTTTCTCAACAACTAACACTCCGATCTTATTTGATCATACCTAAACATGTTAACCCCATAGAATATTCCCAAGTACCACCACCTTCCTTTCCTATTAGCTGATCGTGACATACCCTTAATTCCTCATCACCTTGCCCAACCAAGGCTACATCTTACGTTGCATCAAGATCCAACCCTAACCCACTCACTTTTACAATTTACACAAACGAGCAACCCTCGCTATTCACTACTCGACCCTTGAACACCTTGCCCTTCCACTAAGCTAGTTCAATATATAAAAATCAACGCCACCATATATTCACACACATACATATAAATCAACATATACCCTATCATCAATGGTTACACACAGGCACAATATTGAAATCACATGCTTCACAACACACATTTATCGCAAGTAGTCGGTTCTTTGACGAAATTCAAACCCAAACTACTATCTTGTCGGAACGTGACAATTTGGTCCCATATTTATGAGGAAACGTGGAAAAATCTTATTCAATACTATGACAGAACAATCCGATCCAACGTTATGCCGAAATGTGGCAATCCGATCCAAGTTAGTTATGCCGGAACATGGCATCTGATCTCAAACACACACCACAATCACAACCACAAGTATATCATCAAGATCGTACATTTACCATCATGATTTCATGGAAAAATCATTCATCTATCTCATTTACACCAAGTGTGATCAATATTGCAACATTCATACATATACATGTATCACAATGAAGCAAGAACATGCATACATCACACAACATAAAATCACAATCATCACCTACCACCGAATATTCATCACACACTTCATGCAAACCCTAATTCAACCATACTCAGTCCTATTCATTTTCTAGGCTTCTTTCTAAGGTGTAAAACATGAATCAATTGGTGCACGACGGCCTACGCATAAATCCTACCATCAATTCGCATATATTACGCAGTGGAAACATATTTAAACTACTTAATTCATAAAACCTAGCCTACATGGTGTTGACACCCAATTTCGGACTTCCACAATATGAATTAGTCACTGAGCTTCTTAAATTCCAAACAATATGAAATAATTGACTTTATAAATTCAAAATATTTTCAAGTTACTTTTAATTAATTTAATCATTTTTATAATTTTTAAATAATATATATGTTTTATATAATTTTGATATAATTAGTATATTTAATAAATATTCGAAAATCATCTCAAAAAGATTTTGATTTTAGATAAATATTCTACTAATTTAGTTTAGTTTAAATGAGAGTTATAATTTTGAGTTAATTAGATTGTAATTAAATTAATTATTTCACAATCAAGTTAAGTATTTTATCTTGTTGAATTTAAGAACCTTGTTAATTAATCAATTTTAATCCATTAGCTAAATTTGGCGAAGTTTCGAATCTATTTGGCATTTGGAATGGCAAAATTAACCACTTGCTATCCTAGCCTCCCAAATCTTTAAGACCCAAAAATTGGGCCACATTTTCAGCCTTATTTGATTTCCAGATACACCAAAACCAACTCGATTTCGAGCCCATTTTCCATTCCCTTTTTAATAAGCAAAAGATAGAAATTACATATTTTTAAGTTAAATTACCATCTGTCCCTTATAAGTTTATAATTACAGAAATCCCTCAAACTGATATAATAATATAAGCGCTGATACATTAATATGATGTGCGAGATACATTAATCGTTAAGTAAAATATATTTTATTTTATACATGATACATTAATCTGATGCACGAGATACATTAATTTGATGCGCGAGATACATTAATTTGATGCGCTGATACATTAATCTGATGCATGAAAATGATGGATGGGATTTGTAAAATTAATAGGGGATAATGGTGATAAGAGAACTTAAAGGTGGGATTTCTATCATTTTTCCTATATATAACTATAGTTTGCTTAATTACGAATTATAACTAAATGTTTGGAGAAAGAGAGAGGCAAGCGAGACTTGAAAAAGAGGAGAGAGGTGAGCGAGCGAGATACGAGAGGGAGCGAGAGGGGTTGAATATCTGTCGTATTCGTTGTATCAAGAATACAATTGATACAACTGATTTGTATCAAAATGAATACAATTGTATCTACGGAGTGGGTACATATTAGGAGGAGAGAGGATGAATATATGTTGTATTCTTTGTATCACTAATACGATTGATACAGAATACAAATACACTATATTATATATATATATATATATATATAATAATACAAATATAATTGATTTGTATCATGTATGGAATATAATTGTACATATAATTTATTTTTTTACCCTTAATCAGAGTTTCAAATTCGAGACAGGATGAAAAAAATCTTGATCATACAGAACTCCTTTATAAGCACTCACAATCCAGAAGACCTCTGTGAACATAAAGATACAACACATTATAAAGGCATTATTCACACAGAGAAAATGGCAACACTCAATCATTGAGAAATCCAAAAGGAAGAATTGAAGTTTAGTTAAAATTGTCTTGGTCTTGAGTCAAAGCAGCCAAATATTTGGCTGCTTTGACAAAAGACGAAGACAATTGTAACTAAACGGAGTAGTGATCCTCCGTTTAGTTATCTCGTTTTTCTCCTTTCGAATTGCCTCCAATTGTGCCATCAGTTCCTTCTCCTTGTTCTCTAGTTGTGTATATCTATCTTTAAGATCATCCTCCTCTTTAGTTGAAGTTTCCAACATTGACTTAGTATTCTCATCGATTCTGCTCTTTATTTTTTCATATGGCCATTGGGGGATTCCGTTTCCTCCACAAATTCGTTTAAATGTGGAGACACTCACTGTAAAAACAAGATTACGTAGTAAGATGACCACATATTACAGAACCTTATATCTTGACAGAGTTGCTAACAAGAACAAGAACAGAAATAGGCTTTAGCTTATTCTGAAAATCGAAGAGGAAGCAGCTTACCATCAAGGCTTTCTGTAGCCTCTTTACGCTTCTTGCCACTTTGTAAATTATCAAGTGGAGATTAGCATTCTGCATACACTGCAATTTGTTAATGCTAGTTTTCATAATCACTTTTTTAGTAAACACTAATTCGACTCAGCATATGCAAACGGTTTTAGTACATTGACATACACAATGAATTTGGAATTTTGTCTCCATAGTCAGACTCAGCATCTTCAAAGATATCTTCCGCAGATAATCTGTCTGGAAAAAAATTAGCAAGCTAGATAAATGACATTGACATATATACACAAATATCCAGTTATTGACAGGAATATGATGCATGTCACTTCATACCTTACTTGTAGCAGCAGTAAATATCTTTTCCTCAAACCCCATAACAAATTTTTGAAGTTCCTCTTGTCCAGATATCTGGAGACGATGTCTTTCTAAAGCTATAACGCTAACATAAGAGATCGAAAAAGGATGACGATTACAATCTAGAAAAGAAAATGCTATTGAAGTCATGACCAATGTTGGCCAAGGATTTATTAACTAACACAGCAGAAAGGATCAGATGTTTCTATTAGAGAGAAAAAACAGAATCCAAATCTTGTAGTATTCCCTCCGTTTAAAAAAGAATGAGTTCCTTTCTTTTTTAGTCTGTTTCAAAAAGAATGACCTCTTTCTTTTTTTAGTAACATTTTAATTTCAGTTTTCCACGTGGTATGTTTAAGGCCACAAGATCAAAGGACAATTTTGTACATTTGACCTAATTTTAATTTAGGACCACAAGATTCAAAAGTCTTCTTTATACTCTTAAATTCCGTGTCAAGTCAAATCAGGTCATTCTTTGTGAAACGGAGTAAGTAATTGTTTATTTTGCTTTGTATGAGAAAAAACAATCAGTTTGAAGAGCAAATAACTCATTTAAACCTTAAGCTACACCTTTTGATGTTGGATTTCAATTATATATGTCGTTAAGATTACAACAACAACTATATATGCCTCAATCTCAAACAAGTTGAGATCGTCCGCACCCCAAACTAGGAAAATTGCTGATGTACATAAACAAGGAACACACACTCACATTTTGTTGGCAATTATTTGACGGAAGTCCGGTAGAAACTCAAACCGCCAATCATTCATCGGCAAAACCTCCTCCGGCAACATCATCATCTTGAAGCTCGGTATCAAAAGGTTGAGCTTGAGCTGTACATTTCATCGTACCTATGGAATTTCAATCAAATTTCTTTAATCACACACAAAAACAGGCTATAGAGTATAGCAACGTCTGGTCATTCTGTATTGTTTCATAATGTATCTTATCGTACTGTAATATATTATTTTAATGAATATAATAGGCCAAATACATAAATAAATTCATAAACTTGTTGGGTTTTTTCTCTGAGGTACATTAACTATGATATTTTCCTATTGAATCATTGAACCACCCATAATTAGTTCCTTTTAAACACCATTGGCTTATCTGGAACCAGATTTTGTGAGGGGTATTGATAGATATGTTGTTCCAGAACTCATTAATCCAATTGATTGTTGTTAGTGAAAACTTACAAGATAACAAAAAATACAACTGAAAATGAAATGAAGAAATAAAATCTCTTCAGGCTGAGGCGCGGATATCTCGCTCTCTTTAAGGAGATTCAAGCCCACTGCAACAAATGTTTTCACCGGTCCAGCAGTAGTCTTCTTTGACTTATCCCCTCCAGGATACAACAGCCTTCACAAGAATTTTCTAACTCAACAACTCTGGACAAGAGTTGAGTTCAAAGCTCCACAAAAAAGAACACCTCCCTTCAACTAATAAGAACTCTCTTTTTGACTAACTCTTTCACTCTATATTTTTCTCTTGTGTGTTGTTGTTAAACCAAATGAAGACCATCACTATTTATACTAGAAGAAGTCTTCCTAGCAATGAATAGAAAAATAATGGTGTAGTAAATAGTGAAGATAATGGCTTTAGGAGTTACATATGTTACATAGGTTACAAGGAATAATGGAGGAATAAAGAGTGAAATGTTATGGAGAAATAATGGTCCTAGTTAACCATAGCTTACCCTTCCAAGAAACCTAATGGACAGCCATTACAATGTTAATTAAGATGACATCAAATGTTATCAAATGTCAAACGGTAGAATGCACCTACTAATTTGTAGTTAGGCAGACTACAAATAACCTTTAGCATATTATAATAATATTAAAAGAATAATAATTATTAAAATGCTATAATAATCCCCCATTCATTTTAATTATTAGACAAGAGAGTATATCAGCTGAAAGAAGCCTATCATGCATAATGAAGGTGTGCTCTACATTGAACCTCCACTTAGTAAAATAGTATCTTTTACTCCAGTGTCATAGTGGTCTCAGACTTGAACTATGACTGCTTGAGGGAAATAAAATATCACTGCTCACACATAATAGTCAAGGTATTGACATGAGCTTTAAAGCCAGCACGTTATGGCCATGTGCTATTCCGGTTTCATGAGTGTATTTGAGAATAAGGCATCATTCTCATAGGAAGCGACCTACTTCCACACATCATATAGGTGAAATCTGTCGAGAGTGCTCCTGTAAGATTAACACTCCATCCATACGGACTACAGATATTCATTAAGAGTTTTATCAACTCAAACTTCACAAGCTACAGAAAACAATGCACTCACATCATAGGGAGGAAATAAAAAGATAGTGCATTTTTTCACAACAAGTCATCATATGATTAATTTTTCCCTTTGAACCTGGTTATAGGATCTCTAGTCCCCAGGTTGGATTTCCTCATATATGACTCAAGGATTTGTAGGCTTCAAGCCCATCCCCCTCGATGTGCTCCAGACCTTTTCTCTTGTTAAGGCCTTTGTAAGAGGATCTGCAAGATTATCACAAGATTTGACATAATCAACATTAATGGTACCATTTGTCAAATACGATCTTACATTACTGTGTTTCCTCCTTATATGTCTGGATTTACCGTTGTAATAACGGTTTTGAACTCTACCAATTGCAGAGGTGCTATCACAATGAATTAAAATAGGAGGAATTGGTTTTTCAAAATAAGGAATTTGAAATAATAATCTCTTAATCAATTCGCTTCCTCACTAGCTGAAGCTAAAGCAATTAGTTCAGCCTCCATGGTAGAGTTAGCAATTATACTTTACTTTTTTGATCTCCAACAAATAGCACCACCACCTAAAGTAAATACATAACCAGTGGTAGAACAGGAATCACCAGATAAAGTGTTTCAATCTGCATTCCAAAAGCCTTCAAGTACAGCAGGATATTTTTATAGAACAAACCACAATTTTTCGTTTCAATTAAATATCTCATAACTCTTGTTATAGCATGCCAATGTTCATTACCTGGCTTGCTTGTAAATCTGCCAAGTACTCCTACTGCATATGTAATATCAGGCCTAGTGCAATCAGTCGCATATCTCAAACTTCTGATTATACTAGCATATTCCTTTTGATTTATTATATCATTTTCACTTTCAACAGGAAATAAGTGAACACTTGAATCAAAAGGAGTAGCAACATGCTTGCAATCATGAAAGTTATATTTTTTCAATATTTTCTCAACATAATGTGACTGGTCAAGGAAAATTCCTTCACATGTTCTTGTTATTTTTATTCCAAGAATAGAATTTGTCTCACCAAGATCTTTCATATCAAAATGGCTTCTAAGAACATTTTTAGTTTCATCAATAACATTCATGTTAGAGCCAAAGATCAACAAATCATCAACATATAGGCATATAATCACATGTGAATTATTCCAAGACTTATGATATATGCATTTATCACACTCATTTGTTTTAAAACCATTTTCAATCATGCAGGAATTAAACTTTTCATGCCATTACTTTGGTGCCTGTTTCAAGCCATATAGGGATTTAGTAAGTTTACATACTTTGTTTTCTTGGTCTGCTTCAATAAAACACTCGGGTTGATCCATATAAATTTCTTCATTTAGGTCTCCATTTAGAAAAGCAGTTTTTACATCCATTTGATGAATTTGCAAATCAAAAATTTCAGCCATAGCAAGTAAAAGTCTAATGGATGTAATTCTTGTTACCGGAGAAAAAGTATCAAAATATTCTAGGCATTCTAGTTGTTTAAAACCTTTTGCAACTAGCCTAGCCTTGTATTTATCAATAGAACCATCCGGTTTCAACTTTTTCCTTAAGACCCATTTGCAACCAATTGTTTTACAACCAGGTGGTAAATCAACTAACTTCCAAGTTTTATTAGAAATTAGAGATTCCATTTCATCATTTATGGCCTCTTTCCGAAAAATTGAATCATGTGATGATAATGCTTCTTTCAAAGTTTGAGGGTCATTTTCAACATTAAACACATAAAAATCAGGTTCAAAATCTTTTTCTACTCTACGTCTTTTACTTCTTCTTAACTCAAAATTATTAACTTCTTTATTTTTCAAAGTTGAAGTAGAAGAACTAGGTAGTGACAAAATATTTTGTTCAATCCTTTGACCCCCACTATTTTTAGTAACAAAAGAAAACTTATTTTCATGAAAAATAGCATCACCAGATTATATCACAATATTATCTTCAAGATTAAAAAATCTATAGGCTGTACTATTTGAAGCATAACCAAGAAAAGCACAAGTAGTAACTTTCTTACCCAACTTTGTAATCTTGGGATCCATTAGCCTCACAAAGGCTAGACAACCCCAAACTCTTAGATATCCCAAATTTGGTTTGTAACCTTTCCACAATTCAAAAGGTGTCAGTTTTGACTTTTTATGAGGCACACGATTCAACACATAACAAGCAGTTAAAATAGCTTCACCCTAAAAATTCAAAGGTGCATGTGACTCAATAAGCATGGCATTAGTCAATTCAACTAAAGTTCTATTTTTTCTTTCTGCTACTCCATTAGATGAAGGAGAGTAAGGAGGAGTACTTTTATGAATTATTCCCAATGATCTAACAAAAGAATTAAACTCATTTGATTCATATCACGGCCTCTATCACTTCTAATTCTTTTTATTTTTTTTCCAAACTGATTTTCAACTTCATGGAGATAAGTTTTAAAATTTTCAAAAGCATCACTTTTATTTTTCATCAAGTAAACATATGTAAACTTAGAAAAATCATCAATGAAAGTGATAAAATATCTATTACCTCCACGAGTTAGAATTCCACCAAGTTCACAAATATCAGTATGAACTAGTTCTAACAAATCAGTTTTTCTTTCAACTTGAAAATGAGGCCTTTTAGTGATTTTAACTTTACTACAAGCCTCACATTTTTCAAAATTCTTTTTAACCATTGGGATTAATCCTAAACTACTCATGATTCCAACATAACAATCATTAATATGACACAAACGAGCATGCCAAAAATTGGAAGAAGAAAGCATATAAATAGAAGTAGAAGTTTTATTCATTTCAACATTCAACTTAAACATTTCATCACATGCATACCCCTTCACCACAAAAATACCTTTCTTCACTATTACATATTGATCAGATTCAATAATCTGTTTAAAGCCTGCTTTATTAAGAAGAAAACTAGACATCAAATTTTTTCTCATGGAAGGAGTATAAAGTACATCTTTTAAAGTTAATACTCTTCCAGAAGTAAAACACAATTCAACATCTCCCTTTCCAAGCACTTGAGTAGTGTGAGCATCACCAAGCATGATGGTTTTGGGCTCCTCAAAATGAGTATATTTTTTAAATCAGTCTTTGTCATAACAGACATGACGGTTTGCACCAGAATCAGCCCACCATCCATCAACATTCTCAACCATGTTTATGTCGGTTATCACCACCACAAAAGGTTCTTCGGTACGTTTGCCTGAGGGTTAGGACCACATTTCCGGAATCTGCAAAATCGAGCAATATGCCCACTCTTGCCACAAACAAAGCATGGTCCCTTTTCTTGAACTTGTTGATTTTGTGCTTGGTGATTTTCACCATTATTTTTCTTGGGAGGTCTACCATTATTTTTCTTGAATTTTTTCTTCTTAGGCTTTAAAGAAGTATTTTTGTGAGTCTCAAGAGTAGCATTATTCGAAGTAATTAAATTCATCTTCGATGTGATGTTGTTCTCTTCTGTTTGTAAAAGTGCATCTTGGCCCCTTGCTTCTTCTTCCATGCGGATTTTCATGATCAAGGTTTCAAGAGAGGTTTCCTTTTGTTTGTGGCGCATAGTTTCTTGAAATTCCTTCCAAGAAGGTGGAAGTTTATCCACTATGCCACAAACAATAAGGTTATCTCCAATTTTAACCTCTTCAGACCTAATCTCTCCAACGATCATTATAAAGTCTTGAGCTTGGTCTACCACTGATTTGTTGTCCACCATTTGAAAACGAAAAAATCTACTAGCCGCATATTTTTTCGCTCCAGCCTCTTCTGTATCATACTTACTCTGCAATACCTTCCAAATTTTCTTTACACTAGAGTAAGTTCTATCATAATAATCATAAAAATTATTGACAATTAAGAAGATAATACCGACACTTGTATGAATCACCATCGTACTTTTCCACTTTCTCTAGATGAGTAATAGTTTCATCATCATTCATGGTGGTGATGTCTACTTTATTAGGATTCTTCTCAGTTAACACATAAAAAACATTGAGAAGACTTAAGTAGAAAAGTACTTTCCCCTTCCATCTCTTGAAATTGTTACCATTGAATCGAAATGGCTTGTTGAGGTCTCCCATCTTGACATCCGCGTTTTTTTCAATTGTAGCCATTTTGAAATCTCCTTAAAATTGTTAGTGAAAACATACAAGATAACGAAAAATACAACTGAAAATGAAATGAAGAAATAAAATCTCTTCAGGCTGAGGCGCGGATATCTCGCTCTCTTTAAGGAGATTCAAGCCCACTGCAGCAAATGTGTTCACCGGTCCAGCAGTAGTCTTCTTTGACTTGTCCCCTCCAGGATACAACAGCCTTCACAAGAATTTTCTAACTCAACAACTCTGGACAAGAGTTGAGTTCAAAGCTCCACAAAAAAGAACACCTCCCTTCAACTAATAAGAACTCTCTTTTTCACTAACTCTTTCACTCTATATTTTTCTCTTGTGTGTTGTTGTTAAACCAAATGAAGACCACCACTATTTATACTAGAAGAAGTCTTCCTAGCAATGAATAGAAAAATAATGGTATAGTAAATAGTGAAGATAATGACCTTAGGAGTTACATATGTTACATAGGTTACAAGGAATAATGGAGGAATAAAGAGTGAAATGTTATGGAGAAATAATGGTCCTAATTAACCATAGCTTACCCTTCCAAGAACCCTAATGGACAGCGATTACAATGTTAATTAAGATGACATCAAATGTTATCAAATGTCAATGCACCTACTAATTTGTAGTTAGGTAGACTACAAATAACCTTTAGCATATTATAATAATATTAAAAGAATAATAATTATTAAAATGCTATAACAATTGTGAAAATGTTCGAGAATCATCGTGTCTTACTTCAAGTCATTTGAACACATTAGAAAACAAATGAGACTAACACAATTTTTCTTCATTCATTCAATCAAACTCATTACAATACGAATACAATTGAAGTCATTTACAATAGAAAAGTCGATCAAAAGTAGCCAACAATGTTTAAAAGGAATAAATTAATGATGGTTCAGTGATTCAATAGAAAAATGACGTAGTTGAGGTACCTGAAGGGAAAAACCCAATAAGCTTACGGATCTATTTATGAGTTCGGCCAATACAATATTTGAATAAATTGTAATGTTCTCTATCATTACATAATGTCATACATCAACAATTTGAATGATAAATCAACAAGAAAAGTAGGTTAAAGATACTGTGAAAAGATAAGGTAAAAGATAAATAAAATAATAAAATGAGAAGAAAATACTAAGTAAGGTAACATGCGACCACACTAAATTGGCCGCTAGATACACGAAATGGAACTTTTCATTGTTGGGAAGAATAAAATTTAAGTATACATTGTATTTAAATTAACAATATAAAAATAGAGTTACGAACCAGATTCGTGATGATTCCAAAGAGTTAGGTTCTCCATTGTAAAAGCAGGTATAGAAGAAGCAAAATAGAGCTGCATTTGACTTTTTATTTTTTATGTTCACTTGATAGCGATAAAGGATCAAATGGTTCTTTTTTTATATTTTTTTAGAAATGCATTCACACACACGGTCAATGAAATTACTCTAACGTGATTGGTCATAATAATAAAAAAGAAATTACGTTATTTGGAATTTTTCCCGTTGAAACTTTTTTAGAATATTTAAAGTTTTTATTATTATTTTAAGGACAAAAATAGAATTTATCAATTAATTGAAATATCAAAACTCAAAAGTATTGCTCCCTCCATTATACTATTTTGAAATGTCTAATAATAGTTGTCTACTTTATGAAATCAACATATAATTTTATCTTAGTTCCTAATTTACCCTCATCATTAATTATAGTCATTTACATATTACATTTTTCAAGACATTATATTTACGATAGTTTGTGTAAACTTGAGTCCAAAGTAAATTTGAGCGGGCATTACCCAATCCAATTTCTATTTCAACCAATTTTAATTCTCTAAATTCAACTCAACACGTTCATTAAACACATGTAGTTACGTGTGTCTATAATCATTCTCATGTGAAAGTTTTTGTAGAGTTAATAATGTTATGGACGACTTCACCTCATATTATACAGAAATCACATACTTTTAAGGCAAAATTACAATATATCCTTTAAATATTTATAATTATAGAAATTCATCAAACAATTACATTAATGGAGGGTCCGGATACATTAATGGCCAAAAAATCAAGAATAAATGACAGAAATCCACCTTTAAGTTCTCTTATTACCATTATCCCCTACTAGTTTTACAAATTTCCAAAATTCCTATTTTCACACATCAGATTAATGTATCAGCGCATCAAATTAATGTATCTCGCGCATCAAATTAATATATCTCGCATCAGATTAATGTATCGTGTATAAAATGTACATCAGATTAGTGTATCATGTATAAAATGTAATGTATCTTGCTTAACAATTAATGTATCTTGCACATCAGATTGATGTATCAACGCTTATTTTATTGTATCATTTGATGGATTTTTGTGATTATAAACTTATAAGAGACAAATGGTAACTTTGCCTTAAAAGTATGTGATTTTTGTCCTTTACCCATAAAATAATGGGGAACTTTCACATATAGCCACAAAAAATAGCTTAATTACTCTCCATAGCTATAGTTCGATAATTATAATTCGTAGCTACATGTTATAGGGAGGAGAGAGGCGAGCAAGACAGGGAGAGAGAGGAGAGAGTGAATTGTATATGTATATTGGTTAGATAATTATATATTATACATATGTATTTGTATATATGGCAAGCGAGATTGAGAGAGAAAGAGAGAGGAGAGAGGCGAGCGAGATTGGAAGAGTGAGGAGAGAGCGATCAAGATTGGGAGAGAGAGGAGAGAGCGAGCGAGATTGGGAGAGAGGCGAGTGAGAGAGGTAAGAAAGTGGGAGAGAGGTGACTTGTATATGTATATTGGTTAGATAATTGTATATTATACATATGCATTTGTATAAAAAGCAAGCGAGATTGGGAGAGAGAGGAGAGAGGCGAGCGAGATTGAGAGAGGGAGGAGAGAGGTCAGAGAGTGGGAGAGAGGTGAATTGTATATGTATATTGATTAAATAATTGTATATTATACATATGTATTTGTGTATTCTGGCAAATTATAAATATACAAATGTAGCTAATTATATAAACTCAAAGTCAGCCCACATAATTAATATATAATATTAGTCATGAGTGATAATTTTAGCAAATTATAGCAATGATAAATAATTAAGTAGTATAAGTTTGCTTAAAACGTAATTTTCCCTTAAATGATTTTGTTTAGCTAATACAAACGAATACTATTACAGTGTAAATGGTCAAACGTCATATTATTTGTCCTTAAAGTCCCGCGTCGAGTCGACCTATCCAAAAGGACTATAAAAAAAGGGACCAAAACTCTCTTGTTATCCCAACAATGGCAAACTTCAGTTCTGTCTTGCGCTCTCCCTATTCAAACTTCATAATTTGTTTAAGGGAAAAGGGTCTGATATACCCTTCAATTTTGCCATTTGAAATTGATATACTTCTCGTTATGAAAGTGGTTCATTATGCCCTTACTGATATACAAACGGCTCATATATATTCCTGCCGTTACAAAATGAGCTCACATATACTATTCATTTAACGAATGTTAAAAAATTAGTTTTAAATTTATATTTTTTACTTTTAATTTTTTTTAAAAATTATAGGGTATATATGATTCTTCTATCAAAATTTAAGGTATATTTTAAAAAAATTCATACATAAATTATTTTTTGACTTCTTTTATTATAATTATTTGAGTTTTTTATTCTTATTTTTTTTTCTTTCATTCCTTAGTTTAAAGAAAAAAAATTTTAAACTATTTTTTGTCTACATTGTAATTTGATTTTTGTATTCGAAGAAAAAAGTTTTGCATCTACAATAAGTTTTACAAGAATATTAGTTAAACATAAATAAATTTGATTATCAAAATAATAATTCTAAATTAGTCATTGACATAAAAAAAGTCAAAAAAATATGTTTGACGAGGATTAAATTCACTCGTATGAAATTATATTTTTTTAGAAAAAAATAATAATAAATTAGATTAAAATTATTATTTTTTCATTTCCATTTAAGGAAAAGGGTATATGTGAGTCATTTGTTAATAAGTAGGAATATATATGAGTCACTTTCATAATAAGGGGTATATCAGCGCTTAATGACAAAGTTGAGGGGTATATCAGACCCTTTTCCCTTTGTTTAATCAGATCTTATGTCAAGCGTGATGGATTGGTAAAGAGAAATTTTATTACCTTTCAGTGAGGGAAAAAGTCCTAAATATATTTGAATTTTGATCGAAATTGCTGTAACAATTCCAAACTTTGGGCATGACCTATTACTCTCATGCACTATTTAATAGTATATTTTAAAGATATATAAGTGCACAACTGGACAAGTTACTATTTATAGTGATACAATATTTATGATGTTCACGTGGACACCTATTTAAAAATATTTTATAAAATTTCTCAAAAATCTTTTTAGGTTACATATCAATCCAGTTTTTAATGAGTTGAAAGGAATTGGATCGAACTGAGTTGAACTAACAAATGACGGAACATTAACCAATCCAAAACTAAATAAATTGTACCGGTTGAATTTGATTTTGTCACCCCTATGTATAAGGCGATAATATGTATTTTATCTCAATATAAAAGGGTGTGATTAAGTGGGAACAAAGAACTTTGAAAAATAACAAAAAGAAGCTACGTATGAATATTTTTAATGGTATGAAAATATTTAAAGAAAAGAAATTGTGCGATTTTAGCTCAAGACAAGTGTAATTTTAGGTTGATGTTCAACAACTAGTTAGAGTGTATTTGAAGAAGAAGTTTGATTTTTAAAAGATAAACTTTCTTAAATAACTATGGTTTGGGCTTGATTAAAAAAATAATATTATTATTTGTTTAATTACTATTCATAGCTACATGTTAGAAAGAGAAGAGAGGTGAGCGAGACTAGGAGAGGGAGAAGAGAGGCATGTGAGATTTCGGAGAGAGATGCAAGAGTCGAGAAAGAGGATAAATACATATTGTATTCATTGTATCAGATTGTATTACGAATACATTTGATTTGTATCAATGAATACAATTATATCATGTGTATAAATAAATACAATTTGTATTAACGAATATATTTATATCAGATTGTATCAACGAATATAATATGTATTGTCGAATATCAGATGTATATGTTCCTATTCACTAATTAAGTATCAATTGTATCAACGAATATAATTATATAAGCAAATATAATTGTATCGAGTGTATATGTTCCTGGTGTATTCGCTCTATATTAATGTATTTAAGTATATCTGGAACTGGCTAAAGATTTGTTTCAATGTATTCAACTGTAAGTTGTCCTTGTTATACATTTATATCATATTTTATATACTCTTTTAGAATACAATTGATATAATATTTTATTTTTCCCCCATTCAGGCATATTGAAAGTCTGACAATAAAATAAAAGAGGAGAAGATGAATAAGGGAGGTCTCCGCCATCTTTTGCCTAATACAAATCTCTCAACTATAATTGATACAAAATATAGTTGCCAGAATACAATTGATACAACTTTTTTTTGCAATCTGAAACTTGTATTGGACAGGAGATACAAAGAGAAGGAGAGGGGAGAGTCGAGGAAGATAGAAATTTGCTATAAAATCCTAAATATACCTATAAATTGTAGTTCTTTTAAACTATAGTTCTGTATAATGAATACATATCACATGTTTGTCTTATTATGTAATTTCAAAAATGACATTAGTTTGGGCACGATTAGAAAATCTATAATTATAGTTTGCTTAGATACGATTCATACTTACGTATTAGGAGGAAATTGGTGAAGGATAAGGGAGAGGGAAGAGAGACATGAGATATTTGAGAGAGAGAATGAATGAATATGTATTACATTTGTTTCATGGGGTTATGTCATGAATACAATTGATTTGTACCAACAAATATAATTGATTTGTATTACGAATATAATTGTGTCACGCGTATTAAAAAATACAATTATATTAGGTTGTATCAACGAATAAAATTTATATCACTGTCAGGTGTATATGTTCCCTATGTATTCACTATGTCTCAATTGTATCAACGAATATAATCATCAATTGTATTTTTCCTTATGTATTCACTATATATCAATGTATTTGACTGTATAATGGCTATAGATTTTGTGTCAATGTATTCAATCGTATCTTATCTTTGTTATACATTTGTATCATGTTTTGTATACTCTTTAATACCGTTGATACAATATTATATTTCTCCCTCATTCAAACGTACGAAGAGTTCGAGTATGGAAAGGAAGAAGAGAGATCTCTACCATCTCTCGCTTGATACAAATTTCCCACTTATATTTGATAGAATCAATTGACAGATTACAAATATAAAATACAGTTGTAGAAACTATGGTTGTGTATGGTAAATGCATATCACATGTCTTACTATGTTACAAGACTCATCCAGACACAGTTAAAAGTACCCTAATTGATCCTGTCTGTAAAGGCATGACTAAGATTATACATTATTGATATTATAAAGAGAAATAATGTTGCATGAAGATATATATTTTTTAAGATTTAAGGAGGTAAAGTCCAAAACTGTATGATTGATCAATTTGATACTCTCATCAAGATAAAGGAATAGATTTCTGCAGTAACAATTCCGATGATTACAGTAACAACTTGAACTAGAGAACAAGAAATTGAGATATTATTTAATTCTTCAAACTTCTCTATAAAGCTTAACATTGTAAAAGTTGTATTCACATAACTAAATGGAGCTTCTATTCTCCCAATTCTCTATATTTCTTAGCTTTCTACTCTTTCTAGTCATAGCTATTAAGCTTATGAGAGAATCCAAGAGAGGAAAAGGGCCAAATTTACCCCCCGGTCCACGACAACTTCCTCTTATCGGGAACTTGCATCAGTTAATGGGATCACTCCCTCACCACACTTTGAGAGACATGGCTAATGAATACGGACCGATTATGCACCTAAGATTTGGTGAAGTTCCTACTGTTATTGTATCCTCAGCTGAAGCAGCGAAAGAAGTTATGAAAACACATGATCTTGTTTTTGCAGATAGGCCAAAAATACTTGTTGCAGATATAATTGGATACAATAGCACTCAGATTACATTCTCTCCTTATGGTGATCATTGGAGACAACTTAGAAAAATATGTGTTGCAGAGCTACTTAATGTCAAACGCGTACAGTCATTTGAGTCGATAAGACAAGAGGAAGTGGAGGATCTCATCAAGACGATTTCCTCGAATCCTTCTGGTACTACCATCAATCTAAGTCAAATGATATTTACTTTGACAAACAACATAATTGCCAGAGCAGCATTTGGTAGGAAACTCGAGAATCAAGATGAATTTATCGGTACCTTGAGAAAAATAGTTGATCTTGCATGTGGATTTGACTTGCCAGACACATTCCCTTCACTCAAATTTCTCCATCCTCTTACTGGTGCAAAGGCTGCAATGGAGAAAATACATCACCAAATCGACAAGATTTTAGAAAGCGTTCTCCAAGAGCATAAAGCTGCAAGGAAACTAAAAACAATCAATCGTAAGGACAAGATGCACAAGGAAGATCTTGTAGATGTACTATTGAGAGTTCAAGAAAGTAGTGACCTTGAAGTTCCTATCACAACTGACACAATCAAAGCTGTCATTCTGGTATGTTTTAGAAAGCTTAGGAATTGAATTTAACTTCTATATACAGATAGTGTAAAAGAACTACTAACGCAATCAACTCATCTGAGATATAATTATAAGTACCTTACAAGACTATAATTGCATTCTCAGGAAACATTTATTGCGGGGACTGACACATCATCGACAGCCTTAGAGTGGGCAATGGCAGAACTGATGAAGAATCCACAGGTAATGGAGCAAGCGCAGACCGAAGTGAGACAAGCATTCAAAGGAAAAAGTATGATCACAGAGTCTGAAGTGCAGCAACTGGACTACTTGAAATTAGTTATCAAAGAAACACTGAGATTGCACGCGCCTGTGCCATTGTTAGTACCAAGAGTAGCTAGAGAAAGATGTGAACTTGGCGGATACGAGATACAGGCCAATACAAGGTTAATGGTTAATGCATGGGCAATATGCAGGGATCCAAAATACTGGGAAAATGCTGAATGCTTTGAACCAGAAAGACATCGGAATTCAACACTCGATTTCAAAGGGAATAACTTTGAGTTCATACCATTTGGTGCTGGAAGGAGAGCATGTCCTGGAATTTTGTTTGGAATTTCAAATCTTGAACTTCCACTTGCTCAGCTTTTGTTGCATTTTGATTGGAAACTACCAAATGGAATTGAACCAAACCACCTTGACATGACAGAGGCTTTTGGTGAAACAGTAAGGAAGAAAACCAACTTACATGTAATTGGAAATCATTATATGTCCAAATCCTGAGTCGTTTCTATGAAAAGAAGGAACCGCTATAATAACTAGTACGTGCATTTTATTTTCTTCGATCTTCTCTTTGTAATATGATTACTTTATGATCCGTCGTTGGACTCACGGACTTATCTCATTTGGGAAATTTTATTATAAATAAAGGGGTGATCACTACCTACTGTTTCTCTCTAATGTTCTTTGCCAAATACCTCTAGTGTATCATTTATTCAAATGGTGAAAATTGATCTAATTAATATCTAAACGAAATATAGTCCTCTTTTTAATTATTATTTTTAAACAAAAAGACGCGGAAATACCTAAAATGGATTAAATTACCATGTTGTAACAAAGGGAAAGATTCAAAGAAAGGTCCTAATTTCACTCAAATTCAAGAGAATGAGAGGTAAATTCTATCTCCTAATATTTTGATCTCCCAATCACGTGTCCGAAAATTATCGGTTGATATAGAAGAATTCAACTAATTATTTTCCATTGGAAAAGTTAATGAATTTCTCTATTACACAAGCTTTTCTTTGTTGTTTGTTTAATCTCAATAACCAAAAAAAAGTTGGGCAGGAGAGCATTTTTTGTTGATTTTTTTTTCCCTCTGCCATTTCTAACTCTGAAAAGAAAAAAAAAGTTATTGAGATTGAAACAAAAGCAAAGAAGACAATAAAAGAAAAATTAAAAAAAATGTCATTCACAGGAACATTGGATAAATGCAAAGCTTGTGATAAGACTGTTTACTTTGTTGATTTGTTGTCTGCTGATGGAATAACTTATCATAAATCTTGCTTCAAATGCACACATTGCAAAGGAACTCTTGTGGTTGGTGCATCTTTTCTTTTTTGTCCTTTCTTTTAATATGTAATCGTTGCAACATGAATAGTGAGAATTCATTAAAAATAAGCCGTAATTTACTTGAAATTGAGGCGTGGTTATTGTTGCAACATGCCACATCCACTTTTCAAGTAAAAGAAGTTTGTCCTTTTCATCTCAAAATACCACCAATGGTTAATTCCTCCTCACATCAAATCAACAACAACGAATTCCACGCCTCAATTTCAGACGACTAAATATCAGAATTAATTATATGAATCTTTACTATCTATGTCACTCCATTTAAGCATGTCATACTTATGAGTAGTTTTATATTGGGGGTCCTGGTTTATTCAAACTTTCGCTAGATAATTTAAATTGTTGTTCAATAGATCATGAGATGATCAACATTTTTTTTTTAATTTTATATTATGATCATGGGATAATAATATGACACTTTAATATAATGTGATGTAGATGAGCAACTACTCCTCCATGGATGGAGTCCTCTATTGCAAGACACATTTTGAACAACTTTTTAAGGAATGTGGAAATTTTAGCAAGAACTTTCAGACTTGTGAGACATTATTCTTTTCATATTATAACTTATATAATACATACCAATTTTTTTATTTTTTAAATTAATTTTTACTAATTATTTTTGTCCTTTTAATTAACATTTCAGCACCTAAGCCTGACAAGGAAAATGCATTGGTACGTTATGCTTGTAATTAAGTACATTTTCATCAACTTTTATATATTCTATAATGAAATTTGAAATATTTTTAAAAAATTGTATTTTATGTTTCTTTAATCCATCCTAATTAGTCTGTAAAATCTTGTGCAGGCAAGAACTCCAAGCAAACTCTCTGCCATGTTTTCTGGAACCCAAGATAAATGTGCAGCATGCACCAAAACTGTCTATCCACTTGAAAAGGTTAGATTCATTTTTTTGTGTGTGTGTGTGTTTGGTACGACGGAAATCATTTTCTGTAAAGGCGTTCTTTTGGGAAATATTTCTTAGTGTTTTCTCGGTGAGTAAAAGAATATTATATCCATCAAAAATATACATTAAAAGTTGATGATAATATAAACTGAAGAATATTTTTATGAATTTTTTGTGTAATTAAGATTAATAAAAATGTCTAAGTGTTAGTTTGAACAAATAGTATAAAGTTAAAAGTTAAATAATTGTAGGAAAATAATTCTTTCTATAAACAAGGGTAAAGACGGACGATAGATTCAGAATTTAGCTTTTATGGATTGTGAATTTATAGGATAGTAACCTTATGTATTAATTTTGAATTTATTTTTGTATATATACACTTGATTGATTTTAAAGCTACATATATATGCATAGGGCAAAATCTATTGAGTCCTATTAAGCCCATTTTATAGAACTTGCATTTAATGTCAGGGAAGTCATTTTTCGCATTTTGATGAAAACTATTTTTCTTCGAGAATATGTTTTGGTGACTTAACACCAGAAAAATGACCTCTTGATAAAAAATAATTTCTTGACTTTCGTCGTACCAAACACGAGGAAATGTATATAGTGATTGATAAGATGTATGTGTTGGGATTTATGTTATAGGTGACAATGGAGGGAGAATCATTCCACAAGTCATGTTTCAAATGTGCTCATGGAGGGTGTCCACTTACACATGCAACATATGCATCACTTGATGGAATCCTCTATTGCAAACATCATTTTGCACAACTTTTCATGGAGAAAGGCACTTATCAACATGTCCTTGAAGCTGCAAATAATAAGAAGAATGCTGATCAAGCAGCAGCTAGTGAAGTAGTTGAAGATGAGGCTACAACAACAGATGAGCAACCAGAAAAGGAACCTCATGAGGAAGAGTCACAAGAATAGCCCTAAGATATTGGATTATTCATCAATTAATTTTTTTTTATTATAATTAAAAATAATCCAAATTTGTTTGTATGTTTCTGGTCAGTAAATAAAGCTTTTCCTTTTCTTTTTGTGATTAATAGATAAACCTCTTATTGTAATCAAATTACTTTCCTGGATTTTTTATTCTTCACTTTACCTTTCTTTTAATTTTGAGCTTGTAAACATGTTAAAGAGAAGATATGCACTATAAAAAATTGATCATATTAGATAATACCAATTTCAACTTATGTGTATACATCCCTCTATTTATAGTGAAAATTTCTTTGAGTTTAACTTTTATATATCGATAATATAAAAAGTCTATTACACTACCAAAAATGATAGATAAAGAGTGTAAAAGGATGGCTGCTACAAAAAGGCAAGTAAAAAAAAATTTTATGTGCAAGTTGGGAGAGTTAATTATGCATTAACTTTTGAACAAAGAGGGGGCAAAGATATTGTACGGGGATTCGGAACACTTAGAGAGGTGTCACAATGATTGTTACCATAAGCGTATAAACGTTGAGGAGGTTAGATGTGTGGAAATAAATCTTGGCAGTAATTAATTTTGCAGTCATACTTGTTGAAATTATTAGCCACAAATGTGAAAATTGGTAGCCACCAATGTGAAAGTTGGTAGCCACATTTGTGGAAGTAGGTAGTCAAAGTTTGGTATAAGTTTGGTATTAGTTTGGCAGAGTTAGGCAGCCAATTTTTTTGTTGAAATTGGCTATCACATTATGTCATTAATGATGTAAACAAGTGTTCAAAAAACTCTATAAATAGAGTAGTAATTGAACACTTGAAGACACACCAAAATAGAGAAGCAATAGAGAGTAGAGAGAGTAATTCACAAACTACTTCTTAGTTTGTGAGAAAATAGTGTGCAAATAATATTATTGTGAGTTGTAAGAAATAAAAGAGTGTTGAGTAGTAGTCTTTTGACACTACCAAGTTTTTCATCAATATTATTGTATTACTTATTGGGGTATCATATTTACCTATTTTAATATTTGGTGTCGTTGTTACTCTCTTTCTATTGCTATTTAGTTTGGACATTATCTTGGGTGTGATTATCATTTTGTCCAACAACGTGGTATCAGAGCCATGACAAATAATAGTCCGTTGTCCTTTCAATACCCCCGTCTCACAAGAGAAAATTATGAAAAATGGTGTCTACGAATGAAAGCTATTCTTGGCTCTCAAGATGTTTGCGATATTGTAGACAAAGGGTATACAAAACCCGCAAATGAGGAAACTTTGCCCTCAAATGAAAAGGAGGTCTTGTTAAAGACAAGAAAGAAAGATCAACAGGCCCTCACTCTTATCCATCAATGTTTGGATGATGGCATGTTTGAGAAGGTGGCTGATGCAACCACCTCAAAAGAGGCGTGGGAGATTTTACAAAATTCTCTCCAAGGAGTTGATAAAGTAAAGAAGATAAAACTTCAAACTCTAAGGGCTGAGTTTGAAGTTTTAAAAATGAAAGAATCCGAATCCATTTCGGATTTCTGCTCAAGATTGATTGCTGTTGTAAATCAACTAAGAAGATACGAAGAGAAAGTAGATGATGTGCGTGTGGTAGAAAAGATCCTTCGTTCTTTAACACCTAAATTTGATTATGTGGTGTGTGCTATTGAGGAGTCTAAAGATCTAGACTCTATGACGGTAGAACAATTGGAAGGTTCTTTACTAGCCCATGAAGAGAAAATGAAAAGGAGAAAAGAAGAGCCACTAGAGCAGCTTCTTAAAACTCATGCATCCTTCAAAGGATTTGAAGGTGAGAAAAGTTACAAAGGAAATGGACAATGGAGAGGCCGTGGAGGCCGTGGAGGTCGTGGAAGAGGAAGAAGTTACACCAATTATTTCAACAATGAAGATAAAGGTCACCAGTCAATCAGAGGTCGTGGTCGTGGTCAACGAGGAGGCAGAGGACGTGGAGCCTATCAAGGTACAAATGAAATCAGGTATGACAAATCTAAAATTGAGTGTTATAACTGTCATAAAATGGGACATTACTCTTGGGAATGTCGTAGTAATGTTGAAGAGAAAGTTAATCTTGTTGACAACAACAAAGATGAAGATGAGTCAACACTGTTATTAACACTCAAAGAAGAAGATAAAGATGATTGCAGCTCATGGTATCTTGACAATGGAGCAAGCAATCATATGTGTGCCCAGAAAGATAAATTTGTGGAAATAAAGAAGACCGTGAAAGGTAATGTGTCTTTTGGCGATACCTCAAAGATCCAAATTGAAGGGATAGGTACGATTCTGATATCCTGTAAAGATGGTGGTCATAAATTGATTACCAATGTTTATTATGTGCCAAAATTGAAAAGTAATATTTTGAGTTTGGGTCAACTTCTTGAAAAAGGATATGATATTCATATGAAAAATATGCATCTTTGGCTAAGAGATTCAAGTAACAACTTAATTGCTAAAGTTTATATGGCAAAGAATAGGTTGTTTCCTTTGAATCTTCAAACTATCTATGCAAAGTGTTTGAAGGCTAATGTGCAAGATGACTCATGGTGTTGGCATATGAGATTTGGGCACTTGAACTTTGAAGCGCTCAAATCAATGGGAGACAAGAACATGGTTGATGGGATACCGCCAATCAACCATCCAAATCAATTGTGTGAAGCTTGTCTTCTTGGAAAACATGCAAGGAGGAGTTTCCCAAAGGAAACTACATCAAGAACAAGTAAGCCACTCCAACTTGTTCACACCGATGTTTGTGGTCCAATCAATTCACCTTCTTTTGGTAAAAGAAAATATTTCTTGCTCTTTATTGATGATTTCAGTAGAAAGACTTGGGTATACTTCTTGAAGCAAAAATCTGAAGTTTTTGTTGCCTTTAAAAATTTCAAAGCACTTGTAGAAAAAGAAAGTGGCTATGAAATAAAAGCATTAAGGTCTGATAGAGGAGGCGAATTCACTTCAAAAGAATTTAATGACTTTTGTCAATCTCATGGAATTCGTCGCCCTCTAACGGTACCTTACTCGCCACAACAAAATGGAGTTGCAGAAAGAAAGAATAGAACAATTCTTAATATGGCTAGATGTATGTTGAAAGCTAAACATCTACCAAAAGAATTTTGGGCCGAGGCTGTTTCTTGTGCAGTTTATTTGAGCAACAGGTCTCCAACAAAAAATGTATGAGATCAAACACCTCAAGAAGCATGGAGCGGAAGAAAGCCAAGTGTTAAGCACTTGAGAATCTTTGGGAGCATAGCATATGCTCATGTTCCACATCAAGGGAGAGCTAAACTTGACGATCGGAGTGTCAAGTATGTGTTTGTTGGCTATGACGCAAGTTCAAAAGGCTACAAATTGTACAATCCAAGCAATAACAAGGTGGTGGTGAGTCGTGATGTTGAATTTGATGAAGAAGCATCATGGAATTGGGAGGCTCCAGAAGAAAAAACATATGATTTTCTTCCATACTTCGGAGATGAAGAAGAACAGGAGACCATGGCACAGGATGCAACCCCGCCTCCTTCACCAGCAAATATTGCATCTCCATCTTCTCAAGAGAGTTCAAGTGAAAGACCACATAGGATGAGGAATATTCAAGAACTCTATGATGACACAGAAGAAATTACTAATTTTGATTTTTTGTGTTGTCTTTTTGCTGATAGTGAACCAATGAATTTTGATGAAGCTGTTACTGACAAAAGGTGGAGAAAAGCCATGGAGGAAGAGATCCAATCAATAGAGAAGAACAACACTTGGGAGTTGACAACTCTTCCAAAGGACCATCGAGCAATTGGAGTCAAATGGGTATACAAGATGAAGAAAAATGCCCATGGAGAAGTAGAAAGATACAAGGCAAGACTTGTGGCTAAAGGCTACAAACAAAGGCATGGCATCGACTATGAAGAAGTTTATGCGCCTGTTGCCCGCATGGAGACAATCCGTCTATTGATCTCTTTAGCGGCGCAAATGAAGTGGAAGATCCATCAACTAGATGTCAAATCGGCATTCTTGAATGGATATCTTGAAGAAGAAGTCTATGTTGAGCAACCATTGGGTTTTGTGGTTAAAAATCATGAAGATAAGGTGTTGAGGTTGAAGAAAGCCTTATATGGGTTGAAGCAAGCTCCACGAGCTTGGAATAGTCGCATTGACAAATACTTTCAAGACAATGGGTTTACTCGTTGTCTCCATGAATATGCTCTTTATATTAAAGTTCATACTAATGGAGATATTCTGCTTGTTTGTCTTTATGTTGATGATCTCATTCTAACGGGTAACAACCCAGTTTTATTTGAAGCTTTCAAGAAAGCTATGTCCCTTGAGTTTGACATGACAGACATAGGGCTCATGTCATATTACTTGGGCCTAGAAGTCAAGCAAATGGAGGAAAGCATCTTCATATCTCAATAAAGCTATACAAAGGAGATTTTGAAGAAGTTCAACATGTTTGATTGCAACCCTGTGAACACCCCAATGGAAAGTGGAACAAAATTGTCAAAATTTGATGATGGAGAAGAAGTGGATTCCACTTTGTTCAAAAGTCTCGTAGGAAGTCTGAGGTACTTGACATGTACGAGACCAGATATAGTCTTTGCAGTTGGAATAGTAAGTCGATTCATGGAAGCTCCTACCTCCACTCACTTGAAGGTCGCTAAAAGAATTCTTCGCTACCTAAAAGGTACAATCGACCTTGGGCTATTTTATTCTTCTTCCGATAATTTTAATCTTGTGGGATATTGTGATAGTGATTATGCGGGAGATGTTGATGATAGAAAAAGCACATCTGGTTTTGTGTTTTTCTTGGGTGATTGTGTTATTTCTTGGAGTTCAAAGAAACAATCAATTGTTACTCTCTCGACTTGTGAAGCTGAATATGTGGCAGCGACATCATGTACATGTCATGCTATTTGGTTGAGACGGTTATTGAAGGAACTCAATTTGTCACAAATTGAAGCCACAATGATTTGTGTTGATAACAAATCTGCGCAAGCACTAGCAAAGAATCCAGTGTATCATGATCGAAGCAAGCACATAGACACAAGGTATCACTTTATCCGAGAATGCATTACCAAGAAAGAGGTAGAGCTCAAGTATGTGAAATCTCATGATCAAGTTGCGGATATTTTTACAAAGCCTCTCAAGTTTGAAGATTTTCAGAGATTGAGATCAAGCCTTGGAGTAAAGAAGAAAAATCAAAATTAAGGGAGAGATTTGTGGAAATAAATCTTGGCAGCAATTAATTTTGCAGCCATACTTGTTGAAATTACTAGCCACAAATGTGAAAATTGGTAGCCACCAATGTGAAAGTTGGTAGCCACATTTGTGGAAGTAGGTAGTCAAAGTTTGGTATAAGTTTGGTATTAGTTTGGTAGAGTTAGGCAGCCAATTTTTTTGTTGAAATTGGCTATCACATTATGTCATTAATGATGTAAACAAGTGTTCAAAACACTCTATAAATAGAGTAGTAATTGAACACTTGAAGACACACCAAAATAGAGAAGCAATAGAGAGTAGAGAGAGTAATCCACAAACTACTTCTTAGTTTGTGAGAAAATAGTGTGCAAATAATATTATTGTGAGTTGTAAGAAATAAAAGAGTGTTGAGTAGTAGTCTTTTGACACTACCAAGTTTTTCATCAATATTATTGTATTACTTATTGGGGTATCATATTTACCCATTTTAATATTTGGTGTCGTTGTTACTCTCTTCCTATTGCTATTTAGTTTGGACATTATCCTGGGTGTGATTATCATTTTGTCCAACAAGATGTGCTATTCGTAGGTTGTGAAGGGGTAGAGTACGTAGAGAAAAGCTTAGGTGGGGGCAAATATAGAGTGGATTACTGAGTTGTTTAATATTGTTTTCAAGACAACAAAGTTGCTTGAAGCATAGACATGGAGTACGATGATTCCATTGTACAAGAACAAGATGACATTCAAATCTGCAATAACTATAGGGGTATCAAGTTGCTAAGCCACACTATGAAGGTATGAGAGAGAGTGGTGCAGAAGATGGAACAATTTGGATTTATGCCGGTTGCTCGACTATAGAGGTCATTCATTTTGTAAGGAGATTAACGGAGCAATATAGAGAGAGGAATAGGGACTTACATATGATATTCATTGACCTAGAAGAGGTTTATGACAAAGGAGCTAGGTTTTATGGAAGTGTTTGAAGGCTGTAGGCATACCTGTGGCATACACTTAGGTCAATTAAAGACATGTACAATAAAGTTAAACACCTAATTAAAGATACTGAGAGGATACTTAGAGAACTCTTCGTGTTGATAGAGTTGTCCTTTTTATTTGTCTTGATGAATGTATTGAAACGAAAAGTTCAAAGTGAGTTTCCATGGTGTATATCATTTGCAGATGATATAATTTTGATAGATGAAACTCGCGATGAATTAAATGCTAAGTTGGAGGTTTGGAGATAGACTATGGAGTCCAAAGGGTTTAGGTTGAATATGACCAAGAGCTTTGAAGTGAAAATTCAGTGATATGATGCATGAGACTAACATGGAAGTAAGACTTGATACAAATGTCATCCGAGGGGTTGTTTTAAGTATTTGGGTCTGTTATATAAAGGGAAATAGGGAAATTGATAAGAATATTACTCACCGTATATAGGTGCATGATGGATGAAATGGAGGCTCGTATCCAGAATCTCGTTTAATAAAAAGTGCCCTTAAACTTATTGTCAAGTTCTACAAACTGATGGTTAGGCCTGTTGGACAAAATGATAATCACACCCAGGATAATGTCCAAACTAAATAGCAATAGGAAGAGAGTAACAATAACACCAAATATTAAAATGGATAAATATGATACCCGAATAACTAATACAATAATATTGATGAAAAACTTAATAGTGTCAAAAGATTACTACTCAATACTCTTTTATTTCTTACAACTCACAATAATATTATTTGCACACTATTTTCTCACAAACTAAGAAGTAGTTTGTGGATTACTCTCTCTACTCTCTATTGCTTCTCTATTTTGGTGTGTCTTCAAGTGTTCAATTACTACTCTATTTATAGAGTTTTTTGAACACTTGTTTACATCATTAATGACATAATGTGATAGCCAATTTCAACAAAAAATTGGCTGCCTAACTCTACCAAACTTATACCAAACTTTGACTACCTACTTCCACAAATGTGGCTACCAACTTTCACATTGGTGGCTACCAATTTTCATATTTGTGGCTAGTAATTTCAACAAGTATGGCTGCAAAATTAATTGCTGCCAAGATTTATTTCCACAAGGCCAACTATGTTGTATGGAACAAAATGTTGGTCAGTCAAGAACTTTCACATTCAGAAAATGAAAGTGGTGGATATGAGAATGTCACAATTGATATGTGGGTATATTCGGAGAGATACGATTAAAAATGAAGATATTTGAGATAAAGTAAAAGTGACTTCGGTGAAAGACAAAATGCGGAAAGCGGGACATGGTTCAAGCATGTGATGTGATGAATGAACTTTTAGGACCTCAGACACATTACGAAAAGCTTAAGGGAGCATTCTGTAATATACCCAAATACTTTCTAAACACTTCCAATCGCTTCCATTACTTTCATCTTGTTCTTCTTCATTTTTCTACCCTCAATAGTTTCACTCTGAATCTGCGAAGAAGAATGGACCCGAGAATCGATAAACTGGTGAGAAGGACAACCATGGTGGCTACTGTTACTGCCTCTTATTTCCTTCTAACTGCAGATTATGGCTCTGAACCAAGTGTTCTCGATCCGGTAAATCTTTAACTGCGTCCTTCAACGACTTGTTTTGATGTTTTAATCTTCAATTTAACGTTTTTTGGTTCTTATTTATTCATTTTGTGTCTGAGTAGTTGATCGTGAAATGTAATATTTGGTTTTTGAATGTAAAAAATTAGGTATGCTGGTGTGTAAGGTTTAGAAATCAAAGATTTTTAACAAATAATGGATCAATTTGGCTTGATACTACAACAAAAACTACATACTCAGTGTAAGCTTACGAGTGGGATCTGGGGAGGTATGATGTACACAAACCTAATCTCTACCTAGCAGAAATACAGAGGATGTTTTTGATAGAACGTCCACTTAAATAAAACATTTCAAAGCAGTTTGAAAGGGAGAATACAGAATTGAAAATAGTAATAATAATAATGAAATAAAGCGAATTGGTAGAGAACAGTACTGACAACCAAATAATGTGATAACCGAAGCACAAAAAACACTGGTGATAACCAAAATTGAAGAACGAGAAACTATGAGAATAGTGTTAATGGTACTGGTAAGAAAGTAGGTACAAGTATGACCAATGAACCTATCAATTTCGCTCGATAAATAAAAAAGGCATAATACATAAATAGACACTTAAACTTGGCCTCGCAAGTAAGCACTCCAATTTTGAGTATGCACATCTAGAAACCTCACCTTGTCTCCATGATGTTAGTTGAATACTCCTACTTATAAAATGATCATCCAGACACCCTAAAATTTATGTGTTACCTCAGCGTAGGGTTTCAACAAGACATAGTAGGGACGAGTTGGAGTGTTTAGTTTTCAGTTGAGACCAAGTTGAGATGACTCAATTTGTACTTCCAAAGTTGAAGTGCTTACTTGCTAGTTGAGGCTAAGTTTGAGTGTTTGTTTGTGTATTATGCCAAAAAAAATTACATTCTGTGGAAATTGGAATTGTCAACTGTTAATAATCACATGTCTCCCAATAAGGTGCCTCCGCGTAGACCTAGTTTCTTGCTGGTGAAGAATTTAGCCTTACATGTTTCATTTGATCTTTGCCAATTTTGGTGTTCTTTAGAAATTTTTTTCCTGCTCTTGCCCTCTGAATCCTCTTTTCTTCTTTGGCTCTTAAAGCATGTTGTTAATTTGTAGTGAGTGAGCCTTCTATTGCCCTCTAAATTCCCTTTTCTTCTTAAAGCATGTTAGAGCGGAAAATTGTAGTGGAGTGAGCAAATAGGTTGATTTACTCTGGAACATACTGTAGGAAATATGTAATTAGAATATTGTAGTAGTACTACAACAACTACGCCTCAATCCTAAGCAAGTGAGGGTGGATATATGAATCCTAACTGGTCATGTCATTCCATTTAGGCTTATATCAGTCTTATATTATAAAAAATAAAAGTTACTGCAAGTTATCTATATTTTTTACCAGCAGGTAAATTTCTAACACGGCTAAAGAACTCCTAGAAAGCATAAACCCCTAATGGAAAACGTACCAAAGTGACTAAAACTTAATTCCAACTAATTAATACTACAAGTCAGGGAAAAGAGGCTTCTTAAACAAATATGATCTTAGGATGTAAGAGGACTTGCCCACGTAACCTGGAAGGGTATTTTACCCGAGTTCACTATAAGTAGCCTGAGAAATTCATCAAAAGTTTGACAATTGCACTTGAGAAAAGACGGTACTATATGCATCTTACGACTTACTTTAACCAAACAAAGATATTCTAGGTGTTTTAATGGATTTTCTAGTTCAGAAAATTGAATTATACTTTTTTTTTTGAGAAAGGTAACATTTACTTCTATATATCCACAGGTATACTACATCAAAGTGTAGTTCCCCTCCAAAAATTTATACTTACATCAGCCCTAATATCTTCTAGTTACAGCCAGTCAATAACATTAAAACATCTTCAGAATTTTCTATTATTACTTGCTTACACCAAAAATATAAAAACCTAGGCATTTTATCTTTATCTTCTGAATATTGTTGTGCTTTCCTTCAAAACATCTTTGATTCCTTTCATTCCAAATTGTCCACCAAATGCATGCTGGGACAATCCTCCATCTCTCCATTTTAGAACTTATGTGATTCTTCCTGGTTTTATCCACTTGATCTTCCTCTTGAATTATACTTTTTACAGAACTGAACCAGCAATTGCTCAAAATCTTTTATAGGATATGCCTTATTACTCCGTCCTTTCTCGTTCTATATTATCTGAACCTTCATTTTTGTTTCGATGGAGTTATCCCCTATCAATCTCCAACAACCATATGCACCTTTGCACTTGTATCCACTACTCGGGTTATGCGGAGATGCATGAAACCCTGTTGGGAGAAGTGGAGCTTTACAGTTGGAAGTCTATTTTGTATAAAGTGATTTTTAGTCCGTGCTAGGTAGTAGCTCTTGGTGTACTAACATGCCCTTTGGAAATTGTATGGTTGGACGAATTAGTAAATACTTAAGGCAACTAATTTCTTTCCCTTTTTGTCTTGTTTGTAAGAAATTAGTGTAGCCTCTCTTCACATGCGCAGAAGTAATGTTTGTGGCAGACCTGCTGCCAAACTTTGTGTTTGACAATTGGAGCTATAAAACTCCTGGGTGATTATAGTTGAAGTCATTGTTAGCCATCAGGGAGATCCCCTTAGTTGTAATGCGGTTGATTGGTTTGTTAGGTTTCGAGGAAGCCTTTTATACATCCTAACAAGACATTGAAAAAGACCATTTTGAACCTCATTCAAAAGCAAAAGAAAAAGCAATAGATGTTGTGCATCACTCTGAGTTGCTGCTACTTTCGGAAATTTCTAGTACTTTTTTAGAAAAATAGAGAAGGGCGAAAACTACTCCTGAACTATCTGAAATGGAGCAAAAATGCCCTCTGTTTTTGTTTTTGTTTTACTGAAAACTACCCCTCCGTTTGTTTTTTTTGGCTCACAAATGCCCCCCTCAGTTTAACAGAGTGCCACTAAGCACGCCACGTAGGATATGCCACCCATCAGCCCGCCCAGTTTAACACCCGCACCAACCTTTTGTCAAATGTTAAACTAAGACCAGACCCCTTGTTCTACCAGTCCTAACAGAGGGAATACAACAACAACAAAGACACACAATACAAAAAATACCAGGGGCACTCTTGATTTTTGGGGAGAGAATTTCACGAGTAAAACACCAACAAGAACCATAGTCCATTTTACAATTCCACAAGAACATAACAAGAACAACCCGACAACAACAACAAACTCATAGACCTCCACCCATTTTCCTTTTCCAGTGATCAACACACAAGATCAGCCATTCCATTTTTTTTCCCAACACCACCAACAATACACTCACCCTTCGTTCTAATTTTCTCCATACACTTGAGAATACAAGTTCCACCAAATTTTGCACATCCCAGCAACTTCCATGAACACTCCTTGCAACACAATTTTGTCACCTAAAACCACACACAACCTCAATACACTCAACGCACAGAGTGAAATCCAAGAAAATTGGGGATTCATGCGGGGCAGGTTTTAAACGGGTCGGGCTGATGGGTATTAAATTGGATGATTTTCCATGGTGGATGCTGATGTAGACTGGCCATGTGGCAAATGTTTTTCCCCCTGGCGTGCTTGATGGCACTCTGTTGAAGTGAGGGGCCTGGGTCATCGGAAAGCATAGTACCAAGAATGGCCAGCATGCATTGGTGTTCAAGTATTTGGTGGAGGAACACTATAAAACAGCTCTTCTTCATGGTAATGACGTCAATGAGCTCTCAGTTTGATCGAGCTTCATCAGCTCCTGTCGCTCATTCCTTGGGACACATGAATCTGGAAATTTATAATAGAAATTGTCATTTCCTATAGTAAGAGTGAAGTGCTCTCTTTTTTCTTTCATAGTGTTGGTATCAAGTAACCTTTCAAGAATTTTCGTCATTCAATGCATATTTGTTCGCTTTACAATAAGCACTTCCTGATGGCGTTGTTTCTTCTTTTATAATGTCAGATTAAAAATGCAATACTGTCAGCAGAGCATTCTCTCAAAGAGTCGATCTTTGGACCAAAGAAGGGTGTTCAAGATCACGAGGCTGAGAAACCGCCCCCTAGCTCTTTGGAGAAACATCAAAAGTCTGGTGGGTAACTGGTTTTCCTCGTCCAATCATGCAGTTTGTAGGACTACAGCTTAATCCAACATATGGAACTCTGATTTACTTCATTTTCTGAATGTTTTTTCATCTAAAGGTGAATGTGAATATTTAGAATAGCTCTCCTTTAAGCTTGTTATTAATGTTGTAAATGTTATCTGGTACCTGAGCTTGTTTAATCTGATAGCAAGATTGGAGATATTAGTTGAAGTAGGCCTTTCATGAAGTTTCTGTACAGAAACAAGAGGTATTTGGCAAAGAACATTAGGGAGAAACAGTAGGTAGTGGTCACCCCTTTATTAATAAAATTTCCCAAATGAGATGAGTCCCTGAGTCCAACGACGGATACAAAGAGCAATCAAAGAGAAGATCGAATAAAATATAATGCACGTACAAGTTATTATAGCAGTTCCTTCTTTTCCTAGACTAGAAAACGACTCAAATTCACGTTCTAATAATCACTCGTATTCCCACAAGGAATTCCAATTACATGCAAGTTGGTCTTCTTCCTTACTGTTTCACCAAAAGCCTCTGTCATGTCAAGGTTGTTTGGTTCAATTCCATTTGGTAGTTTCCAATCAAAATGCAACAAAAGCTGAGCAAGTGGAAGTTCAAGATTTGAAATTCCAAACAAAATTCCAGGACATGCTCTCCTTCCAGCACCAAATGGTATGAACTCAAAGTTATTCCCTTTGAAATCGAGTGTTGAATTCCGATGTCTTTCTGGTTCAAAGCATTCAGCATTTTCCCAGTATTTTGGATCCCTGCATATTGCCCATGCATTAACCATTAACCTTGTATTGGCCTGTATCTCGTATCCGCCAAGTTCACATCTTTCTCTAGCTACTCTTGGTACTAACAATGGCACAGGCGCGTGCAATCTCAGTGTTTCTTTGATAACTAATTTCAAGTAGTCCAGTTGCTGCACTTCAGACTCTGTGATCATACTTTTTCCTTTGAATGCTTGTCTCACTTCGGTCTGCGCTTGCTCCATTACCTGTGGATTCTTCATCAGTTCTGCCATTGCCCACTCTAAGGCTGTCGATGATGTGTCAGTCCCCGCAATAAATGTTTCCTGAGAATGCAATTATAGTCTTGTAAGGTACTTATAATTATATCTCAGATGAGTTGATTGCGTTAGTAGTTCTTTTACACTATCTGTATATAGAAGTTAAATTCAATTCCTAAGCTTTCTAAAACATACCAGAATGACAGCTTTGATTGTGTCAGTTGTGATAGGAACTTCAAGGTCACTACTTTCTTGAACTCTCAATAGTACATCTACAAGATCTTCCTTGTGCATCTTGTCCTTACGATTGATTGTTTTTAGTTTCCTTGCAGCTTTATGCTCTTGGAGAACGCTTTCTAAAATCTTGTCGATTTGGTGATGTATTTTCTCCATTGCAGCCTTTGCACCAGTAAGAGGATGGAGAAATTTGAGTGAAGGGAATGTGTCTGGCAAGTCAAATCCACATGCAAGATCAACTATTTTTCTCAAGGTACCGATAAATTCATCTTGATTCTCGAGTTTCCTACCAAATGCTGCTCTGGCAATTATGTTGTTTGTCAAAGTAAATATCATTTGACTTAGATTGATGGTAGTACCAGAAGGATTCGAGGAAATCGTCTTGATGAGATCCTCCACTTCCTCTTGTCTTATCGACTCAAATGACTGTACGCGTTTGACATTAAGTAGCTCTGCAACACATATTTTTCTAAGTTGTCTCCAATGATCACCATAAGGAGAGAATGTAATCTGAGTGCTATTGTATCCAATTATATCTGCAACAAGTATTTTTGGCCTATCTGCAAAAACAAGATCATGTGTTTTCATAACTTCTTTCGCTGCTTCAGCTGAGGATACAATAACAGTAGGAACTTCACCAAATCTTAGGTGCATAATCGGTCCGTATTCATTAGCCATGTCTCTCAAAGTGTGGTGAGGGAGTGATCCCATTAACTGATGCAAGTTCCCGATAAGAGGAAGTTGTCGTGGACCGGGGGGTAAATTTGGCCCTTTTCCTCTCTTGGATTCTCTCATAAGCTTAATAGCTATGACTAGAAAGAGTAGAAAGCTAAGAAATATAGAGAATTGGGAGAATAGAAGCTCCATTTAGTTATGTGAATACAACTTTTACAATGTTAAGCTTTATAGAGAAGTTTGAAGAATTAAATAATATCTCAATTTCTTGTTCTCTAGTTCAAGTTGTTACTGTAATCATCGGAATTGTTACTGCAGAAATCTATTCCTTTATCTTGATGAGAGTATCAAATTGATCAATCATACAGTTTTGGACTTTACCTCCTTAAATCTTAAAAAATATATATCTTCATGCAACATTATTTCTCTTTATATCAATCATATATAATCTTAGGCCTCATTTGTTTTTATTAAGATTAAGAGGTCTGAATCTGAATACATATCTGAATATTAAGATTTGCATTAAGATCTGAGTGTTGATCTGAATACACATCTGAATATTAAGATGTGGTTTCTAAATCTGAACACTAAATAATTAATGTTGTTTGTTTTCAATATCTCAATATAAAATTTTCATTTCAACAAAATATATCACTTTTGATAAAAAAAAAAAAAAGTTTTAAAAGTTTCAATAATCATGATTTGGAGTACTATTTTTTAATTCAAGAACCTTGATGAACAACAATACACCAAAAATATTATTGCATCCAATGTTCTTGACACATAAATTCAAGAAAATTATTAATATAAAAAAAATACTTGAAAGGATTTATGAAAACTTATCAGTTCAGAAAAAATGGTGTTTGATTGAGAAAAAAAGAGAGAATTTTTTTAGTTATGAGATAAAAAAGAAACATCCAAAGTAGAGAAGCTATAGTTATGAGATAAAAAAGACACGCCCAGAGTAGAGAAGCTATGATTTATTATTTGATAACTTATTAAATGAGTCTGAATGTTGTTAACAGTCTCCTACAGATTTGATTCGTTCAGACCTCTTCAGACCCATTAATAGGTTTTCTAAAAATTAAAACAAATGAACTTAATGGGCTGAATCTGAATGATTAAGATTCAGACCTCCATTAAGTGCAAACAAATGAGGCCTTAGTCATGCCTTTATAGACAGGATCATAGGGTACTTTTAACTGTGTCTGGATGAGTGTTACAACATCGTAAGACATGTGATATGTATTTACCATACACTACTATATTTTCTATCAACTGTATTTTATATTTGTATTTTGTCAATTGTATTCTATCAAATATAAGTGAGATTATTTGTATTAAGTGAGAGATGGTGGAGATCTTTGTTCTTCCTTTTCATACTCAAGACTCTTTGTACGCCTGAAAGATGGAAAAACATAGTATTGTATCAACTGTATTAAAGAGTATACAAAACATGATACAAATGTATAACAAGGATAAGATACAATTGAATACATTGACACAAAATCTATAGTCATTATACACTCAAATACATTAATATATAGTGAATACATAAGTAAACATACAGTTGATGATTATATTCTTTGATACAATTGATACTTAGTGAATACACAGGGAACATATACACTTGAATATAACCTGATACAATTGTATTTGTTGATACAAATTTAAATTCACTTGATACAATTATATTCGTACTACAAATCAATTATATTTGTTGGTACAAATTAATTGTATTCATAACATAACCTCATACAGTGAATATAATACGTATTCATTCTCTCTCCCCCCTCTCTTTTCTCTCTCTGCCTCTCCCAAATATTTCATGTCTATCTCCTTTCCTCTCCCATTATCCTTTACCACTTTCCTCCTAATATGTAAGTAATGAATCATAACTAAGTAAACTATAATTATAGATTTCTAATTATGCCAAACTAAAGTCATTTTTGAAATTACATAATAAGGCAAACATGTGATATGTATTCACTATACACAATTATAATTTAAAAGAATTATAATTCATAGCTATATATAGGGTTTTACAACAAATTTTTATCTCCCCCAACTCTCTCTCTCACCCCCCCCCCCCCCTCCCCTCCTTCTCATTGTATCTCTAGTCCGATTGCAAAATAAGTTGTATCAATTGTATTCCAGCAACTGTATTTTGTATGAATTATAGTTGAGAGATTTGTATTAAGGGAGATATGGTGGAGATCACCTACCTTATTCGTCTTCTCCTCTTCTATTTTATAGTCTCTCAATATGCCTGAACGAGGGAGAAATACAATCTTATATCAATTGTATTATATAAGAGCATACAAAATATGATAGTAAATGTATAACACAGACAAATTAAATTTGAATACATTGAATACAAATCTTTAGCCAGTTGCTGATACACTCAAATACATTAATATAGAGTGAATACACAAGAAACATATACACTTGATACAATTATATTTGCTTATACAATCGTATTTGTTTACACAGTTGATACTTGATACTTAGTGAATACAGAAGGAACATATACACTTGATATTCGGCGATACATATTGTATTCATTGATACAATCTATATAAATGTATTTGTTAATACAAATTGTATTTGTTTATACACTTGATATAATTGCATTTGTTGATACAAATTAAATGTATTTGTGATACAATAAATACAATACGTATTTATCCTCTCTCTCGACTCTTGCATCTTTCTCCCAGATCTTGCATGACTCTCTTCTCCCTCTCCTAGTTTCGCTCGTCTCTCTCCTCTTTTTAACATGTAGCTATGAATCGCAATTAAGCAAATTATAATTATAAATTTTTAATCAATCCCAAATCATAGTTATTTAAGAAAAGTTCTCTTTTAAAAATCAAATTTCTTATTCAAAACAGGGAGTCAACCATTAAATTACAGACTTTAACTAGTTGTTGAACATCAACCTAAAACTAAAATCAATATTACTTGTCTTGAGCTACAATCGCACAATTTTTTTCTCAAAATATTTTTATACCATTAAAAATATTCTTACGTAGCTTCTTTTTATTTTATTTTTTAAATTCTAATATGAAGCTTTGTTCGCACATAATCACACCCTTTTATCTTGACATAAAATATAGTATAACTTACATAAATCACATAGTGTAAGACCCTAAATACATTATATCCCTACTCTTTTCTATTTTACAAAAATCCCTAAAAATATTAGTGATCTGGATACATAAGTTTCATCCGGATACATTAAATGTGATACATTATAAAACTTGTCTGTTGCACTTAATAAGGAATATTAACGTAAAAATTAATTTTCTTTTCCACAAATCACGCGAAACTGGTTTTCTTTTCCACAAATCACGCATATCTGATTTTCTTTCCCACAAATCACACAAAACCTGATTGATATCAATCCATTTCAATATGTAATAGCTTTACAAAATTCAAAAATCAAATTTTCATCTTCTCTATCAATTCGAAATCTTGAATCTCAAATCTGCCATTGTAGATGATTGGAGAGATGGTTCAGATATATTCAATTGTTCTAATCCTTACAAGAAAATTAGTGCTATTGTGCAGGCTATATCAATAACTTTAACGATCCCCATATTTTGGTCGGGGCGAGCAGTGGTTTGGAGGAAGCAATGGGTAATCTAAATCTGAATGAAAACAAGGTTGAGTTATTTGTTAGTGATGATACTTACTGATGAGATCAAGCTTAACTTTTTTGTGTTTGTTTTCATTATAATATCATGTATTTTGCAGTTCAACTTTGTGAACAATATCTTTTTTTACTTTTGCTTTTGCAATAACATGATGATGAGTTTAACATGTCATGTTTTACGCTTGTTTACATGTTTTTGGCACTCGAAGATAATGAAAACATCGACTTGAAATGACTCTGGATATTACTACATTGTGAAGACATGTTAATCAATTTGTTTTAGTTATTGTCTACATGTTTATAGTTGTGTGTTCTAATGAATATAGAAATGACCAATGATCAAATCGAATTCATTCAATTCTTGCATTTAGCAGTAATTTTTATATTGTATCATAGCCAATAATGTGTATCAATAATTTGTATAAATGTATCATTGCAAACTATTGAGTATTTAGTAATAATTTGTATATATGTATCATTACAAAATAATGAATATTTAGCAGTAAATTGTATAAATATATCATAGTCATTAGTGTGTATCAAATTATGTGTGATTGAAAAATTGTATATCTTATACAATCAAATTGCATATCTTATTCCAAGGAAATCAAATTGAAAATCACTTGATGGGATTGAGAAATATTATTGATACATTATAAAGCTTGATATATTGTAAATGATACATTATACATTACTCACGTGTCAAGTATGTCTGAATTGAACATGAAACTCACAAGTCGAAGTATCAGCAATATTATGTTATGTATCGATATAATAAATATAAACATGATACATTTCATAGAATTCACTAGTCGAAGTATTAGTAACATTAGATTATATATCAATATAATAACTATAAACATGATACATTGCATAAATCTCACTAATCGAAGTATCTACAACATTAGGTTATATAACATGGTACATTGCATAAAATATAGTCATTGTATCGAAAAATTAAATTATAAAATAAAATAGACGAGATACATTGAAAATTTATGCCTTTGATAGAGACGAACATGATAAGACAGATTTGACTTTTTCCTTTTTTTTAGCGTTGTTTCATAATAGATTTAAAAGTTAAAATCCTTCTTCATGAATAAGACTGAACAAACATTAAAGAGTGCAAATACATAATACCCAATTGATTTTGGTAATGTTTATATATCATTTTCAATTTGAATACGATTGAATACATTATAGAACTTGATACATTCAAGAGTGTTTATGTATCAAGTACATTGAACATGATAAACAAAATCCATAATTCAATAATATTAGGAATCTGTATCAATATCGTAAATATAAACATGATACATTGCATAACAATGAAAGTTATTGTAGCAGTGATGTATCAGATCAGTGATAACACTAAAAAAGACTGATTTAGTGTATCAGAAAGTTAAAACGAATGCATTATACATAAATTTATGAATCAAATTAACTAGATACATACAAAATTTGAATCTTAGATAGAGAAGGGTGTTGAAACGAAGGTATTATAGATTAAATTTTGAATCAAAATCAATTAGATACATTGAAAATATGAAGCTCAGGTAGAGAAGAGTGTTTAGTAACATATTATACTTTCCCCCTTTTTTTTCCGAATCTTTCTCAATGGGTAAGTTAGAACTTGAAATACATGTTTCATCGATTTTGAATCACAAACACGAGGGATGAGAACTTCCGTTTGTAAACCTAATCGGGTTAGACCAATATTAAATGATGGATCAGAATCCATATATAACTTTCCATTGTCATGTGACAAATAACTGATTCATCTCTTCTCTTCCGTTCTTTTTGCTTCATTTTGTTCTATATTCTTTCTGAAGATCGCTCGTACATAACTCATCCATATATATAAGAAATTTATAGATGAAAAAGCTAAAAAGAATTTGAAAAATTGATATTAGACTGAAAAACGTGGACGAAGAATAAGATACTGGAAAAAAAAAAGATTTGAAATATGAAGAAGAAGATTGGTGAGCTGGAAAAGAAAAAGAAAAGATTTGAAATTCAAAAATGGAGTGATGGAGATAATTAGTGATACCATGGAGTGATTTTAGACGTGAAAAAGAAAAAGAAATCGTGAAGGTGATTGTTTAGAGTGATGTATCTGAAAAAGTGAAAGAAATTTAAGAAAAAAAAGATTTTTGTAATTTTTAAAAATGGTAGGAAATAATAGAAAATAAGGTTTAAAAAAAGGTGTGTAGTTAGATAATTTATCCTAAAATATATGTTATCGCCCAATATATAGGGGTGACAAAATCAAATCAAATCGATCCGATCCGATCCATTTAAGTTTGGGTTGGCTATTGACCCGCCCATTTGTTAGCTCAATTTTTGAGAAATTCAAAAAAAAAATTCAAAAACCTTTTTTTTTTTTTAGTTTATATGTTATATATAGTGATAATAAAGAAATATTTTTATTAGGTACTAAAAGCTTACAAAATAACAAATAAACTATTAAAATTTAGTAAAAATTGAACGGATTGAATTATGGTTCGTTACCTAACCCGTTTTGACTCAATCCATTTTGACCCAAACAAATTTGGATCATGTTAGGTTGGATTGAGTCTTGACTCTTGATCCATTTTAACCCGCTTAAATTTAATCCAACCCACTCAATTATCACCCCTATTTATACCTTTCTAAAAATATTATCAAACATGATGATGGGTCATCTGCTCTCCCCCTCATCCTTCCCAAAGCAATGAATGACGAAAGATTCTAATATTACTCAATGTTAGCAAATACTAGTCACATTTTATTATTTGGAAATGTGATAACATTAGAGTATGCTCGATTTGCGTAATCAAAAAAAAATATATATATTTGTCCCATCCGTGGCTGTAGCAATAATTATCAGGGGAGGCCCCTTTCTACTAAAATAAAATAATTAAACATTGTCATATTGTAAAGACAAAAATAATAAAGGAACAAAATTTATATTTGATTTTAATAATTTGCTGGGGTTACAATTTTTATGCTATTTTAAATAAATTAGTGCTATTCAAAATTGAATTAAAATTGATAATTTAAATTGAAAAAAATTATTGGTTCATCGGTAATCAATTATTGATTTGATAATTTTGATAACGGTTTTGATTTTTTTATAATCGAATTATCCTTTCTTAACGTTTTAAGTTTTTAAGGTTAACTGATAACCCAATAGTAAATTAATAAATTGTATTTACATCATTCGGTATATAAATTTCTTGACTTAGGATTTAGTTTCATATTTTTATTTATGTCAGTCTCAAACTTTCGATTATTCTACGTACAATGTGTTAATGTTGTTTTTCAGAAAGATATAATCTATCAACTCTTGTGCAAGGTCTATTTGATTTGTCGCCATGTTTCTAAGTGATTTAAAATCATTTATTTTTGTGTCAAATTTTAACGATCAAACCGATAAGTCAATATCTAAATGATTCTTAACAGTTTAGCACTAGAAAGACGGAAAAAAATAAGACATAAGTTATAAAAAACTTATACGAAGAAACAAATAAACAAATAACAAAAGAGGAAAGAGTTCAAAATATATCCGAACTTTGATCGAAATTGTTGTAACAATCTCAAACTTTACTATTTGATAGTGTATTTTAAATATATATAGGTGTCATGTGGACATCATAAATATTGCATCATTATAAATAGTAACTTGTCTAACTGGACACTTATATATTTTTTAAAATACAATATTAAATAGTGCATGAGGGGTAATAGGTCCTGCCCAAAGTTTGGGATTGTTACAATAGTTTCGGTCAAACTTCCGATATATTTCAGCTATTTTGTACTCACTCTGTCTGTCAATTATACTATTTTGTTATGTCAACAATATTTGTCCACTTTATGAAATTAATGGATAATTAATTTTACACTTAGTTTCTAATTTACCCTTATCAAAATTAAAGTAATTTCTCTATTACATTTTTTCAAGACATTATATTTATTATATTCAAAGGATGATATAGTAAAATTACCCTTCTATTTATAGGTTCTTAAGAAATGTACAAAGTCAATAGAGGACAAGTATTGTTGGACAAATGGAGTATTAACTTGCCATATTATTTGAGAAGTAATAAATAATTATTGATTTTAATGTATTAATTTCCAAATTGATTGAGTAATAAATATGAAAATCATTTCTAAGAATTACATAAAAACTATAAACAACAATTTAAAATATTTTAAAGTCATATAAAACTTGATTAACTCTCCAACCTTTATTCGTGTCACATAATTTGAGATAAAAGAAATAGTATATTATTTAAAATTATGAAAGTACTATTAATAACAATAATTAACAATTGTAAAAATTTGGTTGACTCTTCAAATATTTTTGATATTACATAAATTAGGACACTAAAATAACATATATTGGGTCTGTGTTGGCACAGACTCACATATCTTGTATTCATAATAATACACTACATATAGAAGTTCAATTTTAGTCACTGGTATACGTATATAAATGAGATAAATATTGAAAACACTCTTAAACTTGGCGTGAATTATTAATTTAGTCCTCCAACTGTTGACAACCTTAAAAACATCCCTCTACTTGATTAAGTGAATTTAAAAACACTCCTCTTATGTCACATATGCATAGATGTAGAATTTTCTGTTGACGTGGTGTACATATAGATATATGCAATAGATTTTTTTTATAGAACATTGAAATAATTAAATGTTTAGAATTTAGCAATTTAAGAAGATATTTTTTTTTCCTTTTTAAAGATTTATTTTTTCTTATTACCCTACTTCATCCTCTATCCAGTACCCTAGAGCCTCACACCTCACTACCCACCCACTCAGTAAAAAAAATTCGTTTAAACTTTTTTTGGACGGGGAGAGGAGTGAGATAAGAAAAATATATATTTTATTTTAGAAGTAACTTTTTTAAGGGGAGGGGGGAGTCGGGATACTCGGTGGTGTTGGATAAAAAGTTTTTTCAAAAAGAAAACTTAAAAAAAAATTGAGGGGTGGGTGGTAGGTTTGGGGTACCTGGGTAGGTGATGAGGTGATGTAAGAAAAAGATCATCATTTTTTTAAAAAAAAATTGTACTAAATTTTAGCATTTAATTATTTGAATGTTTTTTCCTTTTTTTGACTATATATATCTATATGTACACCATATCAACAAAGTTTCACATATACGCATAGGTTGATGACTGAGGCATAACAAGGATGTTTTAAAATTACTTAATCATGAAGAGCGGTATTTTTAAAGCTGATAATAGTTGAGGGACTAAAGTAATAATTTACGCTAAGTTTAGGGGGTGTTTTCAATACATATATCACGCCCCCGAGCCTACACCCTGGACATGGCCGACACTCGAGAATCATTGATGGTTTCCAAGTGGACCCTTGTTCCGGCTCAATATACCGCGGAAGACTTACTCAACAATATAGGAACTCAAATGCAAAGACTTAACTCAAATGTCTCAAAGTAATTAACTCAGAATATTTAGAAAAACATTCAACTGGACAAAAGAGACAACTCAAGTCTTAAACATTTAACAATGGAAATAATCAAGACTCCTCAAAACACTACTGTCTATCTCTGGATCATCTAACAACTATGATGGAAGTTGGAACAAGACCCACGACATCCTAATGACTGAAAGTAAGAAAGGAACCCTCTGAAGTAAGGAGACTCACCAAAACAACTTTGGAACTGCAAGTGGTATCAACTGAGCGCTTGTTAATAATCTTGATTACCTATATCGGCATCATGAAAGATACAGGACGAATGACGTTAGTACATGGAATGTACGACCATTCAAGGGGAATTCTAAAGCACAAACATAAGCTTGATTGATAAAAAATGAAGAACATTCTCACCTCAACTCAAGGATACTCAAAGATACTCAACTCAGAATTACTCAACTCAATTCAATATTAAAAAAATAAAAATAAAGATGCACTATGAAGTAAGCTTTTAAAACAATGGATAATAACTCAATGAATTTAAAAATATAATAATAACTCTTTTACTCTTATTTGGAAGATTCTCTAACTAAAAACCATCATTATTAACTATTTGATGATACAACGTCTCGTCCATGCTATCAAAAATGATTTATTCCTTGCCAGAGTATAATACATCCTCAACTAAGTAGATCCACTAAGTTATACTTAAAAACTATAAGGAATCATCTAAAACTATGACCCTTTACCCATGTTGGCATACATTGTTTGTGAGGGCTTTGAATTGTCTGAACTCGTTCCCATATCAGTGCTCAATACTACTCCCAATAATATAACTCATGCTCATATGTTTTAAAAACATTTTCTCATCCTCAAATTTTGAGATTTTACTCAAAAGGTGTCACGACCCAAAATCGAGCCGCGAGTGGCACCCACACTTATCCTACTATGTGAGCGAACCAACCAATCTAAAACTCCAACATATTGAACAAAAATACAAAGCGAAAGACTTAAAACTCATTATCCCCAAATCTGGAAGTCATCATCACAAGAACATCTATCCTCAAGTTACAAATCTAGAAGTATCTAAGAAGCTAAAATAAATAAAAGGCTAGTCCATGCCGGAAGTTCAAGGCATCAAGACATTGAAGAGAAGATCCAGTCCAAGCTAGAAGCATTAGCTCACCCTGAAATCCGGTGTAGTGAAAACTGGCTAGAAGTGCTGCTGAGTTGAAGACGACGGTACGTTTGCTGCATTCCCCAAATAACAAAGAAAGAAACAACAAGTAGGGGGTCAGTACAAACACAAGTACTGAGTAGGTATCATCGGCCAACTCAAAATAGAAAACAGTATATATCAGTTCATATCATAAATCAACTACAATACTCAACATGTAGTAACAAGTACTATAATCATCAATAAGTACTACCAAGTTCATCCATGAGGACTCAAGCCTCAATACCACACTCATTTGGGAATTAGGTTTATTACATTGAGTATATAAACATCTCTCAAGATTTATTATCTTTCTTTCTCTTGTGTCGGTACGTGACACTCCGATCCCCTACTACTATGTGTCGGAACGTGACACTCCGATCCCCTAATTCTACGTGTCGGTTCGTGACACCCGATCCCCTAATACTATGTGTCGGAACGTGACACTCCGATCCCCTAATTCTATGTGTCGGAACGTGACACTCCGATCCCCTAATTCTATGTGTCGGTTCGTGACACCCGACCCACTAATACTATGTGTCGGAACGTGACACTCCGATCCCCTAATTCTACGTGTCGGTTCGTGACACCCGATCCACTAATACTATGTGTCGGAACGTGACACTCCGATCCCCTAATTCTACGTGTCGGTTCGTGACACCCTATCCCCTACTAATATGTCGGAACGTGACACTCCGATCCACTAACATCAATTCTCTCCAATTCATCAAGCCTTCTTTTATACCAAGGCATCATCAATCTCAAGGTAAATTAGGGTTCTTCAAGATTTTGGATTCAAAAGCTTCATTATGCTTATTTTATCACAATCACATAATCACATTCATGCAAGCATACAATTAAGCATATAGAAGGGTTTACAATACTACCAATACATATCATTCACTATTAAGAGTTTACTACGAATAGTATCAAAACCATAACCTACCTTCACCAAGGGTTCTTGATCAAGCAAGCAATCTCTCCAAGCTTTTTGTTCCTCTTTGGTTGTCTCTCTCTATAGATCGTTTCTTTCTCTCCTTCTTCTCTCTATTTTTTTTCTTCTTCCAAACTCTCTCTCTTTTCCCTAATTAGCAAATAATTAGGTATAAAAGATGAGGAAATAACCCAATAAGTAACTCAAGGTCATCTCCTTTACACCCCCAAGAATTTGAGTTATTAACATTAACCCACGAAGTTCATAATTATAGCAGGAATAGTCCAAAATGCCCATTTAAAACTTACCCAGAAATCCGACTCAGACTGGGATTACGCAACCTGTGACGGCCCGTCGTGCCTACGACGGTCCGTCCTGCAGGTTCGTCACAACCTTCAGAGACTCAATTTCCTTGATGAGTCTGAGACGGTCCGTCGTGCCTACGATGGTCCGTCCTGCACTTCCGTCACGACGGACAGAGAATTGCTCTCAGTACCCAATTCTCAAGAGTTGAAGTGTTTTGAAACGGAACCTCACAACGGTCCGTCGTGCCTACGACGGTCCGTCCTGCATGTCCGTCACAGACTTCAGAGAATTGCTCTCAGTACCCAATTCTCAAGAGTTGAAGTGTTTTGCAACGGAACCTCATAACGGTCCGTCATGTCTGTGACAGTCCGTCCTGCAGGTCCGTCACAGAGTTCAGAGAGTCAATTTCAGCACTCAAATATAAGAATTCCAAGTGTTTGGAACGAGACACCCTCGACGGTCCGTCGTGCCCATGACGGTCCGTCGTTGGATACGTCGTCTCAGACAGTTTTTCCAGAAATAAAATCTGCTGCTCAAAACGACTAAGCAGGTCGTTACACTTTGGGTTCCATGAGAGCACAAACTATGTGATGAAGCATGTGAATTGTGATGTTGATTCTCATGATAGTATGAATATGTTGATATTTATGCATGTGTCATAATGTTGTAATTGTTTGTTTATGTTACACTAGTGGGATAGCCGTGTGATCCTACCAGTACACGGTGATTGTATATTGATTTTGCACTTGCTCTTATTTTTGTTGAGCATAGTGCATCTTCACGCGACTATTGACTGACCTTGCTTAGGAGATCAATAATCGCTTCGAGTTCAAGGGTGAGCCACATCGTTTGGAATGCCATGGAATTCTCTTTAGCTATGTCCACCATTTTCGAACCTAGATCTTGTTTTAGTTAGTAGATAGTTCACTAGAAATTCTTCTCAGATTTGGTTCTCGTTTCTAGTTTTGGTACATTGACTTTTAGATTCTAGGTTTATCTTCCGCATTGTTAGTTAGTTATTAGATCTTTAATTAGTAATTGAACTTAGCTTAGTTATTTAACTTGTTTCCGTAACTTAAATATCTTAGTTTTTGGATTTATTGCTTTGGTTGGTTGCTAGTAGTGGTTCTCCCACCGAGTTATAGTGTGGGTGCCAATCACCACGGTATGATCGTCGGTTTGTAAAAGTGTTTTTTTTTTTTTTTTCAGTTTCAGCTTCTTTTATTTATTTATTTATTTATTTATTATTTTCAGTTCTGTATTTCAAGTTGTTTTTAGTTTTTTTTTTCTTTAAAAAATGTCCTAAAAGTTTAGTATTAAACCCAAAAGAATTCAAGGTTCTCGTTTCTAAAGACTTATTTATATGTTTATTTTTCTATTTTTTGAACTCCCTGAACGGAAATCCTGGGTCCACCAGTGTCGGTGAATATTATTGATTAGGTCGGATTATTCCAAAGTATAACGGGATATGGTATAGTTACCTGAAAAGTATAACAAAGATATATTTAAACTATTTTTAATAGTCAATACATACATACATATATATATATATATATATATATATAGAGAGAGAGAGAGAGAGATAGATAGATAGATAGATAGATAGAGAGAGAGAGAGAGAAGAACCCTAGGCCTGTCTACGTGGCGCCACCACAAATCATGATTCCCTATTAGTTTATTTATTTCCAAAACTAGTCTTTCCCTTTCATGAAATGTTTTGACTTTCATGATAAATTATGACTTTTATGAAAAGTTGTGACTTTTATGAAGAGTTGCGACTTTTAGAAAGAGTTGCGACTTTTATGAAAAGTTACGACTTTTATCAAAAGTTGTGACTTTTATGAAGAGTTGCGACTTTTTTGAAAAGTTCTGACTTTTATTAAAGGTTATTACTTTTATGAAAGGTTGTGACTTTTTAATAAGTCACAATAAACATTTATTTACGCAACCCTTTGTTGTCTATAAAAAGAGAGTTTTCCTCTCATTTTAAAATAACGATAATTCTAAACTACTTCTTGTTCTTCTTCGGTACAATTAAATATTCATATACTTAATCCTGTCAAGTGGTTCACTACGCCACTGTTTTTGTATCAATACACTGGTTAATAGAATCGTTCTATCATGAGAAGATTTGTTCTTTTAAACCTCGGATACTAGAGGGAAATAATTTCCTTAAGGACACATTGTACATTCAGTGGACATCATTTTTTCCTTTTTGTTTCATTCTATTGCTACGGATCCTGCTATGCTTTTTTACATTCATTAAATTTTGCTTATGTTATTGATTGCTTTTTTTTAGTACATCTTTTAAACTTTATTGTTTAAGATTTTGTGAAGTCATGGTTATAAGTATTTGTTAGTACTAATTATATAACACAGTTAATTGAGTATTCACACAAGTTTTCTCTACTGAAATTTTGAAGGTACGGTAAAAAACATTCTTATAGATCTATACTATCATCTCTTCAAGATAAAATTTAGATTTGACATGCCATTGTAAGGACATAAATACCTTATAAACTTTAGCGGATCTTGATGAGCAAAGTGAAGTAGGAAAAGATGAAAATAATTAATAAACTTTTGACATAGGCTTAAGGATGTGCCAGGTGACCTAGAGAGGAATATGACTAGACTGGAGCCTCTTCTAATCCCATAAACATAGATAATTACACAATAAATTAGTTGCTCATATTTAATATGAAGTATGGACAGATTCTCAAATTTACTGCAAGTTGTAAATATTTTTCTTAAATAATAGATGTGTTTCTCAACAATGCTATTGAAATAGAAGAGTAGTTTCAAATTAAACTTCATCACTTTGGTAAAAAAAAAATTCAAAATACCCAAACAACCAGAATAATTTTGTGTGATATTTTTCCTTTCAAGTTTATATAATAAGTTGAATTGTAGTCCAATATGATACATTCTCCCTTTAATTTTTTATTTTATTAATTACTTATGATACATTTGAATCGGAACTTTAAAATGATATATGTAAAGCAAAAGGTAAGGTTGGACTTTCCACACGTTAGAATTATAATATTGCTCATTTTTTTGACCTTTTAAAACTTATTTATCCCTTATTATTTATTTATTATAAAATTTAATATCTCCGATTGATGTTCATTTGATTCCTCAAAAATATCAAATAGTAACAGTTCCTAGATGCAAAATGATAAATTGTAAAATCAAATTGTAGATGATTGATTGAAAGATGTTTAAGATATTATAATTATCATCTTCCGTTATATTATTAATGTTTGTTAGTACATACTTGTATGTAAGATAATATAGTTTTAGTTTAAATATTAATAGTTTTTAAGTATTGTTTTATATATTTTGTGATATCAAATTCCCGCGTGAGGCGTGGGTGATTTTACTAGCGTATATATATAAAGGAGAAATATGGACAAGGTGATGTAGCACCACTTTATGACCTTCATTCATATTGATCTTTTTTCTCCTTTTTTTGACAATTTTTTTATTTAGTTTTTTATTTTATTTTTAATATCTCAAAACGTCTTTAATTCAATTTCTCAACTTTTCACCTCCTACTATAATAATGTATCATACTCCCTCTGTCCCTAATTACTTATCCACTTTTGGATTGACACACATATTATGAAAACAATAATTGACATAGTGAGTTTACCATTTTACCCCTGTTAATTATGAAGTTGATGAATTACAAACTTAAGATTTTCAAAAAGTTCTACATTTTTTAAAGTAATTAATTGAGGGTATAATAGGTAATTTTTTTTTATCCTTTCTTGATTTGCCAAAATGGAAAAGTTAGTAGGCACAACTATAAAAGAAAAAGTGGACAAGTAATAAGGGGCATAGGGAGTATTTATTACATATAATGTGCATTTATATATTCTTTCACATTTCCTATTTATGATTTATTAAAAACCCTAAAATATCCCTTAGTTACTCATCCCATTTTTAGTTTAGAAACTCAAGGGTCATTGTCATTAATTTTGTGATCATTCATTGTGTAATAAGACAACATAAATTTATTCATATAAACTATCATATTTTTTATTTGTCGTTTGTTACAATGTGAATCTATTTGTTATCACTCAAATCTTTCATATTTATAAATATGTTTGATTTATGTTTAAAAAATTGTAATTTTTTAGAATTTGATTCCCTTATAGGAGTTTTTTTTCCAGGTTGATGATTTTTATGAGATGTCTAAGGTTACAAGTATATATGGACTTCAATTTATTTGTTATCCTATACTTTATTTTATTTTGACTTCTTCATTTTTCAATTTATTCTATAAATTTATGAGTTTCACTTATGAACAATAGCTTTATATATATAATAGTTTTTGACATGTGTGTTGCATGTGATAACCAATTTCAAAAATATATGTTATAGTAAATAGTATTGCTTATTTAAGCGAAAAATTGAATAATAAGCTTAGCAAAAAATAATATTCCAGATTTTTTGGGAAATGTTCAATGTGGATTGTCATATATATAAATATATATATATATATATATATATATATATATATATATATATATATATATGTATATATATATATATATATATATCTTATTCAGGCAAACATATGAAGATGGTCAATGAAAAACTTTATTAGTTAAATGCAATGATGTATATATTTGTTTTAATTTGATGAAGTTCAATCATGTAGTTAGTCTTATCTCACAAATATGACCTTACAGAGATTATTTGTTTTGTATTTTTCGTGTCATATAACCAGATGTATTTTGCATGTGTATTTCCCGTTAAATTGTTTAGATGTCATATGAACATGTGAAAAGAAAATTCAAATTTTATATATTGACATATTTTCACATTTATTGTGAGATTATTTAAAAAAAAAGAACTCAGAACATTTTAAAATAACATATTTTGAAGTTAGAAGATCTTGTTATTTTGATAAAAACATTTTTGCATATATAATACTTTAACTTAAATACCAATATCTACCTAAATATAAATATATATTTTCATTAACGAAAATATTTATCTCATAAAATTAGATATTAAATAAATAATAAAAATTAAACTAATACAAACTTCAATTGGCATTATTAAAATTTATATAAATTTTTCTTTGTCCAAAATATCAAAATATTAAGAAATAGTAAATAAGTAAAACAAAAGGACAATCTTTATATGGTAATTACTATTTTGAAGGAAACTTCATGAGAGTCTAAATCACATAAGTAGAATTGTTAAATAAAGTTATTCTTTTGTCTTGAACATCAAAAACAAATTGTGAAAATTCTCTAAATTTTGGAAAAAGATATTCAGAAGCATATATCTACATCACAAGAGAAATTATTTACAAAAAAATGAATTTAACTACGTTAACTTCGTATATCGGAACATTACATACTAATGTATATATTAAGCAAAAAAATAATTATTATATCATCAAAATTATTTCTCAAGTACTCGAGGTTATGGAATATACCCTCTTAGGATAGAATGACTTACTTCATCAAAACAGTGGTACGTCAGATTCCGCTAAACTTTGAACTCACTCAATGACAGTAAAGCACACAAAAAATTTTAAAATGCAAGAAGAAGAAGAGTAGAAGATTAAAAAATTGTGGTAGAAAATTGAGAGGAAACCCCTCTATTAATAGTCAACAAAGGGTAGTATGAACAAATGCTTTTTTGTGTCTTATTTGAAAAGTCATAATTTTTTGAGAAGTCTCAACCCTTTGAAAAAGTCACAACTCATCGAAAAATCACAATCCTTTGAAAAAGTCACAACTCATTGAAGAATCACAACCCCTTGAAAAAAGTCACAACTTATCGAAAATGTCACAACTCATCGAAAACGTCACAACCTAAGTTAGGGATATTATACTAATTTAACATTCAAGTTAGGATTTCATACTTTTAAGGTAATATAGATATATAGAGAAATTTTGCAAACAAATATTTAAGACATCTTAAAACTATAAATGTATTTATAATAGAAAATGAAACAAAACGTAATAATACTTCACAACACTATTAAAAGGTAAGGTTCAAAGAAGTGTTCATATATTTTTTTTTATTGATACAAAAAATGTTACTACTCTGAAAAATACGGAAATATAACACCAAAAAAATATTATTACTCCAACTAAAAAATAAGTGATACTAGGGTTTTTTTATTTTTCATTTTTTATTAATATATTAACTAGTAACCAAATCTCAGATGATAAGAGCTGAGGAGAATAAAATTACGTAGAGATAATAAATAAAATTACTGAGAAATAACAAAATGTATTAAAACTTGAAACATGATCTTTTACGAATATGAAAATTAAGAAATATATCTTTAAAATATTTATAGCTTTGAATATTAAACAAATAATAATTTATAAATTTAATAAGGTCAACCACACCGCTCGAGCGCGGCCAAGTCAACTAGTAATGTGTATAATATTTGACTCTTTTGGGATATTAATATGGGAAAATTGTACATAATTGAAAACTATTAATTTAAACTAAATAAAGTAGCTACCGTTTCATTTATTTCCTTTGAGGAGCAAGGGTCTCGGTGAGTTTTCTATTAAAGGGCCCCACAAATTTGTATAAGTAGAAAACTAAAAACTCACGTTATTTCCTTTTATACAATCTCTTCATCTCATTTATACCTTCTATTTCCTTCAGTTTCTCCTAAAATTTCTCCCCAAAATCAGTTTGAAAATTCAAATCTTCACCACCACGTTCTCAATTGTGGTTGAAAAAAATTTAGGTGCGGCCAAAACTTATCTCGATCAATTAATTTAAGTTTTTTGCCTATTTTTCAGTTTCTTAAACTATTTTTCATATCAATTACTAACCCTCCGGTGGGAGAACCATTAATACTAATTATCTAACCAAGAACTACGCAACTTAATTAAAACTAAGACATTTAAGTTACGGAAGCAAGTTAAATGCTAAGGAAAGACAATAGGGAGTTCCCATAAACTCCAAACCAATAGTCTAACAACTAAATTAATGCGGAAAACAACACCTAGAACCGGAAAGTCAATGTGCCAAAACATCTAGATCTCAACCACACGTCTAAACAAGAAGGGGTACAACCACAAACTAACATAAAACTAACTAAATTAAAGAACTAGTCTAAGTCCAAAAAAGGGACATAAACAGAAGAAAACTCACGGCAGCCCGGAAGAACTGGCTCACCCTTGAATTCGAACGATAATAACTCATCTTCTAAGCAAGGTCTCTCATCGGTGCCTGAAGATGCCCTGTACTCAACAAAGAAAGAGCAAATGCAATATCAGTACACAACAATAGTGTACTGGTAGGATAAAGCGCCTATCCCACTAAGTGCAACATACATAAGTCATTACAACATAATAATAATATGCATACACCGAACATATACAACATCATATTATTTATGAAGCAGCGTACAATACACAATTACATCACGTTATTGGTTCTCTCAAGGAACCCAAACACATACTTTTAGAATACCAAAACGTGGTACCCGATCCAATCATTATGACGGAACGTGGCAACCGATCCCATATCTATGCCGCAATATAGCAATTGATCCAAGTTAGTATGTCAGAACGCAACACCCGATCTATTCAACAAGAAACAATCTCAATCACAAGTATATTCTCAAGATCATACAATCAAGTCATGATTCATGGCATCATTCTATCTATCTCATTTACGACTAGTGTGATAAAAAAATGCAACATTCGCATACATGCACGTAATATAATGCAACAAGAACAAACATACATCACACACATGAAATAAGAAGCATCACCTAACAATTCTGCTTGTTCTTGGTCTACAAACAATCAATTTAACATGGGAATCAATAAACAATAACTAATTACCCGAATTACTAATAATTCTATAAACCCTAGATCATACCCATCATCCTCATAGGTAGATTTGGGCTTTCTCCATCATAATTTCCAGATCAACCCCATCGAGAATTACCCATTAGATTACATTCTACGTATCGAATAACCTATTCGGGGAATTAAATTCTTACCTTTGGCCTCAAGAATGGTGGAACACTTTCAAGAAAACCCCTGGGTTTGATCCTTAGCTCTCAAGTTTAAAAATTGCAGAATAATACATTTTTGGGGTTTATTTTAGACTATAAGCCACGTCTGCCATGTCATGGTGGCACTCACCTCGCTCCAGCGGCCCTGCACTGACCGCACATATCTCGCCTCAACGGCTTGCAAGGACATAACGATTAATTTTAAGAATCTCAGACCCCCATTTCACAACACTCCTTCAACCAACGACACTCAGAAACTATTCGCTCATACTAAGATTAATTTCGGAGTTCTACTCGCCCGAATTCAGTTATGTAAAGTAATACATGTTTCTTAACGTCTTACCTATCTACTCATGTTATACAATTCATAAATTAGATCACCCAATTGTTTCTAGATTTCCCTAGACTTGAATGACTGATTTTGTCCAAATCTGGACTAGGTTAGGAAATTCCAAATTACTAAGAAAATATTTTCCGGCCCAAAATTTTTCTCCATTTTTTTCTATGACGATGGAATCTGTTCATTACAATAAATACCAATTTACCTATCACTCGTCCCCGAGTGATAAACTAAATAAAAGTAGGCTAAGGAAGGACTGGAGTAGTACCTGAATCGACGAACAATTGTGGACACTTGTCTCGCATGTCCTTCTCGGTTTCCCAAGTAGATTCCTCAATTTGATGATGCTTTCATTGAACTTTCCCGGACTTAATCTCCTGGGTCCTCAGCTTCCGTAAATCACGATCATGAATTGTAATTGGTTCCTCCTCATATTGGAGGTAAGTCTAACACAATTGAGTCCCACTTAATGATATAATCGCCATCACCATTATATCTCTTAAACATGGACATATGCAATACCGAATAAACTCCCGATAGGTTAGGAGGTAAGGAAAATATATAAGCCACTGGCCCTACACATTCAAGAACCTTAAAGGGACCAATGTATCGTGGACTTAGCTTGCCCATCTTGCCAAATCTCATCACCCCTTTCATGGGTGATACCTTAAGAAGAATATTCTCACCAGTCTGAAATGACATTTCTCTCACATTGTGTTCATCATACTGCTTTTGTCTACTTTTGAATGCTAAAAGTTTAGTTTGAATACTCCTCACCTTCTCTTGAGCATCCTTCACTAAATCGACCCCCAAAGGTTTCACATCTCCAGCCTCGAATCATCCTATGGGTGATCTACATCCCCTCCAATATAATGCATCAAATGGTGCTATATCAATCACTATTATTATAAGAAAACTCACATAAAGGTAAGAAATTATCCCAATTCCTTCCAAAATCAATTACACATGCCCTCAACATGTCCTTTAACACTTGAACAGTCATCTCTGACTACCCCTCCATCTGTGAGTGGAAAGCAGTGTTAAAAGTGAGATGTGTGTCAAATTCATCATGTGATTTCCTCCAAAACATGGAGGTAAACTGCGTACCACGGTCTAAGATGATAGAAAAGGAAACCCTATGCAACCTCACTATCTCATTCACATAAACCTTAGACAATTGTTCAGCATTATAATCTATTCTTACCATTATAAAATGGGTTGACTTATTCAATATATCAACCACTACCCAAATAGAATCAAACTTCGCCAAAGAATTAGGAAATCCAACCACAAAATTCATGGCTATCCTCTCCCACTTTCATTGTGGAATTGGCATTGTTTGAAGCAAACCTGCAGCCTTTGGTGTTCATACTTCACTTGTTGATAATTTTGACACTTATCCACAAAATCCTCTATATTCTTCATCATGTCCGGGAACTAATAAATTCACTTCAGATCTCGGTACATCTTGGTCACACCCGGATGAAAGGAATATCACGAACAATGGGATTCTATCAATAATTTCTTAATCAAGTAATAAACTCGAGGAACACAAATTCTTCCTTTAAAACTGAGTACACATTTCGCATCAAGAGTGGTCACTTGTGCCTTACCAATCATAGTATTCTTCTTAAGTTCATTCAAATTTTCATCCTCAAATTGTTTGGTCTTGATCGCTTCAATAAACGTGGCCCTAACTTAAATGATAGCTAACACCCCGCCTTTTTCTGAATTTCCCAACAGCATGAACTTAGACTCCAAGTCTGAATTTCCATAGCCAAGGGTCTCTTTGTTACACTCAATCAAGCTAAACTACCCATAGTCACCGCTTTTCAACTCGAAGCGTGTGCTACTATATTATCCTTCCCTGGATGATATTAAATGGTGACATCATTATCTTTAAGTAGCTTCACCACCTTCTTGTCTCAAATTCAGATCATTTAAGTGAACACATGCGAAAACTATGATGATCAGTAAGCACCTCACAAATGACAACATAGAGGTAATCCCACCAGATTTTAAGAGCGAACACTACCACTTCCAACTCCAAATCATGAGTTGGGTAATTCCTCTCATGCACCTTGAATTGGTGCTATGAATAAGCTATAACATTCTTACCTTGCATCAACACAATTTCCAGCTTGAGTTAACTTGAATTAACTAAGAATAAACTAAGAAACCAAGAAAAATCATTTTTGGAAATAAGTAGAGAAATCTGGAAAATTTCAAGCTTCCAAAAGTGAGTTTGGTCATTTTCAAAAGGTCATAACTTCCAGCAGAGGAGGAGTATGGATGAATTTTTTATATGGTTGAAAATTTCTAGGGAAGATCTTTTCAACGCCGCCGAGTTTGCACAAATTTGATGTCGTATGAGGGATATATGCCTTTCGGAAGTTTGGTTGTTGGACTGAGGAAAGTTCAATCCAGATTTTAGTAAGGGCAAAGTTTTCTTTTAACCCTAGTATTGCCTAATTCGTTTTAAGGGTTATTTAGGGGTAAAGACCTAGTCCCAAATCAGTTTTACAGAAATTAAGAACGCTTATGGCTTGGGAGAAAAGAGAAAATAAGAGGAAGATCAAAAATTGTCCAAGAAACGTCAAGATCGTTGGGTGGATTTCATGGGGGGGTGATACCTATCGAGGTATGTGAGATCATTCAGTGTTGGGTCCTTTAACCTACACCCCAATTTGATTCAATACAGAAAATCAGAGTTTATTTGAATCAAAATCTTGAAGTTCTTGATGAAAAGTTGTGAAGTTCTTGTTGGTTGAATTGTAGTTGATGTCTAGTAGGTTTGATTCATATTTTCGGACTGTTTTTAGGTCTAATCTATTGGGTATGAGGTATTTAGGGATCCTAAGTGTTTGGGGTAGGATCCATGGAAGTTTAGGAGGTTTAGAGACGAAAAACGGGGAAGAAACGTTGGAGGTCCCATCAGATAGCCCTTGGGCGCCGCGCTAGCCAGAGCCCCTCAGGGCAGGCTCTATTTGACAGGCCCTGGCACGTCGCTCCAGCCAGAGCGCCCTAGACCAGGGTCTGTCCGACAAGCCCTGGAGCCCCGTGCCTCTCAGAGCGCCTAGACCCCTTGGAGACCTTGTTCTTTCCTTATCTTTTCGTACTAGTTCCTAAGTGATGTACCTTTCATTTCTAGTTGATTCCAACACTCTAGAGTACATCTAAACATCATGAAATCATCCATAAATATGAGATCATGATCCTTGATTCATAATCCAATTCAAGGGAAGCTAATATCAAAGTCAAAGAAGTTAAGAGTCAAGTTTAAAAGTTAAGAAGCAAGTCAAAGTAAATTCTTAAAGTTTTCAAAGAGTCTTAAACAATCATTTCAACTTTGATTTAAGGCTCAAGTTACAAGTTGAGCAAAGAGATAAGCGTTGAGTTAAATACTAAAAAGCTATAAGGGAATAATTCCCTAAGAGTTAATGTTTCAAGTTAAGTAATGAGCAAGAGTTGAGTTCATGTCTCTAAAGTTATAAGGGGAACTAAGTATTCCCTAAAGGTTGATAAATGTTTCATATTTAAGTTAAAAGGAAACTAAGAAGTTCCAAAAGAGTTTTGAACTAAAGAGGGGAACATTGATTCCAAAAGGAGTTTTTAAATCTTAAGGGTTCAATAAATTATCTCAACCCAAAGGAAGGAAGTTTTATTAAAAGTATGAGCTAGAGCATGTTTTGGGAGTAGTAGTGAGCACCGATGTGGGAATGAGAGTTCAGATAACTCAAGTCCCCATGTAAATCATGTAGCCATCATTGGTATTAACCTGTCATACTTTTTAGATGATCACGTAATTTTAGCTAGTGGATCCACTAGGTTGAGGATGTTTTATGCGACGGCATAAGTATAGGACAGTTCTGGCAGCATTGGCGAGATGTTGTATCATCACTTAGGCTCATAGTGGTGGTTTTCGGTTAGAGAAACACCCACAAAAACTATATTATTTTCATATATAAGTAAAATTGAGTTTATTACTGTTTCATCTTTAATGAACTAAGAGTTTACATTGTTTTCACCAGTTTATATCTATATCTATATATATATATATATATATATATATTGCATATGTTCTTATTGTCATATATTGAGTTGTCATCTTATGAGTTGAGCAGAGCCAAGGTAAGTTCATCCTTACTCCATTTCAAGCTTATTATTTGTGTTTCCATTCCAACTCGCATACTCGTACATTCAATGTACTAATACCAATTGACCTATATCATTTTATGATGCAGACGCAGGTAACCAGGATCAGCAAGGAGCGCTTCGTTGATCCATATTGAACTCAAGAGTAAGTTGTGAGCCTCCTTGCATTCCGGAGGACATCCTTTTCATTTGCTTTACTAGTTTAGTTTTTGGGATGTTGTGGGGTATGTCCCAACATCCATCTCAATAAGGTTAGAGGCTTCGTAGACAGTTAGTAGTTCAGTTTGGAGTCTATTTTACTTGTTGAGACTTAAGTGCCATTTTGTCCAGAATATTATATGAAGTATTTCTTTTAAGCATGCTTTATTTCTTGATTAAGTTGAGTTTAGTCTTCCGCTGAGTTATGTAAGCCAGGACAAGGGTTAGCTTGGGGGCCAGCAATGGTCTTCGAGTGTCGTCCACGTCTAGGGTGTAGGCTCAGGGCGTGACAAACTTGGTATCAGAGCACATAGTTCAAGAGTCCTAGGGAGTCTATGAAGTCGTGTCTGTAGAGTCTTAGTCATCGGTGTGAAGAGTGCCACATATATGATTAGGAGGCTACAAGATTTAGGAATGCTTCACTTCTCTCATATTCTTTTGTGCGTAGAGTTATTCTCTAAAAGTATCTCTCTAATTCAAGCTTACACGTATTTTCAGATCATCATTCCACCATGAAGAGCAGTCAGAGGTCGACCATCCCAAAGAAATGTTGATGAGCAAGAGGTTCCTAATGCACCGAATGTGCAACCCCAAGGAGAGGTTATAAATGCCGAATTCTGGGAAGCTATCCGGATGTTATGTCAAGTAGTGACCAACCAAGTCGGGCAACAGAGAGGAGATCGACAAGAGTCTGACACCTCAAGGGTTCGTGAGTTTCTGAGAATGAATCCCCCTAGCTTCACTGGATCAAGCACTACTGAGGATCCAGAAAACTTTGTGGAAGAATTGAAGAAAGTGTTTGAGGTCATTCATGTGGTTAATACTGAGAGGGTTGAATTAATTGCATATCAACTGAAGATTGTGTCTAGAACCTTGTTTGACCAATGGAAGGAGGGAAGAGCTGAGGATGCACCACCTCCAAGTTGGGATTGTTTCGAAGAAGCCTTCTTGGCGATGTTTTTTCCTCGAGAACTGAAGGAAGCAAAGGCATGGTAGTTCCTCACTTTGAAATAGGACTCCATGAGTGTTCATGAGTATGGGTTGAAGTTTACCCAACTTTCTCGCTATGCTCCGGAAATGGTGAAGGATATGAGGAGCAGAATGAGCTTGTTTGTTGCTGGTTTGGGTCGTGCTTCAAGCAAAGAAGGTAGGGATGCAATGTTGATTTGTGACATGGACATATCCAGGATTATGGTCTATGTGCAACAAGTTGAAGAGGAGAAGATGAGGGACAAAGAGGAATATAGAAACAAGAATGCGAAGATTGGGAATGAGTCTGGTGAACAGAAGGGTGGTTCAAGTCGACCATAATTTCAGAAATCAAAGGGGCATGCATGATCATCTGCTAGTGCACCTGCGCCCAGAAGCCGAGGTGAGTACAGTGACTAGAATTTGCAGCACTTCAAGGCGAGACCAGCTCAGTCTCAAGGTAGTGTGGCACAAGTAGGAAGTAGGGCTCCTACATGTACTAAGTATTGTAGAAACCACCCAGGAGATTGTCGTAATGGCCAGACTAGGTTATTTAAAGTGTGGTCAAGAGGGGCACTTCATGAGAGAGTGTCCCAAGAAAAAGCAAGGTGGTGGAAATTCGGGCAATAAAGCTCAAGCTTCATCAGTTACTCCACCAGACAGGGCAGCACCTAGAGGAGCCACTTCTAGTACCGGCGGAGGGGTGAACCGTCTCTATGCAATCACTAGCCGCCAACAGCAAGAGAACTCTACATATATTGTCATGGGTATGATCAAAGTCTTTAGTTTTGATGTTTATGATTTGTTAGACCTAGGAGCAAGTTAATCTTTTGTAACCCCTTATGTTGCAAATCAGTTTGAGATTCTCCTCAAAAACTTTGTGAACCCTTTTGTGTTTCTACACCTGTTGGGGAGTCTATTCTAGAGGAAAGAGTCTATCGTGATTGTCCTGTTTCCATCAATCACAAGAGTACCATGGCTGATTTAATAGAGTTAGCCATGGTAGATTTTGTTTCATTCTAGGTATGGATTGGCTCCATGCCTGTTATGCATCAGTAGATTGCAGAACTCGAGTTGTTAATTTTCAAATTCCTAATGAGCCAGTCATGGAGTGGACTAGTAGTTCACCAATGCCTAAGAGTCATTTCATTTCATACCTTAAGGCGAGGAAGTTAGTTTCTAAGGGTGTATCTATCACTTAGTCCGAGTTAATGACTCAAGTGTTGAGGTACCTTCCCTTCAGTCAGTTCCTATAGTCAGTGAGTTTCCAGAAGTCTTTCCTGATGATCTACCTGGATTCCCTCCCGAAAGAGATATAGACTTTGGCATAGACTTCATCCCAGATACTTGTCCTATATCTATTCCACCATACATAATGGCACCAGCAGAGTTAAAAGAGCTAAAAGAGCAATTGAAAGATTTGTTAGATAAAAGATTCATTCGACCAAGTGTCCCACCTTGGGGAACTCCGGTTTTGTTTGTTAGGAAGAAGGATGGGTCATTTAGGATGCGTATAGACTACCATCAGTTGAATAAGGTGACCATCAAGAATAAATATCCTCTTCCAGGGATAGATGATCTCTTCGATCAACTTCATGGTGCTTCTTGCTTTTCCAAGATTGACTTAAGATTAGGCTATCATTAGTTGAAAGTAAGGGAATGTGATATTCCAAAGACAATAGAACAAGGTATGGGCATTATGAATTTTTATTATGCCTTTTTGTTTGACAAATGCACGTGCAGCGTTCATGGATCTTATTAATAGAGTCTTCAAACCTTATTTAGATTTGTTTGTCATCGTGTTGATTGATGACATACTGATTTATTCAAGGAGTGAAGAAGATCATGCTAGTCACCTTAGGATTGTTCTTCACACTTTGAGATATAAAGAGTTATATGCCAAGTTCTCCAAGTGTGAGTTTTGGCTTAAGTCTGTGGTATTCTTAGGCGACATTGTTTCTAGTGAAGGGATTAGAGTTGACACTGAGAAGTTGAAGTAGTTCTGAGTTGGCCTAAACCCACATCTCCAACAGATATAAGGAGTTTCTTGGGCCTGGCTGGCTATTATATGAGATTTGTTGAAGGATTCTCATCTATCTCTTCTCCTTTGACCAAGCTAACTTAGAAGACGATCAAGTTTCAATGGTCTAAGCTTGTGACAAAAGCTTTCAGAATTTGAAAAAGAGATTGACTACCGTTCCGGTTTTGACCTTACCGGAGGGTACTCAAGGCTTTGTAGTGTATTGTGATGCATCAAGAGTTGGCTTGGGCTGTGTGTTGATGCAAAATGGAAAGGTTATAGCCTATGCCTCTAGACAGTTGAAGATTCATAAGAAAAATTATCCAACTCATGACTTAGAATTGGCGTAGTGGTGTTAGCTTTGAAGATATGGCGTCACTACTTGTATGGTGTTCATGTTGATATATCACTGATCACAAGAGCCTCCAAGATGTGTTTACTCATAAAGAACTCAACCTCAGACATATAAGGTGGTTGGAATTACTCAAGGATTATGACATGAGTATTCTTTACCACCCATGTAAGGCTAATGTGTTTGCTGATGCCTTAAGCAGGTTGTCGATAGGAAGTAATTCCCGTGTCGAAGAAGAGAAGAGTGAGTTAGCTAAAGATGTGCACAAACCCGCACGTTTGGTAGTCATACTTATGGATTTCATAGAAGGAGGCATAGTAGTGACCAATGGGGCTGAATCATCATTAGTGTCAGAGGTGAAAGATAAGCAAGACCAATATCCCATTTTGCTTGATTTTAAGGCAAGTGTTCATAAGCAAAGAGTATTGGCTTTTGAACAAGGGAAAGATGGTGTGCTGAAGTATCAGGGTAGATTATGTGTACCTAAGGTGGATGGACTCCAAGAGAGGATCTTGGAGGAGGCTCAAAGATCCTGATATTCCATTCATCCGGGTTCCACCAAGATGTATTGTGATATTAGGGAGGTATATTGATGGGAAGGTATGAAGAAGGATATTGCTGAGTTTGTTGCCAAGTGTTCAAATTGTCAACAAGTGAAAGTGGAGCACCAAAGGCTTGGAGGTTTAGCTCAGAATATAGAACTTCCGGAATGGAACTGGGAGATGATCAATATGGACTTCATCACAGGCTTGCCAAGATCTCGAAGGAAACATGATTCTATTTGGGTGATCGTCAATAGAATGACAAAGTCAGCCCATTTCTTTTTGGTAAAGACTACCTATTCAGCCGAGGATTATGCTAAGTTGTACCTTCAAGAAGTGGTAAGACTTCATGGAGTTTCGGTCTCCATTATTTCAGATAGAGGTGCATATATTACTGCAAAATTCTGGAAATCTTTCCAGAAAGATTTGAGTTCAAAGGTGAATCTGAGTACTGCTTTTCATCCTCAGACAGATGGACAAGCAAAGCGTACTATCCAAACCTTAGAAGATATATTGAGAGCTTGTGTGATCGACTTCAAGGGAAATTGGGATGATCATATACCTCTCATTGAGTTCGCTTATAACAATAATTACCATTAGAGCATCCAAATGGCTCCATATAAAGCTCTTTATGGGAGAAGATGCAGATCTCCTATTGGGTGGTTTGAAGTTGGATAAGCAGGGTTGATAGGACCAGATCTAGTTCACCAAGCCATGGAGAAGGTGAAAGTGATCCAAGAAAGATTGAAGATGGCACAAATTTGCCAAAAGTCCTATACAGATGTTAGGAGAAGGCCATTAGAGTTTGAGGTGGACGATTAGGTGTATCTTAAGGTTTCACCCATGTAAGGTGTTATGAGGTTTGGTAAGATGGGGAAACTTAGTCCGCAGTATATTGGACCTTATAGAATCTCCAAGAGAGTGGGTCATGTGGATTATGAGTTGGAGCTACCCCAAGAGTTATCGGCGGTTCATCCGTTATTCCATATTTCTATGTTGAAGAAGTGCTTGAGTGATCCTTAATTGATAGTACCAACAGAGAATGTTGGGATTAAGGATAACCTATCCTATTAAGATATTCCGGTTCAAATTTTAGATCATCAAGTTCGTATGTTGAGGACAAAAGAAGTTGCGTCAGTCAAGGTCCTTTGGAGGAACCAATTCGTTGATGAAGCGACTTGGAAGATGAGGAGGATATGAAGAAGAGATATCCATATCTCTTCGAATCCGGAGAGAATACAAATCGAGGTACTAAATTCTCTTCTTAGTACTTTATAAGGCTATGTATAAGCATGTGATTACTTGCTTTTGTTTGTTGAGTGCTAAAATGATGATACTACCCTTAGCTTAGTAAAAAAATTCTCATTAGAGAACGAATGTTACCAAGGGGGATATATTGTAACATCTTGTAACTTGAATTAACTATGAATAAGCTAAGAAACCAAGAATAATCATTTTTGGAAATAAGTAGAGAAATCTGGAAAAATTTCAGCTTTCTAAAGTGAGTTTTGGTCATTTTTAAACGGCCAGAACTTCTAGATAAGGAGGATTTTGGATGCGTTCTTTACATGGTTGGAAAGTTAAGATCTTTCCAACGCCGCTGAGTTTTCACAATTCCGATGTCGTATGAGGGAGATATGCCTTTCTGAAGTTGGGTTGTTCGACTGAGGAAAGTCCAATCCGGATTTTAGTAAAGGCAAAGTTGTCTTTTCACCCTAGCATTGCATAATTCGTTTTAAGGGTTATTTAGGGGTAAAGACCAAGTCCCAAATCAGTTTTACAGAAATTAAGAACGCTTAGGGCTTGGGAGAAAAGAAAAAAGAAGAGGAAGATCAAGAATTGTCCAAGAAACACCAAGATCATTGCGTGGATTTCGTCAGGGGTGATCCCTATCAAGGTATGTGAGATCATTCGGTGTTGTGTCATTTAACCCACACCCCAATTTAATTCAATACAGCAAATTAGAGTTTATTTGAATGAAAATCTTGAAATTCTTGATGAAAAGTTGTGAAGTTCTTGTTGGTTGAATTGTAGTTGATCTCTAGTAGGTTTGGTTCATGTTTGCCGACTGTTTTTGAGTCTAATCTATTGGGTAATGAGGTATTTAGGGATATTAAGTGTTTGGGGTGGGATCCATGGAAGTTTAGAAGGTTTAGAGATGAAAAATGGAGAAGAAAGTCAGAGGTCACGTCAGATAGACGTTGGGGCGTCGCGCCTTCTAGAGCCCCTCGGGCAGGCTCTGTCTGACAGGCCCTGGCGCTCCTCTCCTCTCAGAGCACTAAGACCCCTTGGAAACCCCGTTCTTTCCCTATCTTTTCGTACTAGTTCCTAAGTGATGTACCTTTCATTCCTAGTTGATTCCAACACTCTAGAGTACATCTAAACATCATGAAATAATCCATAAATATGAGATCATGATCCTTGAATCCATAATCCAATTCAAGGGAAGCTAAGATAAAAGTCAAAGAAGTTAAGAGTCAAGTTTAAAAGTTTAAAAGCAAGTCAAAGTAAGTTCTTAAAGTTTTCAAAGAGTCTTAAACAATTGTTTTAACTTTGATTTAAGGCTCAAGTTACAAGTCGAGCAAAGAGAAAAGAGTTGTGTTAAATTCTCAAAAGCTATATGGGAATACAATTCCCTAAGAGTTAAGGTTTCAAGTTAAGTAAAGAGCAAGAGTTGAGTTCACTTCTCTAAAGTTAAAAGGGGGACTAAGTATTCCCTAAAGGTTGATAAATGTTTCACATTCAAGTTAACAGGAAACTAAGAAGTTCCACAAGAGTTTTGAACTAAAGAGGGGAACATTGATTCCAAAAGGAGCTTTTAAATCTTAAGGGTTCAATAAATTATCTCAACCCAAAGGAAGGAAGTTTTATTAAAAGTATGAGCTACAGCATGTTTTGGGAGTAGTAGTGAGCACTGATGTGGGAATGACAGTTCAGATAACTCAAGTCCCCATGTAAACCATGTAGCCATCATTGGTATTAACCTGTCATACTTTTTAGATGATCACGTAATTTTAGCTAGTGGATCCACTAGGTTGAGGATGTTCAATGTGACGGCAAAGTATAGGACCATTCTGGCAGCGTGGACGAGATGTTTTATCATCATTTAGGCTTATAGTAGTGGTTGTCGGTTAGAGAAACTCCCACAAAAACTATATTACTTTCATATATAAGTAAAGTTGAGTTTATTATTTTTTCATCTTTAATGAACTAAGAGTTTACACTGTTTTTACAAGTTTTATATATATATTGCATATGTTCTTATTGTCATATATTGTGTTGTCATCTTTTGAGTTGAGCAGAGACAAGGTAAGTTGATCCTTACTCCATTTTAAGCTTATTAGTTGTGTTTAGAACTCCAACTCGCATACTAGTACATTCAATGTACTGATGTCAGTTGGCCTGCATCGTTTTATGATGCACACAGGTAACCAGGATCAGCACGCAGCGCTTCGTTCATCCAGATTGAACTCCAGAGTCAGTGGTGAGCCTCCTTGCATTCTGGAGGACATCATTTTCATTTGTTTTACTAGTTTAGTTTTTAGGATGTTGTGGGGTCTGTCCCAACATCCATCTTAGTCAGCTTAAAGGCTTCGTAGACAGTTAGTAGTTCAGTTTGGATTCTATTTTACTTGTTGAGACGTAAGTGCCATTTCGGCCAGAATTTGATGTGAAGTATTTCTTTGAAGCATGCTTTATTTCTTTATTAAGTTGAGTTTAGTCTTCCGCTGAGTTAAGTAAGTCAGGCCAAGGGTTCTCTTGGGGTCCAATAATGGTCTTTTAGTGTCGGACACGTCTAGGGTGTAGATTCAGGGCATGACCAAAATAAAGAATAAAGTCTTTACCTTCAACCGATAATGCTAGAATAGGTGCCGTGATCAAGAGAGTCTTGAGATTTTGGAATCTCTACTAACATTTTTTAGTCCATTCGAACGGAACCTCCTTTTTGGTCAAATTTTTCAAGTGGATGGTGATAGAAGCAAAGTTCTTCACAAATCGACGATAGTAGCTAGAAATTCCCACAAAACTCCTAATTTCCACCACAAATCTAGGCTGAACCTAATTCTTAATTGCCTCTGTCTTTTGGGGTCTACCACTACCCCTTCTTTTGAAACTACATGCCCCAAAAATGCAACCAAAGTCAACAAAAATTCACACTTAGAAAATTCTGCATACAACCTTTCTTTCACAAAAACACCCAGAATAATACGTTGATGGTCGGCATGTTGTTCCTCACTTTTCAAATAGACCAGAATATCATTAATAAAGACTATGATGAATGAATCAAGGAAGGGATTTAACACACCATTCAATAAACTCATAAAAGTTGTAGGTGCATTAGTCAATCCAAACGACATAACTAGAAACTTGTAGTTCCATAGCGGGTCCTAAACTTTGTATTGGGCACACTCTCAGGCCTAATTTTTATCTGATGGTAGTCAGACCATAGGTCAATCTTAGATAATATTGATGCACCTTGAAATTGGTCAAAAATATCATCTATTAGAGGCAATGGGTACTTATTTTGAATAGTGAACCTATTCTATTGCCGGTAATCTATACATATCCTCATACTCCATCTTTTTTCTTAACAAACAAAACTAGAGCACCTCATAGGGAAGAACTAGGACGAATAAATCCTTTATCAAGAAGTTCTTGGATTTGAGCCTTAAGCTCTCTTAAATATGTCAGAGCCATGTGATATTGAGGGATGGAAATGGGACGCGTATCAGGTTCTAAATCAATGCAGAAATCTATATACCAGGCAGATCGGTAGGAAAACATCTCTAAATTTTGACACCACAGGAATAGACTCAATAAATGGAGACTCAACCGCAACATCCCAAATATGAGCAAAATAAGCCAAACAACCTTGCCCTACCATTTCCTAGCCCGAAAGGAGGATATGATCTTAGCTTGTTTAGGCTTGTACAGCCCTTCCCACTCTAACTTTTTCCTTCCCAGAATTTCTAGAGTTACATAATTTTACAATTAAGCAAAACTTAATAGGGGGACAACCAAGTCATGCCTAAGATTATGTCAAAGTTAGTCATATTCAAAATCACCAAATCAGCCCACATCTGAAAACCCATAAACATAATAGGACAAGCATGATAGGCATATGCGACTATGATAGAATTTCCAACAGGGTAAAAACATGGATATGGGCATCAATTATATCAAAAATCATAGCAAATGTTGTGGAAAATCGCATGGACACATAAATATATTGTGGCAAATCACATGGACACGTAAATATAAGTAGAACTCGGATCAAATAACACATTAGCTATTCAGTCACAGACAAGAATAGTACATGTGATCACTGCATTAGACGCCTCTGCTTCATTCTTTCTCGAAAAGGTGTAACATTGAGCTCTATCATCATGACGGGTGACTTCCCTGCCTGGTTGCACTGCACCTCTGCCTGCATTACCATTTCCTCTACCTCTGCACCCTCACTGATTTCCTCCTCGCCCACCTTGTGGACGCCCTTGACCATTATTACCATTTCTAGCGGGTACCACTCTCTAGTCTACTGCTGCGCGGAATCCATCATACGTGGGTCAAAAAATCTATCCTTATATGCCCAGGCTCTACAAAATTATAGTAAGTACGACCAAAAGATAGCCTGATGTCGGTCTAAGGCGTGACTCTCTGGTTATCCTGAATCAAATTATTAGGTGGAGTTCCCGAGTAATTATCTGTAGAGGTGGCATAGCAGACTTAATAGGCATGGCTGCAAGTGTTGGCCTCCCTGACCCTTTGGTGTATGAACCTTGAAAGCTACCCGAGTTCATGGCCCTTTTAGACAATGCCTTATCCTGACTGCCTCGCCTCACCCCTTCCACTATCTTAGCAAAGTTTGTAACCTCATCAAAGCTCCTCCCTGCAAAGGTCATATGAACAGATACTACCTGCACTCAGAATTTAGTCCCTTAACAAATAAGTGGATCCTCTCTTCCTCAATAGTCACCAATTGAGTAGCATATCTAAACAAGGCATGGAACTTGGTTTCATAAGCACCCAAAGACATAACACCTATTTCCAAAGCCATGAAATCATCCTTTTTGCGATCTCTCAAAGTCCTAGGCCCATATTTCTCTAAAAACAGAGCATGAAATTGGGTCCAAGTAAGTGGAGGTAAAACTAAAGATCTACATTCCACATAATCTCTCCACTACTGCTTAGCCTCACCTTGAAGTTCAAAGTCACAAACTCAACCCTATGTTGATAACAATACCAAACTTATGTAGCTTCTCATAACAATCTTGGATTAACTAATACACATCCTCACTCAACCATCGAAAATAGTCGGTTTCAACTTCAAGAACTTAATCAACATTTCTTGCTCATTACCAGTCATAACAGGGCCCAATAAAGGACGAAGGAAAACATCATTACCTAAATTTCCTCCCACCTTGGGGACAGTGGTAGCAATAGGAGGATTTGGGGGGGGGGGAGCTTTAGTTTCTTGAACTGAGGGAATCACTCCAGGACAACCCAATCCTTTAAAGGATGACATGATCTGTTGAGCTAACATAAGGTCTATGAGAGGAATAACTATTGTCTCAACCTGCACCTCTTCCTCTCGTCCTACATTTTCTTCATTCTCAACCTTGATATTCTCTTCTACCTCTTTATGTTGCAACATGGACCTTATTTTTGGGAGCATTTTAAACCGATACTCCTAGTAGGTTTCACTCCTCATCGGACTCTACCCCTAGGTCTTCTTCTACCCCTACATCGACTGTGACATCTCGCTTCAGATTCATCAACTAGAGCATTGATGGAAGCTACGGGCCTGACACCTTTGGACCTAGTGTTAACCATCTGCGGATAAAAGAGTGAAAGAGGTTGGATGCCAATTCGAATTGGCAGATACCAATTAGAATCAAGTTGTATCATGAACAAAGATAAGATAAAATAAATATGTTTCCTAAAGTCCTACATCCTCTCAAAGAAAAGCACAGACATCTCTGTACCATTTCGCAAGACTCTACTAGACTCGTTTTGGTACATCAAGATCAATGAACCTAGGCTCTGAAACCAACTTTGTCATGACCGAGACCATCGTGATTGGTACCCACACTAACCCTCTGGTGGGAGAACCATTATTACTAATTTTCTAAACAACAACTATGAAACTTAATCAAAACCAAGTGATTTAAGTTACGGAAGCAAGTCAAATGCTAAGGAAAGAAAATAGGGAGTTCCCATAAACTCCCAACCAATAGTCTAAAAATATTGAGAAAACAATGTCTGGAACCTGAAAGTTAATGTACCAATACATCTAAAGCTCAACCATACATCTAAACAAGAAGGGGTACAACCCCAAACTAACATAAAATAAACTAAAGAATAGTCTAAGTCTGAAATGCGGATATAAACAGAAGAGAACTCATGGGAGCCCAAAAGAACTGGTTCACCCTTGAATTCTAATGACGATCATTGATCTTCTAAGCAAGGTCTGTCAATAGCTCCCTGAAGATGTCATGTACTCAACAAAGAAAGAGCAAGTGCAATATCAGTACACAATCACATTGTACTAGTAGGATCACGCGAATATCCCACTAAGTGCAACATACATAAATCATTACAACTTAATAATAACATGCATGCACCGAGCATAGACAATATCATCATTATTTAGGAAGCTACGTACAATTTCACATTTCTCAAGATACACAATTACAACAAGTCATTTGTTCTCTAATGGAACCCAAACCCAAACTGTTAGAATACCGGAATGTGGTGCCCTATTAAATAATTATGCCGGAACATGGGAACTGATCTCGTTTTATGTCCAAACATGGAAACCAATCCAAGATAGTATGTCAGGACGCAACACCCGATCCATTCAACAAGTCACAATCACAAGTATATACTCACGATCATGCAATCAAGTCATGATTCATGACATTCATCATTCATCTATCTCATTTACTAATAGTGTGATCAATAATGCAACATTCACATACATACTCTTATTATAATAAAGCAAGAACAAAGATACATCACACACATGAAATCACAACCATCACATACCTTGAAACAAGATCGAATTCCCTAAGAAACTTTATTCTTACCTTTTTGGATTTGTTACACTTGTTCTTGATCTACAAACAATTAATTAAATATGACAATCAGTAAAACAAATAACTAATTATCCGAATTGCTAACAATTCTATCAAACCTAGATCATACCCTTGATCCCCATACCCAGATTAGGGCTTTCTCTACCATAAGTTCCAAATCCAAACCCTTCCCCTTCAATAATTACCCATTAAAATATATTCTACGGATCGAAAAATAGATTTGTGGAATTACAATCTTACCATTAGCCTAAAAAATGGTGGAAAACTGTCAAGAAAACACCTGAGTTGGTTACTTACCTCTCAAGTTTGACAATGGCATAATAAAACTTTTTGGGGGTTTGTTTCCAACTTTAAGTTGTGATTTCCCCGCCATGGCGGCACTCACCCCGTCTCAGCGGCTTGCACGAAAACAATGAGAAATTTTAAGAATTTCAAACCCCTATTTCACCCCACCCCTTCAACCAACGATACTTAGAAACTATCCAATCACGCTATGAACAATTTCAAGAGCTCTATTTGCCCAAATTCAATGTCGTAAAGTCGTACGGGTTCGTTATTGTCATAGAGATATACTCATATGATCGAATTCATAATTATATCACCCAATTGTTACCAGATTTACCTAGACTTTAGTGACTGATTTCATTCAAATTTGGATTAGGTTGGGAAATTCCAAGTTTCTATGGAAAAAATTTTGACCTAAACTTTTTCCCCGTTGAATTTTATATAATGAAGGAACCCGATCATTACATTAGTTAATCATCCATATAGAGTGTTCATTCATACAATGGATGCCTAGTCTCCATCTAAAATATTGACGAGAGGTATACACTTGCAGGTAAAAATATTGTTGAATAACTATCATTTTTCTTGGGTCTAACTCAGGATTTTGGGGAGGTTGCAGGTTCAATGTCAAAATCAAATGAAATGTAGAAGACCAGATCCAAATGGAAAAAGATCCAATTAGATTTGAGGAAATTAGTGCAAAATCGAAGCAATCTGACATCAAAATTGTGGAGGGAGGTAAGAAAGATCAATCGGATGCTAAGTAAAAAAGGAAAGAAAAAATAACTAATTATACAGGTGACGACACAGAAAGAAAGGAAGTGGTTGTTTCTAGCTCTCTAGAACATGATAAGGTATTTGTATATTCATTATTTTGTATATGTTCCGATTGTATATTATTCTTATATTTTCTCCGTTGGTTTATGTTTTATTTGTTTATACAGTTGTGTAGAGTCACTATGTTAATATCCAAACTAAATGTATAAAATATAAATGTTTCACTATACATACAATGTAACAATTAAATATTTGAAATTGGTTATATAAAAAATAATATGAATAGTTATTGTATTAGTAGCAGCACAACAATTTCTCTATATATACAATATAAATATTTATACATTTTATACAATTTTGTGCATTGTTTATGTATAAGTTTTTGCATTTGTATAACGATACTTTTTGTATAATGTTCATTTAGCGATATCCAAATGCATAAACTTATGCACATACATAAATTATTTGTATTTCACTATACATACAATGTAAACAATTATACATTTGAATTTGTTTGTATACAATATCAATAGTTATTGTATTAGTAGCGGTACAACAAGTTATCTATTTATACAATATAACATCTATACAATTGAAATCGGTTTATATAATGTATATTTTCTTTATAAAACTTGTATAGGTTATTTTTATTTAAAATCTATTTCATACATTTTGATATGTGTATTTGTGTCTTATTATGTATACATGTATATTTTAGTAAAGGTATATATATATATATATATATATATATTTAGGCTGTTAAGTTTTTAGGCAAAAGAGAACCAACACGCACACCTCACATGCAGTGTTACACAAATATTAAAGTAATAAATGTGTTAGCTGAAAAGCTTTCTGAAACTCAATGTAATGGCTTTTGTGGAACCATATGTTTTGTCCAATTGTCTTGCATATGTAGGTGTCATGTTCAAGCACAACTTATTCGATACATGTTTTTTAGAGAGATTGAGGCTCAATATATGCAATCCTAATACATGTAAAAGGCATCACTCTTTGATTTACCATTTGTGACTTTGTTATCATATATGGGTTAAAATGTTCAAACAATGAGGATGATATTGTCTTTAATACTGAAGAACCAAAAAAGATTATTCTTCAGTATTTTGATGTCAGAAAATCGATCACCAAGAAATAATTGGATGATAATTTTTCTAACAAGGTTTGGGTGATAATGATGATGATGATGTGAAGTTTGTTATATTGATCGACATACATACATTCATCCTTCCTGAAGAACCAATAACTATTGTAATTGATAGGAAATACTTTGACTTAGTTGAATCGGGTAGCTAATTGACTACCTATGGAGTAAAAAGGCTTTTGACCTTCTGATTCTACATTTGCACAACAAGATTAAACATGATGGAAAGTATTACAAGTTGTATGGTTTCCCACTTGCTTTGCAAGTATGATTTTATGAATGTTTTTCGAATTTTTATGAGGAAATTGTTGTTAAAGTATCTGATTACATCCCTAGGATCTTCAACCGGAAGACAAAGAACAGTTTCCCTCATCTAGATTACTTTACGAAGGGCAAGTTCAGAGACGACAACAATTTGGTATTCACTGTATAATATATGTATAAGTTTGTTCTCAATATAAATATACTATATCAATAAGTGTATAAACATATAATTGTATAAATATATGATAAGTTTGAGCTCTACAAAAATATATATATGAATATGTGCCCTATATTAATATATGTATAAGTTTGTGCCAATATATAAATACACCTATAAGTTTGTAAACTGTATAAATATTGAGATCCCATAAATAATATTTACACTGTATAAATATAAGTATAAGTTTGTGCAATGTATATATGTATGTATAAGTTGTTTACTATACAATTTTGTGCATTGTTTATGCATAAGTTTTGACATTTGTACAATGAATATGTCAATATGAATGTGTTTATAGTTTGCAACTTGTTTTTCAAAATCTAAGTCTAACTCCAATGGAACTTAAGATTCTTGAATTGCCTCCTGAGTATGTTCAATCAGATCAATCTCCAATAGAAATATCAGCTGCAAATGATTCAAACGATGATTTTCAAGATCCTCAACGTTCAAATAATAACAAAGGGAAAGAAAAAGTTGATACCTGTTCTTATCCTCCTAAGAAAAAATCAAGGCAGACAGTCACTCCTATTCAAAAGAAGACACCACCCAGGGTTATTTCAAAGAAGTCTTGTTGAAGAAATTCTCCTCGACATGCAATTGTTCCAAAAAGACAGAAGTCACCACTTCCAAAGAGGCAAGCTAAAGAACGGGCTAATGTTTCTTCCTATACAAGCATTAAGCAAAATTTTGAGATTAAATCAAGTGTTTGTAACACCTCTGAAAATGACTTAGGTGAAACTAGGGCCTAATGTGTGTGTCATGAAGTCTTTAAGTCCTAAGATGGTTTAAAATGATGTTTGAGGCAGTGTCTAAAAAATTGGGTTAAGTTTGAAGTCAAACGTCAAGGGACGACCAAGACGTTCGACGACTAGTCACCTAGGTGCCTTATGTGTTTTCATGTGCTTATGGGTGTGTAATGATTTTATGCGGTCATTATATGGTTAATAATAGTGTTTAGAGGCAGCATGTTGAGTTTGGTAATGTTTGGAGGTCAAACGTCCAAGAATGTCCAGTGACGTTCGAAAGATAGCCATTGGACGTCCTTGTGAGTTTGGATGTGTTTTAGCATGTTGCGTGGCTTGTTTGATGTTGAACTTCTTTGGAGATGTTCCTAATACATATACGTGCGTGTTTAGAGGTTTAACGGCTGGTTACAACTCCAACTAGGACCCACAAGGGGCTCTAGAAGGAGGACCCCAACTTGGACCTCAACACTGTCTTGCAGTGGCAATCGACTGCCCCAAACGACGGCCAGTCGATTAGACGACGGCTAGTCGATGGGTGGCGTCGATGTATCCATGTAGCCTGCAGGTTGGGGAGTTGCATACACAACCAACAGACCCCAAACGACGGGGTGTCGTTCAGCTGACGGCCCGTCGATGCCAGGACGTCGATGGTGCTGTAATTCTACCAATTTTCTGTTAAGACTTGGTTTTTTTTGGGAAATCACCCCAAGTCTTATAAAATAGGAGGACGGTTATTTTAGGTGTTTATGTGTATTTGAAGAGTATATAAGTCATTAGACTCTCATTTAGACCCTAGAACCTAGATCAAAACTCATTCCCTCCCAAAGTTTCTCCAAAAACCTCCATGAGAGCTCAAGGTGAAGATGGAGCTTGATGATGGATCTTCAATGGAGTTTCTTCTTCAATGATCATTGCGTTCTTCTAATAAGGTATGTGATTTCTTCATCTAAGGCTTGTTATCACCTTAGAGTCAATTTCAAAGATGATTTTCAAAGATTTCAAAAAGATGAAAAAGTCCAATTTCTACTCTAAGTCTTGGGTTCTTGCATGAAACGTTTTCAAACATTAAGATATGATATTATTGATGTATAATTGATGTTTTTAAATAATAATATCCATGAACCTTTGACTTTCTCAATTCTCTATAATTAGCTATGTTATGGGTGATGTGATCATGCTTTTATATTAGTGAATTCATGTGTAGATTGTTATGGGCTCTTGATTTATGTATAGATTATGATTGTATGGTTTATAGGCTGTCTCAATTTGATCATATGAGTATGTACATTCTTATATTCATTGTATACTAAGCTTATTGAATTGAATTGGTGATCATGGCCATGGGTAAGGGTCTTTGAGTATTGTGTTGGTTGATTTGGCTATGGATGGAAGTTGTGAGATTGGATGGGTGGTATGATCTTGTGTGAGTGGTTATGTTATGATTCCTAGTATATGATGATATATAATGAAGTTGTATATGGATGTGTTAAGGTTAACATGTTGTACTCTTAAATTGCGATGTATGACTAAGGTAGTCCGTGATGACTTCTTACATGTGATATGAGAAAGTAGTGTCTTGATTAGGTAGACCTAAGTCCCTCTTCTTGATGCATGAAAGATATGTTAATATAAGATGTCTTGACTTAGGATGCTAAAGCCTCTTACTCTTGTATGTATGAATGACATGAGACCTTGAATGTTGCTAAGAAGGTCCTTTATGTGGAATCTTCTAGAAAGAAGGTTATGATGTCCTTGAAGTTGAATGCCGTAATGGTATCCTTCTTGTATGAATGGTGGAATTAAGGTTGGTTGGCTGGAACAGCATGAAATCATCCTTAGGGATGTCATTAATCTATCCTCTTCGCCATTGAAAGGCAGCCCTAGGGGACCTCTTTGGTAGGGTCAATGTGATTGGGTTATGAACTAGATATGGAACCCCTTCGTATGATCCTTTAATGTGAATGACTCTATGAGAACAAAGGGTAGCACCGAGTGAGTATGATAAGGGAAGTAGCTCTAGATAACAATGAGGCTAGAGTGCAAATAAACCCTTCATATTCCTTAACCATGTGCCTACATGGGATGTGTTCAATTTCTACCATTGGCAAGTAGAACACCCTCTATCGGAGTAGGTTACAACTCCGGATTCCATGCTTTGCTACCATGGTCTATGTTGGTTATTGTCTATTCTCATCATATGGGATACCTACTAGTGTTTGAGAAGTCTAAAGTTTAGGTGGTGGTATGGGACGCTACCTAGACATTAAACCTTTAGGCTTTGAAGATGTTAGTTAGTGAGTCCCTAGGTCTTCTCCAAAACCATTACTTGAAAGTCCTTATGTAATAAATGTCGCTTAATGAACTAATGACTTATGTTAGAAAGTATGTAAATGAATGAGTACCTAATCTAGAGTAACTCTAAGGATTTCCTAGTTTAAGTGTGAAGGGGGCATAAAGGGTGATCTCTTCATGTCTTATCTAGGGAAGTCTTGAGAATGACACTAGATAGAAAGTTGGTTGATACGTTAGGCATGATCTAATCTTAGGAGGTCTTAAGGATTATTTAGGTAATGTTGAAGAGGGTGTATGGGCGTTCTCTTCTAGAATAACTTAAGTAAGTCTTTTGATAACCTTGGTGAGGTGAATGTCATATCATATATGTTATGTGTTTTGGTATATTGTATGGGTATGTATCTCATTATAGGTAGTCCCAATGATCACTTAGGTATGCTTAGAGAGGGTGTATGGGCGGTCTCGCTTTGTCTTACTCAAGTGAGTCTTAGGATAACTTTTAGTGAGAAGGTTGCATGCTAAATTGGGGTCACTGTGAAGTTCAAGTGATTTACTGTAATGTTGGAATTAGTTCATTGTGAAGCTTAAAATAGTTCACTGTAATGTCCCTAAAAATGTGGTTAAATGCTTATGTGGTTTCTTATATGTTTCTAAGGTGTTGAATGTTGTTCTTATGCTTATAGTATGATGTTTTAATCAAAATTCACGAAAGCATGTTATTCACTAAATGTCCCTTTTTCATGGTTTTTGCATGACTTTCATACTTAGTGCATCTAATGTGCTACCCCTTATTTTTCCTTTTTGACTAAAGTGTTGGGAATTGGAAGTCTTGATATGCCATGGAGGATGGATAGGTTTCTAAGGGTTGAAGATGAATTATTGGTGAGTTCTCATCGATTCGAGGACAATATCAACATGTTCCTTTATGTCTTAGTCTTTACTTTATATCTTGTATGGGCTTAGTCCCAAGTATTGTATACTCCAAAATTTAGATGGTTCAATGATATGTTGTAAAGGTTTAATGTTTTTATGAAAGTCTTCCGTTTGCGTATTGGTATTAAAGATTTCTTCGTGTATGAAGAAAGTTTTAAATTTTCTCATTTTAGAATGTTATTATGCAATGAATGATACGAGTGGATTTAGTGAGACTTCTCGGAGTCTCATATGCCATGTGGCGACTCAAGGATGCTCTAACTTCTAGGGTGTACTTGTGGGTCATTAAGGTGTTGCTTCTGAAACACCATATATATCGTGTGATAAGTTTGATCGATTCAAAATATCTGTATTGATTTTTTTTTTAATTTTGTTTTTATTCAACTATTATTTATTTTGTATATTTAACACGAACGTTACTTATATATGTCCGATTTCAGATGAAGCAACAGTTTACTGATTTAAGAAACTTAATTGAAAAGAACTCCAAAGTTGTGTTAGATTCTATAAAACAAAGAATGTGGAGGATAATATTTTTTAATAGAGATCATGTAACGACCCAAGGCTATACCCTAGAAGTTACACTGCGTATTTGGCCTCTCGGAGGTCTTATACAAGCCCTTAGGCATCATTCATCGCATATATATGAAAAGAAGTGCGGAATTAAAAAAATTCAAAACAATAGTCCAAATCTTTATAGAATATAAGAAAGAACTAATCTCTTCATCGCCATCTTAGACACTTATAATATCATAGGGTCACACCCTTACATCAATTTTTAAAAGAAAACTATAGTCTATTACAAAGTCTTTAAGAAAAGGAAACTAAAATATTAGCCATGTCCTCGAACATATGAGGACATACCAATCTTGAGAGAATGTTATTTCCCAAGCTTCAACTTCTAAGAGAATCCTCACTTGCCACCTACACTTGTAGAAAGAGAGAAACATATGAAATTAGCACATTGAATGCACTAAGTATGGTGAACATGCAAGAAAACCATACAAAAACAGACATTTACTTTAAAACATACTTTTCATGCTCTTTTGATAGAAACCTCATAAAACAAGTATAAGAATCATCTTCAAGTCAATATTCAAGTATAAGACATAATTCATATCCAACAAGTAACCTTTTCATCACTTTAGACCTTCTACTTAAAGTTTCTCTAAGACTCACTTGAGTAAGAAATGAAGAGACCACCCATACACCCTCTTCAACCACACCTAAGTGATCCTCAAAGCTAACCTAGATAAGAACCTTTCAATTAAACATCCTTTACTAAGTCAACATTATTCATTAAATCCATTTAAGAGACAAGTAATCATTTAGAGGACTTCACATGATGGTCTTGGAGGACCTAAGGAACTCACCTAGCATCTTCAAAGCCTACTCGTGCAATGTGTAGATAGTGTCCCATTCTACTACCCACACATTATAGAACATATCTAATAACTAGAGTGTACATCCCATATGATGAGAATAGGCAATAACCGACATAGACCACACTAGCTAGGTATGGAATCTAGTGTCATAAGACCCCACACCGTGGAAGATGTTCCACTTGCCAAAGGTAGAACTAGTAACATCCCATGTTGGCACATGTTTAAAGAATATCAAAGGCTTCTTTATATTCTAGTCTTATCTAAAGTAGATCTACTACCACAAGCATATTCACTCGGTGCTTTGCCTTTGTTCTCATAAGGTAAATCATTCCCTAGGTGTATTAGATAAGGTACCATCACTATGCCCTACCAACTCATAATACTCTTTGTTCCAAGGATGGTTCCATTAGGGCTGCCAACCAAGGACTATTAGGATAGCTCGTATGACTTCCTTAGAGATGGTTTCATGTCGTTCCAGCCAACCTACCCCCAATCCATCATTCCACTCAAGAAGGACACCATTACGGTCTTTCACTTTAAGGCTTCTTATAAACTTATTTTAATATTCAAGGTTTCACATTCTTAACCTTTTTTTCTTATTCAAGGATTTACATTCACTTAGGGTTCTAGACTCATCAAGAAGGGCACCATGCTTAGGTCTACCGGTTAAAGACATACTCTAGAATACCTCATTTAGTCATTCAAGCAAGGGCACCTATTTTAGGTATATGATCCTATACTTTCATTCATATACTCATTCAATACAATACAAGTACCAAGTAGGGACAACTAGTCTACCAGTACAAGATACAACATTATTCTATAGAGGCTCTTCCTAGTCCTTCATCATATATCAACAACTAGAGAAGAAGCATATTCAATCATATCATTATAGCATCCATATAAGATCATATATACAACACATGAGCATCTTCACTTTACACCTTCACATATACTATATCATGATCATACAAAATTCACATAATAATACCGACAAGGCCATGTTCATAACGAATATAACAATTAAACACTGCCACCATAAGTGGACCATACCAATCAATGACAATTCAATATCAATTATATGTGAAAGAAAGGAATTAGATCAACTCACCACTTCCAATAGCCATAATCACCATTCCTTAGCCTTTCCAACAAACTCACATAACAAGAGGTCTTTACAATAGCAATATACATAAGACTAGGCTAAAAATCCATCCATATCCATGATACATCAATACTCAATATAGATATCAACATTATAATAAAATCTATGAACAATTCTTCAATAATCAATACCTAATTCAATAGCCCAATACAATCTAAACATGAATTTAACAAGATCAAGCCATGATCAATTCACCCACTTTAGAGCCAAAATTTGGAATTCAAGAAATACATGGGTTCATGGAGTTTTTGATCTTAAAACATTCAATTAAAATTGATCAATTAATAAAATATAAATTTAAACCTTTTCATGTAAGAACCCATGCTTAAAATTCAAAATAGGATTTCAATGTTTTTGAATATCTTTGAAAAGCCTTTGAAATTGGCTCCTTGAATGATAGAAGAATCAAGGATGAAATCACCATATATTATTGGTAGAAAGCCCACGAAATTGGGTAGAAAAACTTGGAGAATTTGGTCTTCTTCCTTGGAGCTTCAAAGCTTCAACAATGGAGGTTTTTGAGAGACGGAATGGAGAGCTTTTGTTTTGGGTTGAGGGTTTTGTTTTGATTGATGAATTTGGGATTAAAGTTACTAAATAACCGTTTTTAAATAATTCTTAAAATACCCAAAATACCCCTACACTTATTGGACCTTTTAACAAAGTCTAATTTGACTTAAAAACGATGCGACCAAATCTGGGACATGGCTGCGTGTAGCGGGGACACCTCCACATCTTGGTTCTGGAAAATTTTGAGGAAGAATGGTTCTTGATGAGCCCGCGTTGCAGGGCAACATCTTTCCCTTCAATTGTAGGCTTGTAGTCTGTGCGACGCGCCCTAGCCTCCAAATATGGGCTTCCTGCACGCTGCCTTGGCAGCCCTTGGCCAAGTCTTGGGTCCTCCTCAAAGGCCCTTTGGTTGGTCCTTGGGAAGTCATGCCTGGACGTTTTGACCCTAAATAGATCCCTCTAGGTTTTAGGGTCCCCCACTGCTTTTAGACTCCAACAACACCTTAAAACATGCACAACAAACAAGGACACACTAGCACACCCAAAAGACTAGTTTCCGAACGTCTTGGTCGTTCTTCGACGTTTGACTTCCAAACTCTTCAAACTGACATCTAAAGATATTATTTAACATTTTTAACACTTATTAACTCATAAAACTTTGATAGTCTCTAGATTAACCTAGTTCATTTTGAGGATTGTTACAGATGAATACATAGATTATAAACATAAAAATAAATTTACAATTAATATTTTCACTTTAGGGTGATGGTGTAGAAGTTAAACATAAAGTCCCAAAAGTCACTGTCCATCAGTCTTAAGAACCTTCTCGACATTCACCTTCTTAATTGAACTATCAATCTGTTTATAATGATCTAAATGATCAAGAGGTATTATACTTCTTTATTTTGTTGATCATTCAAACTTTTATCTCCTTTGTATATAATGTACATCTTCATAAATCTTATACAAAAGGTTGTCCAAGTAATAGTCCCATCATTTTCTCCAGAAGTTCACCAGTCACATTTACAGTCTCCATCTAGGCACTCAGGATTTATCACTTTAGGTCAACAATTAAACACTCCCGAGCCACAGGTAATTTATTAATTTTGAGTTATAAATGATACGCTCAAATTATAGTCCCCTAAACAAGTATAAGCAGTCGTATCAAGTAAAGAACCCAAATGTTAGGTTGGGGTAGATCCCACGAGGAAAATGGTTTAGACTTAACTTTAATCTACGGTTACTTCTATTTAGTCAAGTCCTTTCCGAAAACAAACAATTAAAGGGGGGATTTTGCATAACCAAAGTAATTAATTAAGTCTAAGTAAACAAGTAACAAGTTCAAATATTTGATGTTTATCAAGTGATGAGAGAAACTAGGGTGTAAGTGTTCCCCATAGATTCATAACGCAGTAACCCTAGCTATAACGGTTGTTTCCTAGCATCTTGCATGCAAAGTGGTAAGTTATGTATCCCTAATTCCTTGGTCCGGCAAATAGGGAATTTCACTCCGCACCTTGGTCCGGCTATGTGTGTATACTTTACTAAACCTTACCTTTTACCTCATATTAAGCATCATATTCAATGTATGGCTAAGTTACTACTTTGCACCAATTGAAACTAGCCTATTAGATAGTGTATACTAAATCTACGTTGATAATTCTTTTCTTATTATCTACCTCCTTGGTCCGGCAAGTAGCAACAAGGCGAGTTCTAATGTTGGCCACCGTTAAAAAGACTTCTAAATGAAAGAATTATTAATACATGCAAGAAACTATTCTAGAATTGTTATTTAACTAGTTTTACTTTGTTAATTACCCATGGTTCCCACAACCCTAGTTGTGGATTTAGTTACCCGTGCTAAGTATTACACAATTCATGATTAATAAACAAGAAATCATATACTTACTTTAACAAGTTGAAGAAAACCCAGAAAATATCACTTGAATTAATGAAAAATATTGTAAAAAATGATTCCGGAAAAATTGAAGTATTTCCCAAAAACCAAAGTTTTTCTTCCAATGACACAAATATGCAAAATAGTAAAAAGTCTAACCCCCAAAACAAGGTTTTTAGTCCTATTTATAATAATAAAGTCCTAAAAATAAAAGGAGTTCTATTTAAGGAAAAATCTGTCCAAAATGCGTCTGCCGTCGACGACCCTACTGACGGTCCGTCGACAACTTCCGTCGGTCCATACTTTCTGTTACCATCGACGGACCAACAACACGGTCCGTCAGGGGACCTACGGTCTGTCGATGGCCTCCGTTCCTCCATACTTAGTGGTTTATTCAAGCCGGGTACTGGGACTACTTTCTGTTACCACCGACGGTTAGCCATTGACGGTCCGTCGATCAGTCGACAGACCGTCGATCCTTCTGTAGCCCCACACTTGGTCAGAATTCTGCGATTTGATTTTAGCAGGTTGAACCTCCAGTCGACGATCATCACCTACGGACCGTCAACGGGTCGATGGACCGTCGATGGCTCCGTAGGTCATCAATTCTGCACTGATTTCAGCACAGTCTTAAGCGTTTCCGTTCTGGATAGTTTTCCTGAAAACACAGATAAAAAGACATAAAATTACTACAAAAAGGCCTTAGACACACACTAAACTTAAGAGAAAAGCATTGAAAGTACAGTGAAACCACGGTACATCAACACCCTCAACTTAAATTCGTTGTTTGTCCTCAAGGGACGCACTATGACACACCACAACACCTTTGTACAAAAGTATCTTCATTTAAGCTTTCACAATTATCTGGCTATCAATCCTGATTATTTTCATTGTTTTTATGCATGATATCACTCTTAGGCTCATTCATGTGGATCAGACCATGACCCAGACTCACCACGCACCGACACCTCTCCTCTTTTATCTCTCACCAAGGTACCAACTTTCCAATATTGCAACTAGTGTCCTCACTTTAAAAACAACATCCTCCTTTTTTACACAGTGATTTCAATTTGAGTATAAGGATTATTTTTCAACACTCGCTCTCAGAACCACTTCACACCTAATTGATACTTGTCGCCATAGGCTTGCCCTTATTTTCACTTCTTTAAGTTCACCATATTAGACTCTCCGGATCACGATAGGACTTTCTTGGCTTGTAACGTAGGCTCAGGTCAGGTAGGGTACATTTGGATACATTTTAGTGACTTGTTTCCCTCCTTGACATAACTGCTAAGCGTCCTACCTTTTCATCGTTTATTATGCCCTACTCTTCAGTTTCTTATATTCCTTGCCTTGCTTTTCTCCTTTCTTTTTCCTTTTGTGCAAATGTCCCTTCTTTTATTTTTATTTTCAAATTTTCAATTCTTTCACTTGATTTCAACTTTGATTGAGTCACTTTTCTTTTCTTCTTCCATTAATTCTTTTAAACCCACTTTCCGGAACATTCCTCATAATAGACACCCTCAACTCATGGCTTTGCCATGAATCAAGGTACACAATACCCAAAGTTGGGTCGGGACCAGGACAAGCTTTGTTTCTGCATTAGCCACCCTCAACTTATGCTTTTGGCATAAGCTGAGGTGCACATGTCCAAGGAGGGACCAGGGCCAATACATTGTACCTAGAAAAGATTAGTTGGGGTAGAAAAGAAAGGTCCATTGTAAGCTCAAATTAGAAGAGGGCTATTGGGATACTCCACGATGTGTTAGTGAAGGTGGAGTCATTCATATTTCCGGCTGATTTTTTATTTATTTAGGCTAAAGATTGACTATGTTGAACAAGGGCCTATGATCCTTTCCTGATTGTCTAACACAGGTTACTTTTTGCAGGACTAACCGGGCAAGTTCTAGCTAGGTACCAACAGTGGACTATTCAACTTTCCTCACACTCACTTAACACCTCATTACCCTACCAGATTATCGGACACCTAGTTCGAGCGTTAGATCGGGGGTCATGCAATGGTGTATCTCTGTGTCATGCTTAGAGCCAACACATTCAATATTCAATCATGCCTAATCATGCAAGCATTCATTTTAGAACGGGATATCATTGTATTTTAGCCATCATGCTTCAGATTTCACACATACTTTGTACAAGGTACTAACATGCCGGTTCAACAATAAAATAATCAGTCTCTTGGGGGAAAAGAACACAGGCAAGAAAAAACCAAGAGAGGATCATGAGTTGGGCTACTCAGACTTTACCCTAGCACTCACTTTCCATTTACCCCACCCCCAACAAAAAAAGCATGCAATTGTCCCTAATGCATAAGAAATATAAAACAAGGTGGTAGGTGAAGCAAACCTGAGGTGCATAGCACCGACGATCAACAAGCTGGCGGGTCTGGTTTCCCAGAACCCGCTCCCTCAGAAGTAGGGACACCATCAGTAGTGTCCGCAGCAATAACAGCACCCTCAATAGTGCTTCTCTCAACATCAACAATCCTGGAGCTAGACGCCCCAGCAGCCAACTCATGAGCTCTCATCTGCCAGGCCTTCTCATCCATCAACGAGGCTCTCCTCGCAGCCTCCAACTCAGTACGCTCTCTCTTCCTAGCACGAGCCTCATCACACTCTCTGGACCGATGCCTCTTGGTCTGCTCATGTGGTGGTCTGGAACAGTGCAGCAAGCACCGTATCCTCAGCAGGCTCTGCAAGTGTGGCCTCAGAATCAGGTACCCGCGCATCCAGGATGGCATCAGCGTCATCCCTCATACTCACCACAGCAGCCTGGAGAGTTGTTAAGTCAATAGTAGGGGCTGGCCGGGCGAGAACTCTCAACTCGAAGGCGTCAAGGCGCTGATGGAATGCCAGAATCTGCCGCTCAGTCTGCTGGGCAATCTTCTTCTCAATCCACTCCTTCGTCTCAGCAATGGACTTCTTGTAACAACCCTAAAAAAATGGAAAAAAAAAGATAAATACTTAAGGTGTCAAGAATGCTTGCGATTGGACCAAGGTCCACACGTATTGATACGCGTAGAACCAGACCTCAGAACCCTTACTACGACCAAGCCAACTAACTTGGGGAGTTAATTGAGCTTGGAAAGGTTGGAACCAACCATGTGAAGCTCTCGAAAAATAAGATTTAATCGAAGAGTCTTTACCGGACTGAAAAGAAGAAATTTTAAGTTTTGAGGGTCCAAGGGTAAAATGGTCTTTTCCAGTCCAAGGGTAATATTGTAATTACCCTGAGAAATTAATTAATTAATTAATTAATTTAATTAAAAAGACCAATTCGGGTTGGGGTGACCCGAAGTGACCCATTTTCGCAAGTAGGGTGTCACTCGGGTTCGAGCCCCACTAGAAGCGACGAATTGATGATTTAATCATCAATTAAAATCTATTTTTTAAGGGCAAAAGGGTACTTTCACGTATTAGTTGAAATAAATCAGATTTTATTAATTTAATTAAACCCTATTTTGACTAAGTCTTGAATTAAGACTCCTAAACCTACGCTAACACTCTCCTAACACGTCTATCACCCTCACACGTTCAACAAACACTCTCCAAGATATCTCTGCCAAAACAAATAACGTGAAGAATAGAAAGTTTAACCAAGGTTCTTCACACTTGAAGAACTCACACGAATTTTAAAGAAAAACAATGTTAATCACACGTCAAGGCAAAGAGAGGTTGTTCGTCGAGTGGTGTGTACGTTGAGGAGGTTTGGACTGATTTTGGAGAAGGTTTTGGGCAGCAAATTCACGTTTGAACAAGCAAATTAAGGTATGGGTTTCTTCTCTCTTGGTCCCTTTCCCAAGAGACCCCTTACGATTCAAGATATTCACTCCGAAACTAGGTTGTTTCCCCGTTGCATGTCCTTGTCACTAGCTCCCAATGATTTGTAGGTTGGGTTTTGTTTGCTGGTAGATTTAGGTATATGTGATGTTCTTGTGTTGAATGTGAATATGTTTATATACGTGAAGTCACGAAAATGGCAACCAATGTATAATCGAAGAAAGAAAAAAATGTGTGTGTGTGTGCACGTTGGCAGTGAATGTATTCACTGTAGGAATTATGAATTTACATGTTCAATCTTTGTATCTTAGGTGTAAAATTTGTACACAATGTGATGTTCATTGTAATGAAATATGGTTGATTGAATAACAATCTTTTAGCCAAATAACTTATGAAAGATGCGCCAAAAAATGTGTTAAAATGATTTATGAATGCACCCTTTGAATCATGTGAAAATGTTGATGAAAATGAGTTGAAGAATGACTAAAATTTTCAGCAACTATGCAATATCAAATTAGGCTAAAGCTTAAAAAAGAATTCTGGAAATTAATATATTTTAAAGAGGTGAGGCCACCAGGATTCGAACATGTGACCTCACCCTTTAGCTACTGGTTTCGCGAGAAAAGGAAAAGAAAATGGGGCTGGGGTGAATCGAACCTGGCTACTAGAATTCGCGACAAATAAAAAGAAAATGGGGCTGGGGGGAATCGAACTCGCGACACTGGAGGAGAAAGAAGAGAAAAATAAGTTAAATAAATAGATGGGAGGCGTGGGATTCAAACCCACGACCTCCAGGTAGCGAGTGAAGGAAGAGAAAAATAAAGAAAAGAAAAAGTAAGGCGTGGGATCGAACCCACGACCTCAAGGCTGGAAATGGAGAGGAGCAAAAATAATTAAGAAATAAAGTGAGGTTGTGGGGGCTCGATCCCACAACCTCACTGCCAAACGTTTAGCCTAGCGAATATTAAATAAAAAAATAATATAGGAGGTTGTGGTGGTTCGAACCCACCACCTCACAGCCTCTAGCGAAATTAAATTAAATCAAGGAGGCTGTGGGGGTTCAAACCCACAACCTCCCTAGCCCAGCGAATTAAATAACAAAAATAAAAGAGGCTGTGGGGGTTTGATCCCACAAACTCTTGGTTTAGGCGAAATTGGGCAATGAAATATTAATGAAAAATAAAAATCGGTTGTGGGGGTTCGAACCCACAACCCTTCGGCCAACTTAAGAGAAAAACTAAGTAGAAAATTAATAATACGATATTAAAATTGGGATTTAATCTAGAGTTATAATGTTATGAATATTAAAAATAAAATCAATGAAAAATGTAAATAATATCCAAGTGATTCGAAATTGGGTTTTCTTTCCCAAACTCCCGTATTGACACATAAGTCATACGTGAACAAAATATCCAAGAATAATGCCACCTACTTAGATCGAAATCAAGATCTTGGCATATATACAAGATACATAAGTCTTGTACTACATAATCTTAGGAATGTATGAATCACTTAACGAATTATGAATGAAGCCTCATGGCTTGTGTATATAGACTCATAAGTCTAGTATACGTTTAAAAGTAAGTGAACCTAAGATGTATGTACTGGATGATGAAATGAAAAATGAAATGATAAAACCCTATAAGGGCTAAGTAAGGGTATGAAACACACCAATGGCCAAACATATTGGCATATGATGAAATGAACATTCACGTAAAATGAGGTAAGTAAATATGAAGAGTAAATGTGCTAATGACAATGAATGTGGTGACAACATGATATGAGGCTAATGCTAATGATGAGAGCAATCTCAAATGAGCCTAAGTAAATGTTACCAAAACGTACTCACCTATGAGAGTGTAAGATAATGAAGAGACCAGTCTCTATGAACACTCTAATGAAAGTATTGAGATTAACACACTTAATACTAATGATGAGATGACAAATCATCTAATGATCTATGATGTCCTCATACTAGAAGCCAGCTTCCATGACGTATGAGATAAACGAAATGGAACTTTATACTGAGCACCGATAGACTAGCTATGAGCGGTGATGCCTTCTTTCGGGAAGGGGGGAGGTTCACGTAACTCTCATGAGATGAGACTGTCCGGCTTGCCGGGTATGGGTCTCCTTATATCTCCTAGTCTTCGAACCTATACTGCCAATATAGGGATCTGGCGGGGTTAAATTCCCATGTATGCTAGCATGTTTTTGGGGTCACCTTGGCCGGTGATTCCACCTCTTTTCGGTGTGGGGGAGACACTGGATTTCATGATGCTCACATGATCTATGTCAGTTAAAGTTAAAGTTCCCAATGAATGAATGAGGCCAGCCTCAAATGAAGCACATAATGAAATGAATTATACCAAAGGTGTTTTAGGATAGGATAATCAAGAGGTGAGCTAGACTCAGGTAATGACATTAGGTTATTCTTGATCATTGCACATCAAACCCGATGAAAGTCTTAAACTACACCCTAGGTATAGCTGGTGTTCACACTGGCCTATGAATGAAATGAAATAAAGTACGTATGAATGAATGAAGCAGACTCTGTGTTTGCTAATGAAGACTCCCTAGTTGAGGTCCCATATGTTGGGCCCTCATTTTGGAAAGTCTTAATGTCAAGTCCATGGTTCCAAGGTCTCGTGGTATATGAATGAATGATATGAAGGAAGCTATGTGTTATATGTTATGTGCTATGATATGTGTTATATGTATGATGTTATGTGCTGTGTGCAATATGATAAGTATGATGATGCATGTTACTCTCATGGCATGACTTTCCTAATCCAAGTTTGGAAATCTCACTGACTTTCCTAATCCCAATTTGGCAAGTCCACTGACTTGACTTCCAAAAATCATGTTGTTAGGGAAGAGCTATTCTTTCTCATGCATGTTCTTGGTGTGTGCTTGCATATACCCATACTTAGTACAAGTGTGTACTAACCCTATACAACTATACTATTTTAGGTGCAGGAACAGGTGGACGATAGAGCTACAGGATCATTGTTGCAGTTATCCGGACGTCCAGCATTCATCCGAAGTTTGTAGGTCCTCATGCTTTCGAGGATGCTACTGTTTTATATTCTAGCTTAGTTTTAGAGTTGAGCTAGTGGAGCATGTTCCACTAGCGTTTCTTTCCTGTTTTTATTCAGACTTTGTATTGGTGCCATTTTGGCAATTATACACTTAATACTTATTGAACTATTTCTTTCAGTTGCTTATCTCTTAATGTTAGATGGTTGATGGTGAACAATTATTAAATGATAAGAATGTTTAACAAGTATGTTAAAAAACAAAAAGTTTCAAATTTTCTGCTAAAATTAACCTAGATGAAGTAAGAATGACGTAAGTAGGCTTGTCTGCGACCTCTGAGAGGTCAACGACGCCGGTCTCGTCTGGGATCTAGATTCCGGTCGTGACACTTCTGCATCGAAGGCTGTATATGGTGCAGTAGTGTGGCCATCTGGGCCTCTAACTTCTGGACCCTAGCAATCGGGACCAGTGCTGTAGATGGAGCCCGGGATAGACTCGACCGGGGTGGTGCCGGTAGGCTCTGATGTACTCTGATTAGCCCTTTGGGCTTGCTCTACCGTGTTCGCCAAGTTCTCACCTAGCGGCTGCACCTCTACTCTGGGCCCTCTTTGGGGTGCCGCCTCATTTGCCTCATCTCGGATGAGACCTATATCAACCGTCCCAGTAGGAGTCCTGAGAACATCAATATGACATATGTGCACTCCAGCAGACCTGCACAACTCAAAAATCAAGCAAGGGAAAGGGTACGTAGTGGTGGCCTTAAAGGCCCTCTCATGAATGACTGTCAGCAATAGTCTCAAAATGTCCACGTCGAACCCGGCAATCAAAGCAGCTACCAATACTGCCCTATCCCATGTAACAATGTTGTCAGCAGCAGTGGGGGATAGGCAGTGACGAACCAATAGCCAGATGAATTTTCCCACGAATGTGAGGTTGGCCTTCTTTATCACACCTCTGGGCTCCAGTACCCAATCGGCACCCTCACCATCCACGGAAATGTGCTGGGCTATCCACCTCTTGGTGGTCTCTCTCAGCCCCGCATCACGCTGGAAGTGGCCCTCCTTTATCAGCTTCACCTATTGTCAAACTCGGGGGTAAGGGGCTCCCTGGTAGTATCTGTATCAGCGTCGTATAAGAAATGGCGAATAGCAGGTAAGGATCTGTCCACCCTGCTGCCACGGGCTAGAACATGATCAAGTGGTGCCCGTTTGGCGGGACTAGACAGCCTATCAATAGAAGACTGGAGATTCACTACATAAGAAGCGTAGAACTCTTGCACCACCTCCTCGCTGTAGCGTCCAACGCTCCTAGCCATCCACTCTAGCCGATGGCGAGTGAAAAGAGCATATGCATCAGGGACATAGTGGAGACTCCCTGTAAGAACTCGCTGCTCAACAGTGAGAGTCCGAGTCATGACCCCCTTATCGTTGAGCACCTTAGCGTCCCTGTACACATGGTATTGTCCTTGCACACACCACCGGTTGGGCTGATCAGCAACCGGTGCAGGGACGTCGGTCAGGAGTGCTGGAGTGGAATCCGCACTGTCAGCCTCATCAGACAAGGCAGAATGGACCGGTGCAGCAGGAACAGTAGGACCATGTGAAGCGGACGCTTCCTCAGAACCGGAAGCCTCCTCAGATCCAGATGCTCCCTCAGACCCAGAAGCCTCCTCGGAGCCAGACGCTCCCTCAGAACCCGCAGCAGACCCAGACGGTGTGCCGGTCAGTGTGCGCTCCTAATCAGACTGGGAGGCAGTGACTACGCCGGACGTCACCTTCTTGGGCGTGCCCCGAGAGGTCCTAACAGTATGTGACGGTGTCTGGGTGCCTGGTGGCACGTATTCAGGGTCGCGTTCATTATAGGACGATCCAATCACCAGCCGGCGTGAAGGGGCGACAGACTTGGAACGTCCTCTAGAGTAGACTAAGTCTTGTTTGGGGGCCATTGGTACCTGCAAAAGAGAGTTATTAGTTTCATTGTAAACATCTGACACACCCAACAGAAGCAAGATCAAATTTGAAACACAAAACACAGTCAAGTTCAGAACCGCAGAACTGACTGACGGGCACTACAGACGATCCGTCGATGGAACGACGGTCTATCAGTAGGGTCCGTCGGTGAACACTTAGCAAATATTTTAAAATCTGCAGGAATAAAGTTTTTGTTAAAGACGACGGACTTGCAAGACGGTCCGTCGATCAACCGACGGACCGTAGACCTAGTCCGTCGTTGGATACTTGGAACAAAATTAGAATGCTTGTCATGCAAAGTTTCTGTTAAAGACGACGGACTTGCAGGACGGTCCGTCGATCAACCGACGGACCGTTGACCACCCCCATGGATAGACCCTTAAACAAAAATTTTAGACCCTCAGCAAACAGGGTTCTGTAAGAGTCTATGGATGTGTAGGACGATCCGTCGATCAGTCGATGGACCGTAGGCCTAGTCCGTTGTTCCAGAGTTGATTAAAATTGGGGGTAGCTATCAACTGACCCCATCGACCGTCCATAGATTGACCGACGGTCCGTAGACGGGGTCTCGTACTGTCGGTCAGAGACAGATTTTGGTAAGCCATATTTGGCACCCCCAATTGACAATGTCAAGCATATTAAGACACATTATGTTCATATATCAATTAACACACCATTTCGTCATTCCTAGGGCATCAATTAGTGCAATTTCAATCCTAGAATCTAAGGTACTAAAAATCCCTAAGTCGGAAAAACTACAAAACTCAAAACACAGTTCATTTAGACATTAACACCCCCAACCCATTCACTTTCCATCATTCTAAGGGACTAGGGACCCAAGTTCAATAGTTTAATCATGCAATTTCATCCCGAAGTCAAGACCACAGACATATTTTATCAATTTTGCATGCTAACATTTATGTTTCAAAACAAAGAACATGAAATCAGTAGTAGATGAGATGAACATACCTGAATTGTAGTGGAGTGAATGGGGAGATGACTTTGTGCACGACACAACACCGAGCCCGCCTTTGAACACCGACCGAAAGAAGTACAGAAGAAGATGGGAAGTGGGGGGAGAGAAGTTTTGGGAGCCAGGGGAAATTTTGGGGAAGATGGGAAAACAGGAATTGATTAGTGGGGAGTAAGTGTGTGAGTGAGTGGGGGGGAGTTGAAGGAAATGGGGAGGGAAACGGTTGGAAAAAGGGATTTGAAAAAGTGGGGGTAACTGAACAGTTTAAAATCAATATATAGCGGGTCGGGTCGGGTCGGGTTATTGGGTCTGGAGAACTAACGATTCCCCGTCGACGGATCGTAAGTCCATCGACAGCTCCGTCGACTGTGCCCTAACTTAGACAAAATTGAAAATCATACTTGGGATCCACGGATGCCATCGATGGTCCGTCGATGGAACGAAGGTCCGTCAGTTGGTCCGTAGATCAGTGCACCAGACCAATTTCTGCAGATTTCTGGTGGTTTGGTCCCTGCACATTAAACACCCAATAAGCTAATCTTTTTGTGTTTGCTCGACACTTTTTAGACACGGACCCTAGTCTACTCTCTAGCCAACACTTCTAAAAGAAAGTTAAAGAAAATGCATGTATGACATTAAGTAAAAACCGAAATAATGCACTACTCCTAGAAAATAAAGATAAACCTATTGTTGGCTAGAGGATACATATTGGCTTGCCTCCCAATCAGTGTTTGATTTAACGTCGCGGCATGACGCAGGACTCTCGATTACTCAGACTTCATCAAGATGATATGCCTCAACCACTTCATTCGCATTTTCCGCATGCCCTAGGTAGATTTTGGTTCTTTGTCCGTTCACCTTGAACCTTGAACTCTAATTGTTCTCCAACTCAACCGCACCATGAGGAAATACTTGAGTGATCAAGAATGGACCAGTCCATTTGGACTTGAGTTTGCCCTAAAACAAGCGCAACCTAGAGTTGAACAAAAGCACCAAGTCCCCAACCACAAAGTCGCGCTTCTCAATCTTTTGGTCATGGTACTTCTTCATCTTTTCTTTGTAGAGGGATGAACTTTCATATGCCTTCAAGCAAAACTCATCAATCTCATTTAACCCATTCAACCTTTGCTCAGCTGCTTCATTCCAATCCATCTTCAGTTTCTTTATTGACCACATGTCCTTTTGCTCTAACTCAACCGTTAAGTGACAAGCTTTCCCATATACAAGTTGGTAAGGAGACATACCTATGGAAGTCTTGTATGCTGTCCGGTAGGCCCAAAGAGCATCATCAAGCCTCCTTGACCAATCCGTACTACTAGCATTCACCGTTTTTGCCAGAATTTGCTTGATTTCTCTGTTTGACACATCTACTTGCCCACTAGTCTGAGGATGGTAAAGAGTGGCAACATAGTGGCGAATCCCATATTTCTGCAATAACCCTTTGAACAACTTGTTGCAAAAGTGGGATCCGCCATCACTAATAATAGCCCTTGGGGTGCTAAATCTGGAAAATATGTTCTTTTTCAAGAACGCGGTGACACTCTTTCCTTCATTATTTGAAAGTGCTATGGCTTCCACCCATTTTGACACATAATCAACCGTCACCAGAATATACTTCATCCCATGAGAAATCACAAAAGGTCCCATAAAGTCAATGCCCCACATATCAAACAACTCAATTACTAGAATGGGATTTAAAGGGAGCTCTTGCCGTCTAGAAACACCTCCATCTCTTTGGCACCTATCACATGCCTTGGCGAACTCATGAGCATCTTGGTGGATGGTTGGCCAATAGTAGCCACATTGCAAGATTTTATGGGCAGTCTGGATACCACTATGATGCCCACCCACTGGTGAGGAGTGGCATGTCTCCAAAACACTCAACATCTCAACTTTCGATACACAATGCCGAATAAGACCATCGGCACAACTCCTATATAGATATGGCTCATCCCAAAAGAACTTTTTCACATCATGCATGAACTTTTTCCTTTGATGAAAGGACAAGTCCGATGGGACGATATCACTAGCCAAGTAATTTGCAAAATCTGCGAACCATAGAATCAAGTCATGAGAAGCGGCCAATACATGCTCATCAGGGAAAGTATCATCAATTTCAGCCTTTTCACCCAACTCTCACATAGCTTCATCCTCTAATCTAGACAAGTGATCGGCAACTTGATATTTAGTCCCTTTTCTATATTTCACTTCAAAGTCAAACTCTTGCAACAGTAATACCCATCTAATCAACCTCGGTTTCGCATCCTTCTTTGCCATCAAATATCTCAAGGCAGAATGATCATTATGCACTATCACTTTCTTGCAAAGCAAATAGAAGCAAAAATTTTTAAAGGCAAATACCACCGCAAGTAGCTCTTGTTCAGTCACAGTATAATTCTTCTGAGCTTCATTAAGGGCCTTACTGGCATAATAAATGGGGTGAAGGATTTTATCCCTTCTTTGTCCCAATATTGCACCAAGAGCAACCCCACTAGCATCACATATAACCTCAAATGGTTTGCTCCAATTCGGAGAAATAATAATGGGTGCAGACACCAACTTCTCCTTCAACTCTCCAAATGCCTTCAGACGGGATTCGTCAAAATAAAATTTACACTCTTTCTCAAGTAACTTGCACAGAGGATGTGCAATTTTTGAAAAATCCTTGATGAACCTCCGGTAGAAGCCCGCATGCCCAAGAAAACTCCTCACACCTTTTACAGAGATGGGTGGAGGAAGTTTCTCTATCACCTCAACTTTGGCTCGATCAACCTCTATACCCTTCTCTGAGATGCGATGACCCAATACAATACCCTCTTTCACTATAAAGTGACATTTTTCCCAATTTAGCACAAGGTTGCAATCTTCACACCTTTTGAGAACTTCGGCCAAGTGACTCAAACAATGCTCAAAGGAGTCGCCAACCACTAAAAAATCATCCATAAAAACCTCAATAGTGTCTTCCACCATATCGGAGAATATAGACATCATACATCTCTGAAAAGTCACTGGTGCATTACACAACCCGAAGGGCATCCTCTTGAACGCGAAAGTTCCATATGCACAAGTAAAGGTGGTTTTCTCTTGATGTTCCGATGCAATAGAGATTTGGTTATAACCCGAATAACCATCAAGAAAACAATACCACCCCTTTCCTGCAAGCCTATCCAACATCTGATCCATGAAAAGCATAGGAAAATGGTCCTTCTCAGTCCATGCATTCAATTTCCAATAATCCATACACACTCTCCATCCGGTCACCGGCTGCATTGGAACAAGCTCATTTTTCTCATTAGGGACCACAGTCATTCCCCCTTTCTTAGGCACACACTGTACAGGGCATACCCAACTACTATCAGCGATCGAATATATGACTCCGGCATCCAACCACTTAATAATCTCCTTCTTCACTACCTCTTGCATAGGTGGATTTAAACGTCTCTGGTGCTCAATACTTGGTATGATAGGGCATGAGTTGGATTTTGTGTAAACAAATGCAGGGTGGAATCCCAATAATGTTCGCAATAGTCCAACCAATGGCTCGTTTGAACCTCTTCTTCAACACCTCTACAAGACACTCCACTTGCTCCACATTCAAATCCAATGCAATGATTACCGGAAAAGTGTCACCTTTTCCCAAGAAGACATACCTCAGATGAGGTGGTAGAGCCTTAAGCTCCAATTTTGAGGCCTCCTCTATAGATGGTCTCGCGAGTGGAGACTCGCGATGCTTCATATCTAACTCCAACTTCATTGGTTTGAATCGAACATCACCTCGATCAAGTGCCGCCACCAATGACCCATACTCTTCAATACAATCACTCTTAAAATTCATGATCACTGCTGCTAGTGCCTCTACACCAAGACGCTCTTTTATTTGTACCTCAGACGAACTTTCAACCCTGTAAGATATCGCAGATACCGATTAGAGTTCACCACTCTACCTCATGGACCTATAAATGTTGAAAGTCGCTTCTTCATTGTTTAAGCGAAACTTCATCTTCCCTTTCTCCATGTCAACCAAGGAGCGACCGGTAGCAAGGTATGGCCTCCCAAGAATAATAGGCACCTCAAAATCCACCTCACAGTCAAGAATCACAAAATCGGCCGTAAATGTGAATAACTCCACCTTCACTAACACATCGTGGAGTATCCCAATAAGCCTCTTCACTGTTTGATTAGCCATCAGTAACCGCATCGCAGTGGGTTTTGGGTCACCCAAACCCAACTTCTTGTAAATGGAGAGAGGCATGAGATTTATGCTTGCCCCAAGATCACATAATGCTTTAGCAAAGTGTAGTAACCCAATTGTACATGGAATAGTGAAAGCACCCGGATCTTCTTTCTTTTGCACAAGAGACCTTGTAGCAATAGCACTACAATGTTGCATCCGATCATCATCCTCAAAACTCACCGAACTCTTCTTAGTGACCATATCTTTCATAAACTTGGCATGACCAGGCATTTGTTCAAGAGCTTCTATCAAAGGTACATTGATGGAAAGTTGTTTCAACATAGTAATAAAACATCGGTATTTGCCATCCTCGGTCTTCTTCACCAATCTTTGTGGAAATGGTGGTGGTGGTCTAGGAACGGGGGTCACCTTTTGGGGCATCTCTAATTCTTTTACCGCTTTATTTACCAACTCACCACTAGCTTCTACTACCGCATCTTCTCTTCTCACCTCATCTCCAACACCAGACGGCATAGGTGGATCAATGGTTTGCTTACCCCCTCCAGTCGTGACTGCCATACAATGTCCATCATTTTTCGGATTTTGGACGGTATTGCTAGGAAGAGTACTCGGTTAACGAGGGTTCACAGTAGACGACAATTGGGCCATTTGCATCTCAAGATGCTTGATTGAGACTGCATGTGCATCCAGTTTTTGCCCAATGTTAGCCAAATCACCTCTCAACTCTTTGGCGTGCTCATCACTTGCGTTAAACCTCCTCATCATCTTTTGCAACATATCTTCAACTCACGCAATACTACCTCCACCATCCCTAGGATCAACTTCCCAATTTTGAGGTGGAACATAGGGCCCACTTCGATTGTTTCTGTTCCTATAGTTACCCTGGTTAAAGTTGTTATTATGGTTGTAGTTTCCTTCACAAACATAGTGACCTTCTCGGTTGTAATTCCATAGTTCCGACCTTGATTTCCTTGACCTTGGCGCCAATTCTCCTGATTGGAGCCTTGGGCGTTCGGTCGAAAAACCCCCGTCTGCTCATTCACTGCATAAGAATCTTCCTCATAGTAAAATTCATCTACCGGCGGTGGTGGCTTAGTCAAATAATTCACCACATTCACTTTCTCCGCACCCCCAGTGACATGTTTCAACACTAACGCAAGCTCAATTCTCATTTGAGCCATCTCTTCACGAATATCATATGTGGCTGGGTTGTGTGTAGCTTGCACTGCAAAGGTGTTTCTCCCAATATCCGACTTCCTAGTGCTCCAAGCTTTATTATTTCGGGAGATTTTCTCTAACTTCTCAGCGATCTCTGCATAAGTACACTACCAATAGGAACCACCCGCAATAGTATCAAGCACCGCCTTATTGTTATCATCTTTCCCCCGATAGAAGTACTCTTTCAGCGACTCATCATCAGTGCGGTGGTTTGGGACACTTCTCAAGAATGAGGTAAACCTATCCCAAGAACTGCTTACTGACCCCCCAGGTAATGCCACAAAGTTGTTCACCCTATCTTTGTGGTTGAGATTTTTAGAAACTGGGTAATACCTTGCTATGAACACATCCCTCAACTGCTCCCAAGTATAGATTGAATTGTAGGGCAACTCAGTAAACCAAATAGCAGCCTCTCCCGTCAGTGAGAGAGGGAACACACTTAACCCAATGACGTTCATGTCCAAGTCAGGCCTCCCTACACAACTCTTACACACCGACCTTAGTTTGGCGATGTGAGCATGTGGATCCTCATATGGTAGCCCCGAAAATAGACCTCTAGCGGTGAGCATCTTCATCAAGATACTAGTTACCACGAAAGTATGACCATGTGGTAGAAGAGGTAGGACAAGTGGCCCATCAGAGTCAGTGATGTTGACATTTCCCCTATAGTACTCTTGAGGGCGTGGGGCGGGAGGTTGCCTCCTTACCTCACCTTCACCAGGGTTCTCAACCAACACTTGATCATGAGCTTCAACCGGCGGTGGAAGTTGACAGTTGAACTCATCCTCGAGATTAGCCGGATTGCGTGGATTGTTCATTCTACGCACTGTACGGTTCAGTTCGGGATCAGGTGAAAGTATGGGTTCTCATCGACTCCGTGTACTTGGTATACACTAAAGTTAGACCTGCGAGAGACAAAAACAAAAAGAAAAAGAAAAAGAAAAATTAGGAAATTGTTGACTAAACTTCGGTAATGTGCTTAAAGTTAATCTAAAAGCCACTTTCCCCTGCAGCGGCGCCAAAATTTGATACGCTCAAATTATACTCCCCTAAAGAAGTATAAGCGGTCGTATCAAGTAAAGAATCCAAATATTAGGTTGGGGTCGATTCCACGAGGAAAATGGTTTAGACTTAACTTTAATCTACGATTACTTCTATTTAGTCAAGTCCTTTCAGAAAACAAACAATTAAAAGGGGGATTTTGCGTAACAAAAGTAATTAATTAAGTCTAAGTAAACAAGTAGCAAGTTCAAATATTTGATGTTTATCAAGTGATGAGAGAAACTAGGGTGTAAGTGTTCCCCATAGGTTTATAACGCAGTAACCCTAGCTATAACAACTCTTTCATAGTATCTTGCATGCAAAGTGGTAACTTATGTATCCCTAATTCCTTGGTCCGGCAACTAGGGAATTTCACTCCGCACCTTGGTCCGGCTACGTGTGTATACTTTACTAAACCTTACATTTTACCTCATATTAAGCATCATATTCAATGTATGGCTAAGTTACTACTTCGCACCAATTGAAACTAGCCTATTATATAGTGTTTACTAAATCTACGTTGATAATTCTTTTCTTATTATCTACCTCCTTGGTCCGGCAAGTAGCAACAAGGCGAGTTCTAACGTTGTCCACCGTTAAAAAGACTTCTAAACGAAAGAATTATCAATACATGCAATAAACTATTCTAGAATTGTTATTTAGCTAGTTTTACTTTGTTAATACCCATGGTTCCCACAACCCTAGTTGTGGATTTAGTTACCCATGCTAAGTATTACACAATTCATAATAGTTAAACAAGAAATCATGTACTTACTTTAACAAGTTTAAAGAAAACCCAGAAATATCACTTGAATTAATGAAAAATATTAAAAGAAATGATTCCGCTAAAATTGAAGTACTTCCCAAAAACCAAAATTTTTCTTCCAATGACACAAATTTGAAAAATAGTAAAAACTCTAACCCCAAAAATGAGGTTTTTAGTCGTATTTATAATAATAAAGTCCTAAAAATAAAAGGAGTTCGATTTAAGGAAAAATCTGCCCAAACGCGTCTGCCGTCGATGACCCTACTGACGGTCCGTCGACAACTTCCGTCGGTCCATACTTCAAATCTTTTTTCAGCTTCCACTTTTCAACACTTTCTGTTACCATCGACGGACCAACAGCACGGTCCGTCAGTGGACCTACGGTTCATCGATTGCCTCCGTTCCTCCATACTTAGTGGTTTCTTCAAGCCGGGTACTGGGAGTACTTTCTGTTACCACCGACGGTTAGCCATTGACGACCGTCGATCAGTCGACAGACCATCGATATTTCATAGCCCCACACTTGGTCAGAATTCCCCGATTTGATTTCAGCAGTTTGAACCTCCAGTCGACGATCGTCACCTACAAACCGTCAATGGCTCTCTAGGTCATCACTTTTGCACTGATTTTAGCACAGTCTTCAGCGTTTCCGTTCTGGACAGTTTTCCTGCAAACACAGATAAAAAGACATTAAAGTTACTAAAAAAAGGTCTAGACACACACTAAACTTAAGGAAAAAAACATTGAAAGTACCGTGAAACCACGGTACATCAATAAACAACATTACCTATTAATATATACAAATAATCCTAAACATACATATACAATTTAAATTTCTTCAAATAAATAACATACATATACATATACGTATACAGATATGGTCTGTATACATATACAATTAACTAACTATCCGACACATGTATAATTGTCAGTTGCATAATTTAATATCGAAAAAAAATTATAATTATGTAGACATAATTATTATTAATATACCAAGTGATATTTGTTGCAGGTTCACAACAATTTTGAGGTTCCATTCATTTTTGAGTTTCACAACACTTCAGAGCTTCAAAACATTTCTGAGGTTCAAATGATTTCTGAGGTTTGAATTTTTCAACAACCATTTTTTTCAATAATATATAAATATTTGTTTATATTACATCTATTATATATTTAGAAGGAGAATTGTCAAGATGTTACAATTGAAGTTAACAAAGAGAGATCCCAATTCATGAATGATCAAGCAGACTTCAACTATTCATCATTTGTATGTAATTTTCACTTTTTATCTTCATCATTTTGACTCTATAATTGTATATAATCTGAGCATTTGAGTTCTTTTTTTTATTATTACTTTAAACACTAGGATTTTTTGAATGTTATATACAATCCAACTGAAAAAGATGGAATATATAAAAAAAAATTACAAACAAAGCAGGCTCATCCGATGCCAATAATTAGTTGTTGAAGAAGCTTTCATTTGTGTAGCAACTCTTAGATGGTACATGATTACCAATCAAACCTTAACCCAAAATAAGCATGGTGTTACGTACTTTGTTAGATATGGACGATCAACACACCATTACCAATTCCTAGGAAAAGAGGTCCCCATGTCCATTACATACATCGCCTTATGTGACATCATTAAGAGTCTGGTACAAAAAAAATTATTGTTTACACAATATTACATACATACCAATAAATGTTAGTCATATAATCATCTATAATGTTAGTCATATAATCATTTATTTTTTACTTTAGACATTGTAGGTAGTTCATCAAGGGTTACTTTCAAGTTTGATTTGAAACATCCTTTTGATTTTGTAATGAATGAAAATTGGGCAGGAAAAAGTTTTTCATAGTATTAATATTTTCCCAACTTTGTCCAGATTTGGAGGAAATTGGAGTCATCAAGGTGTAGGGAAAACTGGTATAAATCAAGTTGATTAAATATGAATTCAATTGCATAAATGGATAGATGACTCGCTAAGAAATCCGTACGACTTTACGGAACTGAATTTGGATAAGTAGATCTCTGGGATTCGATTTTAGCATTAAGGACATTCCTGAGTGTGGTGGGTTAAGAATGTTGTAAAAAGGGGGTAAATGGTTCTGTCCCAATTTGTGCCGTTGTAGCGGGAGTGTGCCATTGCAACGATGCCGCTACATCTGGATAGGCGCCATTGTGGTGGACAAGAAAGGACTCACTGGTTCGAAAGTGCCGCTTGAGCGACGCCGCCACAGCGGGATGGGTGCCACTATAGCAGGATGAGCACGATTTAGATTGTTAATTAAATCTCTAAACAACTTTATTTGGCACTTTTGACTTTTAAAGTTAAAGAACGATCCATGGGCTATTCAAACTCATTGTCCACCATTCTTGAGGCTAAAGGTAAGTTTTTCACTCCCCGAATTCACTTTTTGACCGCAAAACGTAATAGAATGGGTCAATATTGATAGGGAAGGGTTTCTTGATAGATTGTATGATGTAATTTAACCCTCAGTTGACTATTTAGGATCATGGGTTTGATCTATGTTAATAGAATTGTTAGTAATCCAGGTAAGTAGTGATTTTCTATTGATTCCCGCGTATTATCGATTGTTTTTAGACCACTAACAAGCGAAATGAATCCGAAAAGGGAAGAATCAAGTCTCTTAGGGTTCAAGCATATGTTTGAGGTACCGATGGTTGTGATTTCTCGATTATGTGATGTATACATGTTCTTGCTTCATTATGAAACTTGTATGTATATGTATATTGCAATATTGATCACACTTGTCGTAACTGAGATAATGAATGATGTAGCCATGAAATCATGATGTAAATGTATGATCTTGATGATATACTTGTGATTGTGATTGTGGTGTGTGAATGGGGATTGGATTGACATGTTTCAGCAAGCTAACTGGGATCATTTGCCACGTTCGAACATAACTTTGGATTGGGTTTCCACGTTCTGACACAATATTGGATCGGATTGCCATATTCCGGTATACTTTAGGATAGGATTTGTAACACTCCGGAAGTTCATGACCTAATCTAAAGCCTGACATGATGAACTAATACTTGTAATACTGTTTATAGCTCTAAAATAATGTATTTAAAACATTTAGGGAGTGTTAGAGTCAAAACGTCAAGAAACATCCATGACGTTCGGTGAATTATGAAATGTGCACTAGTGTGCCTTGGCATGTTTCATGGGGCTTTAAGAGTCAGAAGTTAATGCAATTTGGTAGTAAGGTGTTAAACATGTGTTAGCATGTTTTTAAGGTTGAAACATCCGGGTACGACTCCCCAAGGACCACCCTAAGGGTCCTTGGAGAGGACCCTTCAAATTGACTCCAAAATGTGTCAACTTGACAGTGTGTATCCACGAAGCCAATCGATAATCCATCAATTGATTGACGCTCGGTCGATGGCTCCGTTGGTAGACATTAGCCATTTTCCAAAATGTCCGAAAAGCATAGCCTCTAAATCAAATGACGTCTTGCCAATACGGTGCAGTCATTTGATCGACGCCCCGTCGATGGGCAACCGTCGTTTGAGGGTCGAGTTTCACTATAAGGTTTTTAATTTGGTGACTTAATTATTTAGTTGGTTAATTAATTAATTAGGGGTTAGGGGTGGTTAATTAAGTTAGTTAAGGGAGTATATAAGACCTAAACCTAATTAAACTACTTTAACATCCCACAATTCCCAAACTCAAATTCTCTCCAACTTCTCTCTTCTTTCTTTCTCCAAAGACCAAGCTTCAAGGTCACTAGGGCTCCAAGATTTCAACTTTCTCTCCATCAAACTTCAAGGATTGTTAAGGGATGCAAGCTATTCACTCTTGGGACTCCTTTCCCCAAGAGGCTCTTTCAAATTGATTTCAAAAGATGTCAAAAACATGGGTTTCTTTCAAATTTCGTGATTTATCTTTCAATTGGTTTTGATGTTGATTTCCTTTGATTATTAATGATAGAATATGATTTTCTATTTGTTAATTGTTGTAGTTATTAGTCCTTGTCTTAGTTTATGATAAAATCTATGAATTGAATCATTTACCCTAACCCTAGTTATGAATTGGACTTGTAGATTATTAGGGTTATTACAATTGGTTATGTTATTGTAAAATTCACTATATTATGATGATGATGAATGAGTTATTGGATAATTGTGATGAATTGAGGGTTAGATTCTTAATGAAGACCATGGAGGCTATTTGGTAAGACATTGTGATCTTGAACTATTTACTTCAATAATGATGGATTATATTTGGTGATGATGTTGTGCATTTGAAGTATTATGTGTGATTAGAGTAGGAAAATATGATATAATGATTATGATGGCATGTTGTGATCATGTTGAATGTGAGATCATGGTGAGGCAATGAGAATGCAAGTTTGAAGATGTTTTCTCTTGTGTGCCTTAGATGATAAGATAATGATATGCTGATCTCACTAATGATGGTTTGTGACGATAGGAAGTTCTCATCCTATGCCTAATGAGCTAAATGATATTCTATACAAGGGGGTTAGTCTCATATGACCTATATTAAGCTATGATTCATTAAGAATGACTTAATGGTATTTCAAAAAGGGACTTTAGCTTAGCTCTGAGTGAACTTGACAATAAGAGGTGTTGACTCCCCATAGAAGGGAGATTCACCAAACATTCTCATGAGATGAGGGCTCCAATTGCTAATAGGTATATAGAGGGTTCAAGACATATCTCCTAGTTCCAAAACTATGTTGCCTCCATAGGAATACTAGATAGTGGATTCACCTAGAATGCTATGTTCATGTTTTGGTCTTACCTTGGAAAGTAGACCATCTTCTTTCGGTGTAACATTTCATGACACCTGATTCCATGTTTAGCCCACATGGTCTATTTTCGATTAAGGCGATTGTTCTCGAAAGTAAAATAAAAGTAATAAACTGAACTCTAACTAGGGTGACTTAAGGGGTTATATGTCACGACCCGCAAGTACACCCTAGAAGTTAGAGCATCCTTGTGTCGTCACATGGCAAATGAGACTTCAAGAAGTCTCATCTAAGCTACTTGTATCATTCGTTGCATAATAAAACATACTAAAATGAGTAAGAAGTTAAAACTTTCTTCACGCACGAAGAACTCTCTTCATAATCATTACACAAGAGGAAGACTTTCATTTAAAACGTTAAACTTTTACAACATCTCCTTGAATCATCTAAACTTTAGAGTATACAACACTTGGGACATAAGCCCATGCAAGACAATAAAATAAAGACTATGACATAAGGGAACACGTGGATATTGTCCTCGAATCAATGTGGACTCACAAATACTTCATCTTCAACCCTTACAAAACCTATCCATCCTCCATGGCACATCAAGACTTCCAATTCCCTACACTTTAGTCAAAAAGGGAAAAGAATGGGTTAGCACATTAAATGTACTAAGTATGGAAGTCATGCAAAAACCATGAAAAGGGACATTTAGCAAATAAATGCTTTTCATGAATTTTGATTGAAACATCATGCTATAATCATAAGAACAACATTTAACAACATAGAAACACATAAGAAATCATTTAAACAATTAGTCACATTTTTAGGAAATATTACAGTGAGGTTACTTCATTGTACAGTGAACTTCTTCACTGTTACAGTGAAGTTCCTTAGCTTCACTTTACACACCTTTTAGCATATAATTCCCTCACTAAAAGCTATCCTAAGACTCACTTAAGTAAGACAAAGAGAGAACGCTCATACACCCTCTCTAGGCACACCTAAATGATCCTTAAGACCACCTATAATGAGATCAATATACATTTACAAGACATCAACATATGAACATGAGATCCTCCTACCAAAGGTAATCGATTCTAAGGTTCACTTGAGTGAGTTGTGAAGCGACCGCCCATACAACCCCTTACATACACACTTAAGAGATCCTATAGACTACCTAAGATAGATTCATTCTAACTTAATACATTAGCATACACATAATATGACATTCTCCCCTACCCAGGTTATCAAAAGATTTACTTAAGAAAATCAAGAAGATAACGTCCATGATTGACCTCTTCAAGATTACCTAAGTAATCCTTAAGAATACCTAAGTTTGGATCACGTCTACATAATCAACCATCTTCCCTAACTAGAGTCATTCTTAAGACTTATCTAGGTAATATAAGAAGTGATCATTCATATGCCCTCTTCACACCTTAACTAGACAACCCTTAACTACTCTAGATAAGTACTTATTCATTTAACATACTTTCTTAACTGAAGTCATTACATTCATTAGTTCATTTAAGACTCATTTATCACATAAAGACATTCAAGTAATGGTCTTGGACAAGACCTAGGGACTCCAACTAACACCTTCAAAGCCTATTGTGCAATGTCTAGATAGTGTCCCATACACCACCTAAACTTCATAGAAATTCTCTGATGCTAGTAGGTATCCCATATGATGAGAATAGGCAATCAACGACGTAGACCATGATAGAAAAGCATGGAATCCGAAGTTCTAACCTACTCCGATGAGGGTGTTCTACTTGCCAATGGTAGAACTTGGACACCTCCCATGTAGGCACATGGTTAAGGAATATGAAGGGCATGCTTTGTATTCTAGTCTCATCCTTTAACTAGAACTACTTCCCTTACCATACTCACTCGGTGCTAGCCTTTGTTCTCATAGAGTAATTTACACTTAAGGTTCATACAATTGGGTTCCATATCTAGTTCATAACCCAATCACATTTACACTACTAAAGAGGTCCTCTAGGGCTACCTTCCAATGCCGACAAGAAGCTCATCATGACTTTCTTAAGGTTTGATATGATGCCTTTCAATCCAATCAACCTTAAGTCTATCATTCCTTTACTTGAAGGATACCATTACGGCTTTCGACTTCAACACTCATAACCTTACCACTAGGTTCGAGGTTTCACATAAAGACCCTCTTAACATCATTCAAGGTCACATGTCATTCATACATTCAAGACTAAGATGCTTTAGCATCCTATGTAAAGACATCTCGTATTCACATTCATACATGCATCAAGTAAGGGACACAAGTCAACCAAGACAAGACACAACATACTTCACTTTAACACATATTACATGTCATTCTTTAAGTCACTTAGAATTAACCATTATCAACTTTATGTCATCATATAGACTACCATATCATCATCAATATAATCATCATAGACTCATATAGTCAAGTAGGAACAACCATGCATCAAACCTAAGACTACACATATAAATACATAGCCTAGTCTACATGATCTCCTAACATACATAGAAAGAACACATACTTTCATATTAGTTCACATATAGATAGATATGCTCATACTTCAGATAAATCAACTACACAAATCATCATAATACTTCAGTAGTGCCGACAAGGACATGATCATCATATTGCATAAAGTAACACCGACAAGTCCACATCAATTCACATAGCACCGCCACCATAAGTGGACCATACCAATCACAACATAATTGAAGTCTAATTAACATAAAATAAAGGGAATTAGGGCAACATACCACCACTCCATCCTCAATACTTCAATCCAATGCTAAACCATCCAATTCAATACCATAAGGCCCTTACCCATGGCCATGAACATCAATTCAATACAAAAACTATAATACTCAATGAAACTAGGTCAATTCAATATAGATTCATCAATCTAAGAAAACCTGGATATCAATCCAATACAATTATTACATCAATCAATACCCCATAGAAAACTACACTAGAATTCATAAGCCTTAAGTCAATATCAATTTAATAAGCTTAATATTCAATAGATCTAAGAATATACAATACTCAATTGACCAAATTGAAACAGCCTATAAACCAATCAGTCATAATTTATACATGAATCAAAAGCCCATAACAATCTACACTTGAATTCATTAATATCAAAGCATGATCAAATAATCCACATTTTAGTCAAATTGAGAGATTTGTGAAGGTCAAGGGTTCATGGAGAATTTCATTAGAAAACATCAATTATACATCAATAACATCATATATTAATGTTTAAAAACCTTTCATGCAAGAACCCAAGACTTAGAGTAGAAATTGGACTTTTCATCTTTTTGAAAATCATCTTTGAAATTGGCTCTAAGGTGATAGCAAGCCTTAGATGAAGAACTCCCCTACCTTATTAAAAAAACCCAATGATAATTGAAGAAGAAACTCCATTGAAGAACCATCTTCAAGCTCCATCTTCACCTTGAACTCTCATGGAGGTTTTTGAAGAAACTTTGGTAAGGAATGTGTTTTGATTTAGGTGTTGGGATTTAAATGAGAGTTTGATCACTTATATACTCTTAAAATACCCATAAACACCTAAAATCCTCCTATTTTTAAAAGGATTGGGGTGAATTTACAACTTCACCCCTAACATTACAGTGAAGCTGCGCAGAAGGCAGTTCAGCCACGACTTGCCAAACGACGGCCCGTCCATTAACCAACGGACCATCCTGTTGGTCCGTGGTTTGGGACTGAGTATGTTCATTGGATAGTCCTCTCTCACGCCTAATTCTCTATCGACAAAACCCCACCAACGGGGTGTCGACGGACCCACTGGGTGTCGATTGCCAACCGTTGGTTGGGCTGTCTTGGACTGTTTTGGCACTCATGAAGGGTCCTTCCTCAAGGACCCTTGGATGGTCCTTGGGGATGTTTTCCCAGACATTTCCAACCCAAACATGATCGTATACGATTTTAGTACCTCTCACATGAATTTTACCCAAAACGAACACGTAAAACTCGACGAAACATGCATAGACACACAAGGTTGTTTCAAGGCAAACCTTTCGAACGTCATAGACGTTCTTGGACATTTGACCTCCGAACTTCACGAAACTTGACACACTGCCTATATACACCATAATAACTCATTTAAAGACTGTATAACCTCATGAATCACACATAAACACATAAAAACACATATGAGGCACATAGGTGACTTAGTTGTCGAACGCCTTGGTCTTCCCTTGACATATGACTTCCAATGTAGCTAAACCCTTAGACACTGCCTCTATACCACATTATAGACCATTTTAGGACCTTAGGCCATCACTAAAACCATGTTAGTCTCTAGCTTCACCTAAGTCATATTCGGGATCTTACATTATCCCCCACTTGGACAACATTCGTCCTCGAATGACACTTGTCACTCTTTGAACACTTCCAAGACTAGAGATTCAATTAGCAACTCATTACCATACCATATAACATCTCATACAATACAAACATCTAAGAGAACATCAATTTCACATAACCTAGAGAATCACAACACAACAAGAAACTAGAAAGCATTCTATACCTCATCATGCTACAAAACTCACATGCTTTATTCCAAATAGCAAAAACTCATTTTATATTCAATATCATGCTCATATACATCATTTATAACCATGTTACAATAATTTTCAACCAAAAAATGAATTACTCAATTTTCAAAAAAAAATGTCACAGTGAGCAGGCAGTCTTTACAGTGAACATGTTTCACAATCTAACAATGCAACACGTAAGAAATTCCTTATAAATTCTCAACAAATCAATCTCATATAATCATTTATACATTCTCACTATTCTACTATATGAAACAATTAGCAACCTACACTAGATGAACATGAACCATGAGGAAGATACCATGCATGAAAACTCATGTTCTCATTCAACAAAACTTCAACCAAAACATGCATATCATAAGGAGAATATTTGGAACTCACTTGTCACAAAAGACTCCTACAAAATCAAGTTACTAATAACTCTTTGTTTTAGGCTTAAATAAACACATAAAGGAAAATTTTAAGGGTACCTCACTCCCAACAACCATACTCTTCACCGTACTCCACCACTTAGGAGAAATCCATTCTAAGGTCAACATAACATTTACTAAAAGGAACTCCCTTGAGGCACCTTAAACTTTACTAATACTTTCTCACCAAGATCTATTTCATAAAGACTAAAGACTCTCAAAGGTCTTATCATCTAACCACTACTTCCCCATTACTAGGAGAACTAACCTTTACTCTTTCAAATCCATCACCTCCCTTCCAATGGTTGGGGTCTTAAACAACTTCAAACTATCTCAACAATCACTCCTTCACATTTCTTATACCATATACCTTACCATTCTTTTCCAACTTAACTACCCTTAAAAAGGTAACCAAGCCAACCTAAGGTCAAAAACACCATCTATCACACCTCATCTAATAAGTCACATCTCATCTTTTCTATCCCTCAGCCCAATCTTCATAAAGTCACCCTCAAGGGACCAACACATAAGGGAAACAAGGGAAAGACACCATATACAAAGCTCTTAGGCACGATTAGATGAATGAAGAAGTGAAACTTTTCCTAGCACCAAATAGCCTCCCATTCAAAATATGGCGCGCTTCACATTATAAAAAAGACTCTACTAGATGTGGTTCATGAGATAACTAAGACACTCCCTAACCTTATGCTCTGATACCAAGCTTGTCACGACCCGCAAGTACACCGTAGAAGTTAGAGCATCCTTGTGTCGTCACACGGCAAATGAGACTTCAAGAAGTATCATCTAAGCCACTCGTATCATTTATTGCATAATAAAACATACTAAAATGAGTAAGAATTTAAAACTTTCTTCACACACGAAGAACTCTCTTCATAATCATTACACAAGAGGAAGACTTTCATTTAAAACGTTAAACCTTTACAAAATCTCTTTTGAACCATCTAAACTTTAGAGTATACAACACTTGGAACATAAGCCCATACAAGACAATAAAATAAAGACTAAGACATAACGGAACACGTGGATATTGTCATCAAATCGATGAGGACTCACCAATACTTCATCTTCAACCCTTAGAAACCTATCCATCCTCCATAGCACATCAAGACTTCCAATTCCCTACACTTTAGTCAAAAAGGGAAAAGAAAGGGTTAGCACATTAAATGCACTAAGTATGGAAGCCATGCAAAAACCATGAAAAAGGGACATTTAGCAAATAACATGATTTTCATGAATTTTGATTGAAACATCATACTATAATCATAAGAAAAACATTTAACAACATGGAAACACATAAGAAATCATTTAAACAATTAGTCATATTTTTAGGAACTATTACAATGAGCTTACTTCACTGTACAGTGAACTTCTTCACTGTTACAGTGAAGTTCCTTAGCTTCACTTTACACACCTTTTAGCATATAATTCCCTCACTAAAAGCTATCCTAAGACTCACTTAAGTAAGACAAAGAGAGACCGCACATACACCCTCTCTAGTCACACCTAAATGATCCTTAAGACCACCTATAATAAGATCAACATACATTTACAAGACATCAACATATGAACATGAGATCCTCCTACCGAAGGTGATTCTAAGGTTCACTTGAGTGAGTTGTGAAGCGACCGCCCATACAACCCCTTACATTCACACTTAAGAGATCCTATAGACTACCTAAGATAGATTCATTCTAACTTAATACATTAGCATACACATAATATGACATTCTCCCCTACCCAGGTTATCAAAAGATTTACTTAAGTAAATCAAGAAGATAATGTCCATGATTGACCTCTTCAAGATTACCTAAGTAATTCTTAAGAATACCTAAGTATGGATCACGTCTACATAATCAACCATCTTCCCTAACTAGAGTCATTCTTAAGACTTATCTAGGTAAGATAAGAAGTGGCCATTCATATGCCCCCTTCACACCTTAACTAGACAACCCTTAACTAGTCTAGATAAGTACGTATTCATTTAACATACTTCTTTATCTTAAGTCATTACATTCATTAGTTCATTTAAGACTCATTCATCACATAAAGACATTCCAGTAATGGTCTTGGACAAGACCTAGGGACTCCAACTAACACCTTCAAAGCCTATTGTGCAATGTCTAGATAGCGTCCCATACCACCACCTAAACTTCATAGAAATTCTCTGATGCTAGTAGGTATCCCATATGATGAGAATAGGCAATCAACGACATAGACCATGATAGAAAAGCATGGAAACCAAAGTTCTAACCTACTCCGATGAGGGTGTTCTACTTTCCAATGGTAGAACTTGGACACATCTCATGTAGGCATATGGTTAAGGAATATGAAGGGCGTGCTTTGTATTCTAGTCTCATCCTTTAACTAGAACTACTTCCCTTACCATACTCACTCGGTGCTAGCCTTTGTTCTCATAGAGTTATTTACACTTAAGGTTCATACAATTGGGTTCCATATCTAGTTCATAACCCAATCACATTTACCCTACCAAAGAGGCCCTCTAGGGCTACCTTCCAATGGCGACAAGAAGCTCATCATGACTTTTCTACGGTTTGATATGATGCCGTCTCAGCCAATCAACCTTAAATCTATCATTCCTTTACTTGAAGGATACCATTACGGCTTTCGACTTTAACATGCATAACCTTACCACTAGGTTCAAGGTTTCACATAAAGACCCTCTTAACATCATTCAAGGACACATGTCATTCATAGATTCAAGACTAAGAGGCTTTATCATCCTAAGTCAATATATCTCATATTCACATTCATACATGCATCACGTAAGGGACACAAGTCAACCAAGACAAGACACAATATACTTCACTTTAACACATAATACACGTCATTCTTTAAGTCACTTAGAATTAACCATTATCAACTTTATGTCATCATATAGACTACCATATCATCATCAATATAACCATCATAGACTCATATAGTCAAGTAGGAACAACCATGCATCAACCCTAAGACTACACATATAAATACATAGCCTAGTCTACACGATCTCCTAACATACATAGAAAGTACACATACTTTCACATTAGTTCACATATAGATAGATATGCTCATACTTCAGATAAATCAACTACACAAATCATCATAATACTTCAAGTAGTGCCGACAAGGCCATGATCATCATATTGCATAAAGTAACGCCGACAAGTCCACATCAATTCACATAGCACCGCCACCACAAGTGGACCATACCAATCATAACATAATTGAAGTCTAATTAACATAAAATAAAGGGAATTAGGGCAACATACCACCACTCCTCCTCAACACTTCAATCCAATGCTAAACCATCCAATTTAATACAATAAGGCCCTTACCCATGGCCATGAACATCAATTCAATACAAAAACTATAATACTCAATGAAACTAGGTCAATTCAATATAGATTCATCAATCTAAGAAATCCTGGATATCAATCCAATACAATTATTACATCAATCAATACCCCATAGAAAACTACACTAGAATTCATAAGCCTTAAGTCAATATCTATTCAATAAGCTTAATATTCAATAGATCTAAGAATATACAATACTCAATTGACCAAATTGAAACAGCCTATAAACAAATCAATCATAATCTATACATGAATCAAAAGCCCATAACAATCTACACTTGAATTCATTAATATCAAAGCATGATCACATAACCCATATTTTAGTCAAATTGAGAGATTTGTGAAGGTCAAGGGTTTATGGAGAATTTCATTAGAAAACATCAATTATACATCAATAACATCATATCTTAATGTTTGAAAACCTTTCATGCAAGAACCCAAGACTTAGAGTAGAAATTGGATTTTTCATCTTTTTGAAATCTTTGAAAATCATCTTTGAAGTTGGTTCTAAGGTAATAGCAAGCCTTAAATGAAGAACTCACATACCTTATTATAATAACCCAATGATAATTGAATAAGAAACTCCATTTAAGAACCATCTTCAAGATCCATCTTCACCTTGAACTCTCATGGAGGTTTTTGAAGAAACTTTTGGAGGGAATGTGTTTTGATTTAGGTGTTAGGGTTTAAATGAGAGTTTAATAACTTATATGCTCTTAAAATACCCATAAACACCTAAAACAACCGTCCTCCTATTTTTAAAAGTCTTGGCGTGAATTTACAACTTCACCCCTAACATTACATTAAAGCTGCACAGAAGGCAGTTCACCCACGACTTGCCAAACGACGGCCTCTCCCTTAACCAACGGACCGTCCTGTTGGTCCGTGGTTTGGGAATGAGGCTGGTCATTGGATAGTAATCTTCCACTCCTAAGTCTCCATCGATGATACCCCACCAACAGGGTATCGACTGACCCACTAGGCATCGATTGCCAACCGTTGGTTGGGCTGTCTTGGACAACTTTGACACTCATGAAGGGTCCTTCCTCAAGGACCCTTGGATGGTCCTTGGGGATGTTTGCCCGGAATTTTCCAACCCAAACATGATCGTATACAATTTTAGTACCTCTCACATGAATTTAACCCAAAACGAACACGTAAAACGCAATGAAACATGCATAGACACACAAGGTCGTTTCAAGGCAAACCTTTCAAATGTCATGGACGTTCTTGGACGTTTGACCTCCAAACTTCACAAAACTTGACACACTGACTATATACACCATAATAACTCATTTAACGACCTTATAACCTCATGAATCACACATAAACACATAAAACCACATATGAGGCACATAGGTGACTTAGTCGTCGAACGCCTTGGTTGTCCCTTGACGTTTGACTTCCAATGCACCTAAACCCTTAGACACTGCCTCTATACCACATTGTATACCATTTTAGGACCTTAGACCATCACGACAACCATATTAGGCTCTAGCTTCACCTAAGTCATTTTCGGGATCTTACATTATACTTAGTGTAGGTAAGTGTATGGGACTCTACGTATACATTGCACTAGTTGACCTTAAGGGAAGTCCTAGGAGGTTTTTCTTATGTACTTATGACATATATGAATAGTATATGATGACTTTCCATGTTGATGTTCCTATATGATGTTAGTTTCATTGATAAATATGTTATTGGTCTAAATTGATATATATAATGAAGCACATTCCTAATATGAATATATATAAAATGTTAACATTGCTTATGATCCTTTACTTGGGTTACTTGACTATGTGGGGTTATGGGACTTCACATAGGCATTGCACTTTCTTGGGAAGGGGTTGTGAGTAAGGGTCTTGTGTTATGTGAAGTTATAAAGTCTTATACATGAATTGTTGTTATGACATTATGTTGAAGTTGTTATACTTATACGATCTTGGTATGATGTCATTCATGTTGATATGACCGTATGTTAATAATATCTATGTTGACTTGACTTTATCATGATATTGGTTTTGTGTTGATTGTGGACTTGTATTGAGGGATGTTATGTCTAATGACTTGCATATGTTCCTAATTGTCAATAAAAGCTTTTAAAAGTGATTTAGCATAGTTTTGAACTAAATGTCCCTTTAAGCATGATTTCAATGTTTTATGTGCATATGTTTCTATACTTAGTACAAGTGGATTACTTACTCATATTCTTTCCCTTTTCCCCAAACAATGTAGGTTCGGGTCGTTGAGGAATTAAGGTTGCTTGCAAGAAGACTTGGACTTTTCCCTAAGTTTTGGAAGGTCCTCTAGTTCGAGGATGGTGTCACGTACTTTACCTTAATAGTATTTATATAGTCTAAATACATTCATTTCTCTCTTATTGTTGAAGATATTGTTGTAAGTCTTATGTGGCAATTATGGATTTGTATAAGGGTTATGCCCGAATGTTCTACTTCGTTTTAGATGGTTTAATGTGAGACGGTATTATTAGACTAAATCCTTACATGTTGGTTATATTGTCTAAAGTAGAAGCCTATGTAAGCTTCTTATGCGAGGAGTCTAAGTAAACTCCATATGTAGTATGTGAGAGGTCTATGTAAACCTCAATATATAAAAAGTTTTAATTTTTCCGCATTTTGACTGATGAAATGTTATGACGAATGATAAGAGCCTTGTCTAAGTCCTCTCCGAGGATGACGATGCCGGTTACGTCTAGGGGGTGCTCCCCAGTCGTGACAGGATTGCCACGTTCCGGAATGCTAACCATTCAAGTTTGGGTCCCGTGAGAGAACCAATGATGCGATAGCATATGTAATGTGTTGTAAAATTGTAATGTTGATATATATGCATGTGATTATAATGTTTGTTTGACTTGCTTATATTGCATTAGTGGTATAGTCGTGTGATCCTACCAGTACATGGTGGGTTGTGAACTGATTTTGTAGTTGCTCTTATTTTTTTGAGTACAGGGCATCTTCAAGCGGCTACTAACAGACCTCGCTTAGGAGATTAGAGATTATGGCATCGACTTCAAGGGTGAGCCGCATCTTCTGGGCTGTCATGGAGTTCTCTTTTGTCTATGTCCACCATTTCCGGACTTGGGTATTGTTTTAGATAGTTGAATAGTTCATTAGTCGGGGATGTATCCCTTCTTGTTTAGATTTATGATTAGATGTTTTGGTGCATTGAATTTTAGATTCTAAGTTTATCTTCCACTAATTTTAGTTGTTAGATCTTTTGTTAAGTAATGGAATTCGTTTTTAGTCATTTAACTTGCTTCTGTAACTTAAATGTCTTAGTTTAGATTAATTAGTTTAGTTAGATAGTAGTGGTCCTCCCACCGATTGTAAGTGTGGGTGTCAATCACGGTAGTTTTTTTTGTGACAAGTTGGTATCAGAGCCTAGGTTCATTGATATCGATCTACTAAAACGAGTCTAATAGAGTCTCACAGAACGTTACGAGGACACCTCTACTTTTCTTCGAGTGTCTATAGGACTTTTGGAAATATCCATTTTTCTCTTGTCTCCTTCGTGCTATGACTTGATTCCAGTTGGTATCTGTCGATTCAAATTAGTATCTAATTTCTTTCACTCTTCTGCCCGCAGATGGTTAATACTATATACAATGGCATTATGCATGTAGCTCCTGTCAATGCTCCAGTTGAGGAACCCGCAGCAAGATTTTGCGATCGAGGTAGAGGTAGAGAATGATCTAGGGATAGAGTCCGTGGGAGAATGGCGCCTGCTGTGAATGAGGTGTAGATTGACAATGTTCTGATAAATTGGAACCCTCTGGTACATAATAAAGAGATAGAAGAGGAAGTTGAGGTTGAGGATGTCGAGGAGATTGAACGAGAGAAAGGAGTGCAGGCTAAAGCTACAGGAATACCTCTTGTCGATCCAGTGTTAGCTCAACAGATCATGTCATTCTTGAAAGTGGTGGCTGGTCTGAGAATGCTTCCACCCGCTCAAGCCCCTACCAACCCTCCAGTAGCTATGACTGCATCCAAGATGGTGAAGTGGGAGGTAACGATGCCTTCTTTCGTCCTTTGTTGGGTTCTAGGATGTCTGGTAATGAGCATGATATGTTGGCCAAGTTTCTGAAGCTTAAGCCTCCCGTATTCCTTGGTTTTGAGACTGAAGATACTTATGAGTTCATCTTAAATATTGTGAGAGGCTGCATAAATTGGGTATAATTCATCAACATAGGGTTGAGTTTGTGTCCTTTCAACTTCAAGGTGAATCCAAGAAATAGTTGAGAGCTTACATGGAATGCAGATCTTCTACATTACCTCCACTTACTTGGACCATATTCCATGCCTTGTTTCTAGAGAAGTATGTACCTAGGACCTTGAAGGATTGCAAGAAGGATGAGTTTATGGCATTAGAGCAAGGTGGTATGTATGTGGTTGCTTATGATGCCAAGTTTCATGCTTTATCAAGATATTCCACCCGGTTGGTTACTACTGAAGAGGATAGGATTCAGTTATTTATTAGAGGTTTGAATTCTGAGTTGCAAGTATTGTTTGTCCATTTGACTTCTGCAAGAAAGAGTTTTAGTAAGGTAACAGATTATGTTAAGAAAGTGGAGGGGGTGAGGTGAGACAATCAAGTTAAGGCATTTGCTAAGAGGGACAAGAATTCCGGTAATTTTCAAGGCTCATGTGCTAGAGGATCCGGTAAACCAATGCTCGCAGCCAAGCCAATTGAGTCTGCCATCCCCGCCTCTAAAGGTAACTATTCGGGGACTCCATCTAATAATTTTTAGGATAGTCATTGTGCATACGACGGGCAGCATACCATCTGATGACCGCACTTGTTATAATTGTGGGGAACTTGGACACATGCGGAGAGATTGTCCACACCCGCGTGTGTTTGAGTCCATACAACAGCCTTCTTGAGAAATGGTACCCACGAGAAATGGTAATAATGGTAGAGAACGTCCACAAGGTAAGCGAGGAGGTAACCAGTGAGGCCATGAAAGTAAAGGAATTGGTAACGGAGGTAAAGGTAAGAAACCAAGCAAGGAGGTGGCTCGTGTTGATGATGAAGCTCAGTGTTATGCTTTTTTGGGGAAAAATTAGGTGGAGACGTCTGATGCGCTGATCACAGGTACTATTTTTGTTTATTCTTGTCTGTGATCGGATGGCTAATGTTTTATTTGATCTGGTTCCACTTATTCTTATGTGTCTTTGAGATTTGCCTCTGAATTTGATATGTTGTGTGATGTCCTTGATGCCCCTATCCATGTTTCTACCCTAGTTGGAGAGTCAGTCATAGTCACACACGTATATCGTGCATGTCCTATTTTGTTTATGGATTTTCAGACTTGGGCTGATTTGGTGATCTTGGATATGGTTGTTTTTTATATTATCTTAGGCTTACTTCGTTGTCCCCCAATCATGCTATATCAAATTACAATACTAAGTCGGTAACTCTAGAAATTCTGGGATGGAAAAGATTAGAGTGGGAAAGAGTGTACAAGCCGAGGCAAGCTAAGATTATGTCCTCCATTTGAGCTAGTAAATTGGTAGAGCAGGGTTGTTTGGCTTATTTGGCTCATGTGAGGGACGTCGAGATAAAGTCTCCATCTATTAAGTCTATTTCGATGGTGTCTGAATTTAGTGAATATTCCCTAATGACTTGCCTGGTATGGCTCCACATAGAGATATAGATTTTTGTATTGACTTAGAGCCTGGTACTTATCCCATTTCCATCCTTCCATATCGCTTGGCTCCAGCGAAATTGAGAGAGCTTAAGGCTCAAAGCCAAGAGATTCTTGATAAGGGATTTATTCGAACTAGTGTTTCTCCATGGGGTTACCAGGTGTTGTTTGTTAATTAAAAATATAGGAGTATGAGAATGTATATAGACTACCGACAATTGAATGAGGTCACTATTCGAAACAAGTACCCCTTGTCTCGAATAGATGATCTTTTCTACCAATTGCAAGGTGCATCAGTCTTCTCTAACATTGATTTGAGGTCTGGCTATCATCAATTAAAAATTAGGCCAGAATATGTGCCCAAGACAACATTTAGGACTTTTTATGGGCACTATGAATTTTTGGTGATGTCTTTTGGTTTGACCGATGTGCCTGCAACTTTTATGAGTTTGATGAATGGATTGTTCAAGCCATTTCTTGATTCATTTGTGATATTTTCACTGATGATATTTTGGTCTATTCAAAGAGTGAGGAAGAGCATGCCGACCATCTTCATATTGTTCTGGGTGTCTTAGGAAACAAAGATTGTATGCCAAATTGTCTAAGTGTGAATTTTGGTTGATTTCCATGCATTTTGGGGGCATGTAGTTTCGAAGGAAGGGGTAATGGTAGATCCTCGAAAGATTGATGTGGTTAATAATTGGGTTCGGCCTAGCTCTGTGAAGGAAGTTAGGAGCTTTGTAGGGCTCGCTAGCTACTATCGTAGGTTTGTAAAGAATATTGCTTCTATTTCAACTCACTTGATTAATTTGACTAAGAAGGCGATACCATTTCAATTGACTGAAAAATGTGAGGAGAGCTTTCAAAAGCTCTAGACTCTCTTGACTACCGCACCTATCCTAGCATTACGGGTGGAAGTTAAGGATTTTATAGTTTATTGTGATGTTTCTCATTCTGGGTTTGGCATTGTGTTAATGCAAGATAAGAATGTGATAGGCTATGTGTCATTCCAATTGAAGGTACATGAGAGAAATTATCCAACTCATGACTTGGAATTGGCAGCGCCCTTACGATTTGGCGTCATTACCTCTATGGTGTTAAGTGTGAAGTGTTTACTGATCATCGTAGTCTGCAACATGTATTCACTCAAAAGGATCTAAACTTGAGACAGCGGAGATGGATGGAGTTACTCAAGGATTAAGATGCTTCTTATTCTGGGTTGGGCATTGTGTGATGGCAGACGCTTTGAGTTATAAAGCGGTAAGTATGGGTAGCTTAGCTTACTTGAGTGTAACCAAGTAACCTTTAGCCAAGGAAATCCAGACCTTAGAGTCTAAGTTCACGCAGTTGGGCATCTCTGAAGGAGGCAGGGCTTTAGCTAGCATTCAAATTAAGGACAGCTTCATCGAGGAGATAGAGGCTAAAAAATTTGAGGATAAAGATTTACAAGAATTCAAAGAGAAGATGATGAATGGTAATGCACAAGAAACCACTCTTGATGTGGAGGGTGAACTTATGGTGAAAGGAAGGATTTGTGTTCCTCGAGTTGATGGCTTGATTCAAAATTATTGGTGTAGTCTCATGGTTTTTGATATTTTTATTCATCCGGGTGTGACCAAGATGTATAGAGATCCGAAGCGAATTTATTAGTAGTCGGGGATGAAGAAAGACATAGCTGATTTTGTGGCGAAGTGTCAAAATTGTCAACAAGTGATGTATGAACATCAAAGTCCTGTTGGATTACTTCAAAGAATGTCAATTCCGGAACAGTAGTGGGAAAGAATAGCCATAGATTTCATGGTTGGCCTCCCCAAGAGTTTGATTCTATTTGGGTTGTTGTTGATAGATTGACTAAGCCAGCCCATTTTATTCCGGTAAAGGTAGATTTTAATGCGGAACAACTAGCTAAAATCTACGTGAAGGAGATAGTGAGGTTGCATGGGGTGCCCCTTTCTATCATCTCAGATCATGGTACCCTTTTCACTTCCAAGTTTTGGAGAAAGTTACATGATGAACTGGGCATGCAACTCACTTTTAGTACAACTTTTCATCCCCAGATGGATGGATAATCAAAAAGGACTATTCAAGTGTTGGAAGACATGTTGAGAGCATGTGTGATTGACTTTAGAGGGCATTAGGATAAGTTCTTACATTTATGCAAATTTTCTTATAACAATAGTTATCACTCCAGCATTGATATGGCACCATTTGGGCATTACATGGGAGGGAATGTAGATCACCCATAGGTTGGTTTGAGGCTGGAGATGTGAAGCCCTTGGGGGTTGACCTACTGAAGGATTCTCAAGATAAGGCGAGTAGTATTCAGGATAAACTTCTAGCCGCTAAGAGTAGACAAAATAGGTATGAAAATATAAGGTGAGAGACATGGTGTTTCAGACTGGCGAAATGTTTTACTTAATGTATCACCCATGAAATGGGTGATTAGATTCGATAAGAAGGGTATGTTATGTCCGCAATATATTGGTCCCTTTGAGGTTCTTGAATGCGTAGGACCGATGGCGTATAGATTGGCGCTACCCACTAATTTTTTAGGTGTACATCCCGTTTTCATGTGTCTATGTTGAAGAGATATCACATTGATGGTGACTATGTAATTATGTGGGACTATATTGTGCAAGATAAAGACCTCCAATACAAGAAAGAACTGATTGTTATTCTTGATCGTGATGTTCTCAAGTTGAGGACCAAAGAAATTAAGTCTGTGAAGGTTCAATGGAAGCATCATCTACTCGAAGAGGCTACTTGGGAGAACGAGAAGGACATGCGAGACAAGTATCCGCAATTGTTCACTGATTCACGTCTACTTTGCTCTTTCCTTAGCTTACTTTTCGTAAGTTTTGTCACTCGGGGACGAGGATGGGTAAATTGGTACTATTGTAACGACCAGGTTCGATTGTTATAGAAATTCCAAAGAAGGAAAATTCAGGGCGGGAAAAACTTTTTCATAGTATAAGGATTTTTTCAACCTTGTCCACATGTGGAGTAAATCGGAGTCATTAAGGTGTAGGGAAATCTGGTATCAATCGGGTGGAGTAAATATGAGTTCCATTGCATAAATGAATTCGTACGACTTTACGGAATTGAATTTAGATAAGTAGATCTCCGAAAATAAATCTTAACGTTAATGGAATTTTCTTAGCGTAGTGCGTTAAGAGTATGTTGTAGAAAGAGGGAACTGAAATTCCCCTAAAAAGGTTCTGTCCCAATTTGTGTCTTTGTAGATGGAGTGTGCCGCTGCAACGACGCCACTACATCTGGGATGGGCGCCGCTTTGGTGGACGAGACGAGACTTAACAATCGTAGTTTTCAACGAGGGCTCACTGGGTCGAAAGTGCCACTGCAACGGGACTTTATGCCACTACATTGGGATCGGTGATGCTGTAGCGGGATGAGCGTGATTTAGATCATTAATTAAACCCCTAAACGACCTTATTTGACACTTTTTGACTTTTAGAACTAAAGAATGCCCCTTGGGCTATTCCGACTCATTTTCCACCATTTTTTAGGCTAAAGGTAAGTTTTTCACTCCCAAATTCACTTTTCGATCCGCATAAAGTAATAGAATGGGTCAATATGATGAGGAAGGGTTTCTTGATATATTCAATGGTGTAATTTAACCCTAAATTGACTAGTTGGGATCATAGGTTTGATCTAGGGTTCATAGAATTGTTAGTAATCTAGGTAATTAGTGATTTTCTATTGGTTTTCCTGTATTATCAATTGTTTGTAGACCACGAACAAGCGGAAGGAATCCGGGAAGGGAAGGATCAAGTCTCTTAGGGTTCAAGCTTATTTTCGAGGTAGGTGGTGGTTGTGATTTCATGATTGTGTGATGTATGCATGCTCTTGCTTCATTTTGATACTTGTATGTATATGAATGTTGTAATATTGATCACACTTGTTGTAACTGAGATATATGAATGAATGTAGCCATGAAATCATGATGTAAATGTATGATCTTGATGATATATTTATGATTGTGGTGTGTGAATTGGGATTGGATTGCCACGTTCCGGCTAGTTAACTAGGATCGGTTGCCACGTTCCGGCATAACTTTGGATTGGGTTGCCATATTTCGGCATAATATTGGATTGGATTGCCACGTTCCAGCATACTTTGGGATCGGATTGCCACGTTCCGGCAATCTAACTATTTTGGTTTGGGTTCCGTGAGAGGACCAATGATGTGATAAGCATGTGTAATGTGTTGTCGAATTGTAATGTTGATATATACTCATGTGATTATAATGTTTGTTTGACTTGTTTATATTGCACTAGTGGGATAGTCGCGTGATCCTACTAATATACGGTGGTTGTGTATTGATTTTGCACTTGCTCTTATTTTTATTGAGTACATGGCATCTTCAAGCGACTATTGACACATCTCGCTTAGGAAACTAGAGTTATCGCATCGACTTCAAGGGTGGGCCACATCTTTTGGGCTGCGATGGAGTTCTCTTTCGTCTATGTCCACCTTTTTTGGACTTAGGCATTGTTTTAGAAATTTGAATAGTTCATTAGTTGGGGATGTATCCCTTCTTGTTTAGATTTATGGATCTTGTTAGATGTTTTGGTAGATTGACATTCAGATTCTAGTTTTATCTTCCGCGAATTTTAGTTGTTAGATCTTTTATTAAGTGATGCAACTTAATTTTTAGTCATTTAACATGCTTCTGTAACTTAAATGTCTTAGTTTAGATTAATTGCTTTAGTTAGATAGTAGTAGTGGTCCTCCCACCGGGTTGTAAGTTTGGGTGTCAATCACTGCAGTTTTGGGTCGTGAAAGTTTTAATGTCGAATGTGGATCTTACATCTTTATATATGCATTTCTAGAAATGGTTAAATGAAGGATTGCTTGTTAAGCATTGTAACACCCCGTAGCCAAAACAGACCAAAAATTAGTTTTTCAGAATATTTTTTTTGCAGACAGTTAAAGGGAAATGCAGTTGGGTCAACTTAAAATGATCATAACTCTTATCACAAAATGAATTATGTCTCTCATAACCTAACCGCAGATAGATAATTGAATTATCTTTCCATAGCCACCGACCTTGCTAAAATCAGACCTCCGAGCAAAACGTTATGCCCATTTTAGTAAAGGCCTGTCGAACAGGCCCTCACGACGGATCCAACGACGGGGCGTCGGGAATACGACGGACCGTCAGTCCTGGCCGTCGTGTGGCCCGACAGCAACCTTCCCAGGGGTCTTTTTGACCTTTCCCACTCCGTTTAAACCATAAGTTACGTCGTTTTGACCCTAAATCATCAGATTTTAGTCAGTTTAATCCTAGAAACATAATTAAAACATATCCAAGTCAAATCATTAAATCAAAACCTAGAAAATTAGAAGCAAGAGAGGAGAAAAAAAAGCTCAAGAACCCTAGTTCAAGAACGCCACAAGCTCCAGCAGTTCCAGCCCAGAAACTTAATTATTTTTCCGTGGATTTCATCACCAGGTATGCGGGATTTCACTAGTGGGTTCCTTTCACCCATTGGGTCCCTAGTTTTCAGTCAGATTCTTGATTTTCTTATCATGATTAAACCTAGGGTTTCTAGAACTTTGATAGAACTTCATGAATTTATTAAATATATGTTCCAAATCAGATTATCATTCTATTACTCAGATTATCGCATGAATTTCAGAACCCTAGCTTTGTATTTCTTTAGTCCTTGAATTACACATGCTAGGTCAGATATTTCAGACACTTCAGATATACATGCCTCAGTTATAAATGCATAATTACCAGATTAATTGTTGCATTCTCAGTTTGCATGTTCAGTTTCGAGCTATACAGTATTTACAGAAACTCAGACATAATCAGTTAATTTACAGAATTCATTGGGAGTAGCATAATACCGAGTTGGACTAGGGTTTAGCGTACCCAATAGTCCCAGAACTACTAGCCAAGTAGGTTGTAAGTCCCCTCTGTGGGCAATCAGTTTAGTGATCACGCCAGCATGCCTTTATACCTTTGGCAGGGTATATTGGGTCCTCTCGATGGGGCGTATACATCGGACTCCACATTTAGCTCATGTGGTTTTATTATCGGTTATTAGTAGCTCCCACAGTTCAGTCAGACTCTCTGCATGACCATTTATCAGTATATTCAGTATTCAGTTTTAGCATGTTATAAATTGGTCATTGCATTCAGTTAGCTCAGAAATTCAGTATATCATGTTCAGATTATTATACTTGCTTTTGTGCTTGTTCAGTTATGTTTTATTTCAGCTTTACTCTATCCTACATGCTCAGTACCTTTCAAGTACTGACGCATACGTGCGCTACATCTTCTCGTGATGTAGGTTCAGGTTCTCAGCATCTAGATCACACATAGATCGATTTCCCGATCTCCAGTTCAGCAGATTCAGTGGTGAGTCCTCATTCTCCGAGGACAAGAGTCATGAGTTTCATTTCAGTCTTTAGTCATTTAGTTTCAGTTTTTGCTAGATTTAGCTGGGCCTGTCCCAGTATTTCTAGTCCAGTTTAGAGGCTATTTTCAGGCATAGTTAGTTTCAGCTTAGTAGTGAGTTAATATTTCTTTGTATTAAACTCATCAGTTTTTCATATATCTCAGTTTTAGCATATGGGTATTTCCCATCTTTTCAGATTAAATTATGATTTAGCTTCCGCATCAATTTATTATTCTTTAGTATGCTCATGATCATGCCAGCAGGGTTAGCTTGGGATCACTTGTGGTCCTAGGTTCCGTGTCCGCGTCTCGGGGGTAGCTCGGGGCGTGACAAAACTTGGCATCAGAGCACTAGGTTCAAGGGTCCTAGGATGTCTGAAAAGCCGCACTAAGTAGAGTCCTTTTCATGGGTGTGAAGTGCACCACATCTAATGAGAGGGAGGCTATGAAGTGTTTTAGGAAAACTTCACTTTCTTGATATTCTTATCGTGCGTTGGTATGATCTTCTTTCTAATCCATCGTTATGCGCTTAAGATCATGCCTTCTCATAGAGCTTAGGCATGGAATGCTAATGCACGCAATGCTAACACAGTTACTCTAGTACCAGATAAGGAAGTTCAAATGCAGAGTTTCAGAATGTCAATTCAGTTTTTGGCTCAGAGTATGAACAACAAGAATAATTAGCAGGTTCAAGTTATTACTAATAGAAATGATCGATTAGTGGCATCCAGAGTTTGTGATTTCGTTAGGATGAATCCGCCTAAGTTTTCAGGGTCGGAAGTTGTTAAGAACCCACAGAAGTTCATTGACAAGGTCAAGAAAATATTTGGTGTGATGTCAGTAACTGGTAGTGATAGGTGAGATTGGTATCCTACCAACTCAAGGATGTGACTCACATATTGTTCACTCAGACAACGGACATGACTTTGTCTTTTGTAACTCAGTATAGCTGTCCGATTCAGTGTCAGTCCAGAAACTCTCTCAGAACCCTTCTCAGTCTCTACTCCAGTCGGTGACCCAGTTATAGCTAGACGGGTATATAGAAATTGCCCTATCACAGTCTCTCAGAAAGTCACCTCAGCAGATTTAGTAGAGTTAGAAATGGTAGACTTCGATGTCATTCTAGGCATGGATTGGTTACACTCATGTTATGCCTCAGTTGATTGTAGAACTAGGATTGTTCGTTTTCAGTTTCCAGACGAACCAATCTTAGAATGGAAGGGTAGTAGCCTAGCGCCTATGGGTCGATTTATTTCTTACCTTAAGGCCAGAAAGATGCTATCTAAGGGTTATCTCTATCATCTAGTTCGGGTTAAGGATTCTAGCCTTGAAACCCCAACTCTTGAGTCAGTTCCAGTAGTCTGTGAATTTCCAGAAGTATTTCCAAAAGATCTTCCTGGGATCCCTCCCGAAAGGGAAATTGACTTTGGAATTGATCTCCATCCAGATACCAAGCCTATTTCTATTCCTCCTTACAAAATGGCTCCAGCAGAGCTTAAGGAATTGAAAGAGCAGTTGAAAGACCTTCTAGATAAGGGTTTCATCAGACCTAGTATTTCACCATGGGGTGCACCAGTATTGTTCGTAAAGAAGAAAGATGGTTCTCTCAGAATGTGCATTGACTATAGACAGTTGAACAAGGTCACAATCAAGAATAAGTATCCCATCCCCAGGATTGATGACTTGTTTGACCAACTTCAGGGTGCTAGTCATTTCTCAAAGATAGACCTCAGATCGGGTTATCATCAGCTCAGAGTCAGGGATAGTGACATTCTGAAAATAGCCTTCAGAACTCGGTATGGTCATTATGAATTTGTAGTTATGTCGTTTGGACTAACCAATGCTCCTGCAGCTTTCATGGATTTGATGAACAGAGTGTTCAAACAGTACTTGGACTTGTTCGTTATCGTCTTTATTGATGATATCCTCATTTACTCTAGGAGCGAGGAAGAACATGCAAGTCATTTGAGAATTGTTCTACAGACTCTCAAGGATCGCCAGTTATTCGCTAACTTTAGTAAATGTGAGTTTTGGTTGCAATCCGTTGCTTTTCTTGGTCACATTGTATCTAGCGAAGGGATCCGCGTAGATTCACAGAAGATAGAAGCAGTGAAACAATGGCCCAGACCTACCTCTGCTACAGATATCAGAAGTTTCTTAGGTCTAGCGGGTTATTACAGGAGGTTCGTGGAAGGATTTTCATCCATAGCCTCACCATTGACTAGGTTGACTCAGAAGATGGTCAAGTTCCAATGGTCAGATAATTGTGAGAAAAGCTTCACAGAATTGAAAACTAGATTGACTACAGCTCCTGTCTTGACTATACCAGAGGGTTCAGATGGTTATGTGATCTATTGCGATGCATCCAGAGTTGGCCTTGGTTGTGTATTGATGCAAAGAGATAAGGTTATATCTTATGCCTCTAGACAGCTTAAGGTGCATGAGAAGAACTATCCAACTCATGACCTCGAGCTTGCAGCAGTGGTGTTTGCACTCAATATATGGAGACACTACTTGTATGGTGTTCATGTAGATGTGTTCACCGATCATAAGAGCCTTCAGTATGTGTTCACCCAGAAAGAGTTGAATCTTCGCCAGAGGAGATGGCTTGAGTTCCTTAAGGATTATGATATGAGTGTGCATTATCATCCTGGAAAGGCGAATGTAGTGGCTGATGCTCTTAGTAGATTATCTATGGGTAGTGTAGCCCATGTTGAGGAAAAAAGAAAGGAGCTAGTGAAGGATGTTCACAGGCTTGCTCGCTTGGGAGTTCGCCTTATGAGCATATCAGACAGCGGTGTAACAGTTCAGAATGGGGCAGAATCGTCTTTGGTAGTGGAGGTTAAGGAAAAGCAAGAGAGTGATCCGATCTTGCTTGAACTAAAGGGTGCAGTCAACAATCAGAGAGTGGAGGTTTTCTCCCAAGGGGGAGATGGTGTACTTTGCTACCAAGGTAGATTGTGTGTTCCTGATGTGGGAGAGCTGAGGAAGCATATTCTTGCAGAAGCTCATAACTCCAGGTATTCTATTCATCCAGGTGCCACTAAGATGTACCGCGATCTGCGGGAAGTCTATTGGTGGAATGGCATGAAGAGGGATATAGCAGACTTTGTGAGTAAGTGCCCCAATTGCCAGCAAGTCAAGGTAGAACATCAGAAACCAGGAGGTATGACTCAAGAGATCGATATTCCTACTTGGTAGTGGGATGTGATCAATATGGATTTCATCACAGGGTTACCTCGTACTCGCAGACAGCATGACTCAATTTGGGTGATAGTCGATAGGATGACTAAGTCTTCTCGCTTTTTGGCGATCAAGACTACGTATTCGGCAGAAGACTATGCTAAGCTTTACCTTAATGAAATTGTGAGGTTGCATGGGGTTCCTTTGTCTATCATCTCAGATAGAGGTCCTCAGTTTACCTCTCATTTCTGGAAGTCATTTCAAAAAGGTCTTGGTACTCAAGTTAACCTTAGTACAGCATTTCATCCACAGACGGATGGGCAGGCAGAGCGTACCATTCAGACCTTAGAGGATATGTTGAGAGCTTGTGTGATCGATTTCAAAGGTAGTTGGGATGATCGCCTTCCTCTTATTGAGTTTGCCTACAATAATAGCTACCATTCCAGCATTCAGATGGCCCCTTATGAGGCTTTATATGGGCGTAGATGTAGATCTCCTGTTGGTTGGTTTGAAGTAAGTGAAGCATCTTTGATAGGGCCAGATTCAGTCATTTATGCTATGGAGAAAGTTCAACTCATTAGATATAGACTTAAGACAGCCCAAAGTCGTCAGAAATCTTATGCAGATGTAAGGAGAAGGGAGCTAGAGTTCCAAGTTGATGATTGGGTTTTTCTGAAAGTCTCACCTATGAAAGGGGTGATGAGATTTGGAAAGAAAGGGAAGCTCAGTCCTAGATATGTAGGACCTTACAAGATATTGAAAAGGGTTGGCAAGGTGGCATATGAGTTAGAGTTGCCAGCAGAATTAGTAGCAGTGCATCCGGTCTTCCACATCTCACTCTTGAAGAAGTGTGTGGGTGATCCAGCCTCTATAGTGCCATTAGAGAGTGTGGCGGTGAAAGATAGTCTTTCTTATGAGGATGTACAAGTTGAGATTCTTGACCGTCAGGTTAGAAGGTTGAGAAACAAAGAAGTCGCTTCAGTCAAGGTTTTGTGGAGGAGTCAGTCCGTAGAGGGAGCTACTTGGGAAGCAGAAGCAGCCATGAAAGCCAAGTATCCTTACCTTTTTCCTTCCGATTCCACTCCAGCTTGAGGTAATAGTTCCTCTTCAGTTTTACAGTCATTCATGCGTAAACACAGTTTTAGAATCATGTTCCCTCAGTTTGTACTTGCATTTTCAGCGTAATTGCATGTACTCGGAACTCAATTAAGTCAGAAACTCAGTTCTCACTGTTTAGTAGTGGGGTTTGCAGCTCTCTCCCTCAATTTCAGATAGTTTAGTCTTCATTCGAGGACGAATGTTCCCAAGGGGGAGATAATGTAACACCCCGTAGCCAAAATAGACCAAAAATTAGTTTTTCAGAATATTTTTTTTGCAGACAGTTAAGGGGAAATGCAGTTGGGTCAACTTAAAATGATCATAACTCTTATCACAAAATGAATTATGTCTCTCATAACCTACCCGCAGATATATAATTGAATTATCTTTCCATAGCCACCGACCTTGCTAAAATCAGACCTCCGAGCAAAAAGTTATGCCCATTTTAGTAAAGGCCTGTTGAATAGGCCCTCACGACAGATCCAACGACGGGGCGTCGGGAACACGACGGACCGTCAGTCCTGGCCGTCGTGTGGCCCGACAGCAACCTTCCCAAGGGTCTTTTTGACCTTTCCCACTCCGTTTAAACCATAAGTTACGTCGTTTTGACCCTAAATCATCAGATTTTAGTCAGTTAATCCTAGAAACATAATTAAAACATATCCAAGTCAAATCATTAAATCAAAACCTAGAAAATTAGAAGCAAGAGAGGAGAAAAAAAAGCTCAAGAACCCTAGTTCAAGAACGCCACAAGCTCCAGCAGTTCCAGCCCAGAAACTTAATTATTTTTCCGTGGATTTCATCACCAGGTATGCGGGATTTCACTAGTGGGTTCCTTTCACCCATTGGGTCCCTAATTTTCAGTCAGATTCTTGATTTTCTTATCATGATTAAACCTAGGGTTTCTAGAACTTTGATAGAACTTCATGAATTTATTAAATATATGTTCCAAATCAGATTATCATTCTATTACTCAAATTATCGCATGAATTTCAGAACCCTAGCTTTGTATTTCTTTAGTCCTTGAATTACACATGCTAGGTCAGATATTTCAGACACTTCAGATATACATGCCTCAGTTATAAATGCATAATTACCAGATTAATTGTTGCATTCTCAGTTTGCATGTTCAGTTTCGAGCTATACAGTATTTACAGAAACTCAGACATAATCAGTTAATTTACAGAATTCATTGGGAGTAGCATAATACCGAGTTGGACTAGGGTTTAGCGTACCCAATAGTCCCAGAACTACTAGCCAAGTAGGTTGTAAGTCCCCTCTGTGGGCAATCAGTTTAGTGATCACGCCAGCATGCCTTTATACCTTTGGCAGGGTATATTGGGTCCTCTCGATGGGGCGTATACATCGGACTCCACATTTAGCTCATGTGGTTTTATTATCGGTTATTAGTAGCTCCCACAGTTCAGTCAGACTCTCTGCATGACCATTTATCAGTATATTCAGTATTCAGTTTTAGCATGTTATAAATTGGTCATTGCATTCAGTTAGCTCAGAAATTCAGTATATCATGTTCAGATTATTATACTTGCTTTTGTGCTTGTTCAGTTATGTTTTATTTCAGCTTTACTCTATCCTACATGCTCAGTACCTTTCAAGTACTGACGCATACGTGCGCTACATCTTCTCGTGATGTAGGTTCAGGTTCTCAGCATCCAGATCACACATAGATCGATTTCCCGATCTCCAGTTCAGCAGATTCAGTGGTGAGTCCTCATTCTCCGAGGACAAGAGTCATGAGTTTCATTTCAGTCTTTAGTCATTTAGTTTCAGTTTTTGCTAGATTTAGCTGGGGCCTGTCCCAGTATTTCTAGTCCAGTTTAGAGGCTATTTTCAGACATAGTTAGTTTCAGCTTAGTAGTGAGTTAATATTTCTTTGTATTAAACTCATCAGTTTTTCATATATCTCAGTTTTAGCATATGGGTATTTCCCATCTTTTCAGATTAAATTATGATTTAGCTTCCGCATCAGTTTATTATTCTTTAGTATGCTCATGATCATGCCAGCAGGGTTAGCTTGGGATCACTTGTGGTCCTAGGTTCCGTGTCCGCGTCTCGGGGGTAGCTCGGGGCGTGACAAGCATAACACAAAGTAAATCGTTTTGTACTTATTAATTATACAGATTTAATTATATATACGTATATTTGTATAAAGCTTTACTTTGATTTTTGATTTTTAGGAAGGATAAAAGAAGACCGATACAAAAATAAAAAAGTTTTCTTATAAATGTGGTTTGAAATTGCCACCGTCCAAAACAAGAACTGATTCTATAAATTGCATAAAAGATCGATTGCTTGATGACTTGGTAAGTGTGTTATTATTAATTTCATTATATAATTGATATATTTTGTATAAATGAAAATTTTATACAATTTATAACTACTTATTTTATAACACATAGATTTCATTTTGAATTACATATGCAAAAGAGCCAAGTACTCCGACAAAAACACATTTAGTTTTATCATTGTCGATTGCAATTTAAATAATTTAATTCACATCATCTGTTATTATAACTTTGACAGTATTATCATAAGATAGTACAGAGGAGTCGATTCTTGAGTACATTAATGGATACATAATGCATTTTGTTGCACCTTGGCATAGAGTCGATAACACTCTCAATCCTGTTAACGTCAAGGAGATCTATCGCTGGATTTTTATTGTTGTGTCCTTTAACTATATATGTATACAGATCTATGATTCTCTAAGTGGTGGTGCACTACATGATTCATACGTTGAAAATGAGATCAAGAAATATGCACAACTTTTTCTTATGTATCTATCTAAGTATGGTTTTTATAGGAAGAAAGTCATTGACATATCTTCACACCCCAAATACAAGTTTCACTCTGAGTTTGACTCGTTTGAAATGATTTATGTCAAGGATATATCACAACAAACTGAAGGAAGCATGTAAGTTTTATACATGTTATTTCTATTTTTACTGTTATTGCTTAATTTATACTGACATAAAATTTGATGTGTTTTATTTTCAGTGATTGTGGAGTATATATTGTTGCTTATGCAGAGCATATCAGTAATAGAAATGGAGTTCCAAATTCATTTGATTCAGAGTTTATATGTATTTGATACGCTGCATTGTTGTGGAATTATGGAACGCAAAAGATTCAATTTGATGTCAATAGTGATAATGAGGAACCGAAAAGGCGTATTAGGATTCACAGAGCTTGTGATAGTAGTGAAAGGATCACAAATAATTAGAACAGTCATACTAAATTCTGTTTTGTTTTGTATATGCAAATGACATACATAATAACCTTAAAGGTTTTGAACTTCTCAATTTTTTTATTGTTATATACTCACTTGATCATTTAAGTTTTTTACTTCTTTATTTTTGTTAATTTCATTATATACTCAGATTCGCACTTCGGTAATTATACAAACCAACATAATTAAGTACTCCCTCGATTTAAAAAATACTGACCTTCTTTCTTGTTTAATCTGTTTCAAAAAGAATGATCTCTTTCTTTTTTGGTAACATTTTAATTTCAGCTTTCCACATGACATGTTTAAGACCACAAGATTAAAGGGCAATTTTGTAAATTTGACATCACTTTAATTTAGGACCACAAGATTCAAAAGTCTTCTTTATTTTCTTAAACTCTGTGCCAAGTCAAACTTGATCATTCTTTGTGAAACGTAGGGAGTACTTATTTTCTTCACATGTAATTTATACAAATTGAATATTTAAAAAAAATTATTCAATACAATTTTAAATTGTGATCCTAAATAATATATGTATGTTAACACCCACATTACACTTCATACATTAGCATTATAAATCTAGCCATCTAATACAATCGTTTATAAAGTATAAATATTGTGTACATATACATTTTCTGTTCAAAAAGAGAAAAATATTTCAATCGAACAAATACATATAGAATTATTTGTACGAGCATGAATACAAAGAGTATAATATATACGACAACGAAAATTCATACTTTATTCAAGAGCATGATTATAAAAAGAAGAACAAAAATGCTTATTGTTAATAGGACATAACATATTTATTCCATCATTACCATTCCAACTCATAAATCAGTTGCGAATAACATTCAAGTATCTATAAAAATCAAAATTGCACTCCAATATAATAGAAAGAGATCATTAAGCTTCTTGAGGCCTATTTCTACATGAACGCCTATTGTGACCTGCAACTCCACATGTACTATATGTATGCTTCCCTTTGAGACCAAACAGTTCACGTGTTGTTTTTGCACGAGATTTGTTTTTTGGTCTTCCTAGAGGTCCTTTGAAGTTTGGAGGCCGAACTTCATCATACTTCATGTATTCAGGTATCACCCATTCTGCCATCAGGTAATGGATAAATCAGTATCTCATAAATCTTTAAAATTGTCATTTGTTTATACAAATCCGAGAAACATTCATTAGTTACTAGATTTTTCTGTTTCAGCACAGCCCAAGCATGTTCACATGGTATCTTCGTATTGAAACTTTTCACAACTACATGTTTTATTCTTTAAACAGACCACAAAACACCTACCATTATCAGTCACATTATGTATATATTCAGTCGACGGCACAATCTATTTCATACAAACATGTTTATGTATATGTATAAGTTTATGCAATTGTATATATAATAATTCTAACAGTCTTATAACTATCTTTATACAAGTTTAATATAATTAATTACTGATTAGTCAGTATTAGATATGCATAAAACATACCCCCATTCATGTGCTCATTGCTTCATTTTCGACCAGTATATTCTGAAATTTTCTAATCAATGGAGTAAATGTGCATGATTCCTCGTGTTTGTTATCATGATTCCATCTTTCAAACATCAGTCTAACCTCTTTGAGAAAATCAAAAATTGATAATTCCCTCGCAGACACTAGTGCAATATTTATAATCTCTGCAATATTAGACGTCATACCATCCCGGATGAGTTTGTACATGACACCTAGATTACTTACCATATCCAGCCAGCTCCAAATATTCTTTAACTCATACATCTACCTTTTCTGTGATATCTTGTAGTTTATCAAATCAAGTTATTACATGTCTTTGCTATTGTATAATATACAGGACTTAGCTCCTTGAAGGACTTCCTGAATTTCTTTATAGCCTTACTCCACAAGTGTCACATACAAGCATAATGTGGCACATTATTATACACTCTTGTAACTGCCTTTATAATGCTCTTATTTCTATTAGAGACAACACATATTACTCCTTTTCCCATAAGCCTCCCTTAGTTGTACAATGAATCAAGTTCAAGCGGCATCATTTTCCGAATCAATGATACCATAGACCAGTGAAAAATATGTCCTACATTTTTATTTATGTACAAAATAGCATAAAGTAAAAATTATACATTTAAAAACACACTGTAACATACCTGCTCCACACATTGTACTTGCAGCCACAAATGTTCCATTATACGGTCCTCTTAGGTGACTTTCATCAACAACTATTACAGGCCTGAAATGGTTAAAGGCTTGTATGAAACTATTCAATGCAACAAAAAGATATAAGAACTCATTTTTGTCGATTTTCTTCAGAGGTATATGCGAGCCTGGATATGTAATATCTATCGTATACAAGTATGCATGAAGTTTGTTGTAAGATGCAGAAGTGGTGCCCCTCAAGAAAATCAAAGCCTTCTTTTTAGCCCTCCAAGCCAACGAGTAATTAACATCAATTTTGAGATATATTTTCACATCACTCTGAATATCATAAGGTGTATAATTCCTCTTGTGATCAACAAGCGTAGCTTAACAATCCCGCCAATTAGCATGATTGTTGCATGTTTTTGTGAATATAAATATACACAAATTAAAGCTTTATACAAATATACAATTTTCAAAATTATATAAAAGTATACAGAATCATATATACAAACTAAGGTTGCCTGAACTGTATAAATATACAAATTCTAAAAATAGTCAATAGTTTCATATACGAATTATACATATATATATGATTGAATCATATCAAAACACCTATATGTATAAACTCTTAACAAATCATAATACAATTTCATCTTCATTCATAGTTTTGACACCAAATGTACAAATATGAACAAATATATCACTGTGACATTAACGTTAATCAACAATATCATCTAGATTATTTGATAATCACAAATTTTGAAATATAGCTATTAAACTCCATTACTAACAAAATATACAACTTGAAATCTACATTCAATTTCAATTGATGAAAGTTTAAAAACAAATTTGATTTTCAATACAAGTTGAACACCAATTTTGATCAGAAAAAAATCAAAGTATTTTTTCAAACATGAATACATTTTACCTCCTCTTGTTATCTCTAAAATCAATTTTATCTCGATTGAATTTCAACAGCTTGATCGATTTTCAGAACTGAGTTTCAATGGAATTACTAGTGATGAAGAAGACGTAGAAGGAAACAAATTCTATTGACACATAATGTGCGTGACTTCAGCGATTTTTTTCCTTTTATTGCAACCGAAATGACCATATTTTTTAATTTTTTAAAAAAAATCAAATTTGTATATAAAAATGAGGGCAAACATGTTATACAGAAAAGCTGCAAACACATTTTGCTATGGAGTGTAATTATATAAACTATACCCATAAAATATACATATAATTTTATATTTGCTATACATAAAATTTTCTCTATTAATATTGATACTTAAGAAACACCTGTAATTCAATCACGTATTGAAAAAAGAGGCACTTTCGTAATAACCACTATCATAATCTTAATTATTGCTCCATAATTATAGTTTACATATTTACGTGTTGTATCTACAATTTAAGCTGACTTATTTGTATAATTTGCATGTTTGTATAATTGATTGGTATTATTTGTATAATTTAATTATTTTTATATAAACTCAAAATAACGAATTTATACGTTTACAAAATGAGAAGTGTAAATAGTTATACGAATTCCCAATTATACAAAAGTTATACAAATTATATTATATAAATTATGAATTATACAAACGTGACATTATACGAAAGTAAAAAAGTTGAACGCTATAATTATAGCTAAAAGTAAGTAATAAATTATAATGGCGGAATAGTCTGGTGGACCCTTATACTTGTATCGGATTGTATTGTGGATACTCATACTTACCCTTTTGTCATCTGGACCCCTGAACCTATCCAAAACCAACATTTTAAACACTTTTTTTGCGGCATCGCGCGTGTTGCACAAACCACGTACATGTTGACCAAAAAGGAAAAATAATAATCCACGTATGATGTTGAAATCCATGTGGTAAATCCGCCAACTAAGAATAGTCCAAACCTCAGTGAAATTTTGAAAACTTTCGCGACTTTTCCTCTTCTCCTCTTCTCCTCTTCTCCTCTCTGCGATTTCTCCGCTAAGAATCATTTGTGATTTGCTATATATTTTCTCAGTTGAAGCTCAGTTCCACTCCGATTATTGTTGTAAGTTCTTGCACTTGTATTATTTTTCGATTTTTTTCACTTTTTTGTGCGTATCTGTTTGATTAGAGGATCGATTGTCATTCGTTTTTCTAAAGTTTTTTGGGGATTTTACTTTGGTTTGGGTGTAATGTTAGTGCTATACACTATCTTAGTTGATTAATGACTTCGATTTACTTCAATGGCAGGTTCCGTGAATTCAAGTAGATTCTAGGGTTTTTTCATAAAATCCCATTTTTGACTAAAATTAATATTCTATTTCTGGTCAATTGTCTTGGGTATTGATAGTGTTAGTGGTCCATTGTTACATCAATTACAGTTATGGTAAGTTAATGTCTTTACCGTCTAACTATTACTAGTATTTTCTTAAAAAAGTTAGGGCTTTTCGTGTTACAGTCGTGGTAAGTTTACCCCTTTAACTGTAGTTGTTTTTCATATTAAGTTTATGCTTGTTTTTTCCCTTTAACTGTAGTTGTTTTTGTCCTGGTAATTTTATGCCTTTAAGTTTTAACTGTAGTTGATTTTCATTTGACTTTACAGGCATCCTAAGATATGGCTTTAACTATAGTGACACTTCAATTTCACTATGGGGGCTGCTTTTTATCTGATCCTACTTTAAGGTATGCCAATGGAATAACTAGTATTGAAAAGATTAATATAGATATAGATGAGTTGCATATTATGTTGTTTCATAAAATAGCATTGGAATTGGGTGTTGAAAATGTTGAGACATTTGGATGTAGAGTCAACAAGAAAGGTATTTTTTACATGTTAAATACTGATCACGATGTTCTAAAATTTCTTAATGATTTGAAGGCTGCTGATTTTGTTGATGTATATGTTGTACATCCCATTAGTATACCTTTAGTTGTTGATGATATACTTGAATTGCCTAGCACTAATGATGATGTGTCCTCATCTCCACAAAAAAATAATGTTGATGTGTCCTCCTCCCCACATAAAAATAGGGTTGATCTGTCATCCTCCCCACAAATAGATAGGGCTGATGTGTCTTCATCTCAACCATTTGCTGAAAAAGAAAATAGGGATTTAAACCAAAATCAGTCCCTTTAGTTGAAGAGCAGCCCCTTTTAGTTGAAAAACAAGATCCTTCTCCTATAGTTGAAGAACATTATGATTATGATTCATTCTATGATGTTGATGAAAATATTGATGATTTGAGTGATTTGGATGAGGAGTTTCTTCAAGCTAGGTAGTCTAACATTCAAGAACAAGTTAAAGAGAAGGCTGATAGAGTAAATCTAGATGAGATACCATCTGGTCGTGTAGGTATAGATGCTGGTTTTGAAGATATTTATAAGGAGAGAAGGGGTAGATTTGAAGGAAATTTGGGTGGTGATGACCCTTATTTTGATAGCTCGGATCCTGGTAGTGACATTAGTGAAGATGAAGGGGAACTTGTTGAGGATGATGAAGTGGTAAATCCAGCACCTAGGAAGGAAAGTAAAAAGGTCTAGTTTGATCAATCTGCTAAAAAGGTTTGTTTTCAACTGTATATGGTATTTTTGAATAACATTGAGTTCAGGGAGGCACTGCAAACTTACTCTATTCAGAAGGGTGTTAGTATTAAATTGAAACCTAATGAGAAGGAAAGGGTAAGGGCACATTGTAAGAAAAAAGGTTGTCCTTGGCATATTCTTGGAAGTATTAATTGTAACACTGGAAACTTCAGTGTTAAAACATATTTTCCAGTCCACAAGTGTTTTAAAAGAACAACAAACAAATTGTGTACCCCCATTTGGATTAGTAAACATTACAAAGAGAGGATTATGAGTGAGCCTACCATCAAACTACATCAGATTCAATCTTTGATACAAAAGGAGTATGGTTTGTATGCTAGTAAAACAAGTTGTAGAAAGGAAAAACTGAGAGTTATGAATGAACATATGGGATATTTTAGAGAGGATTTTTCTAGGTTGTATGATTATGCTGAGCAATTAAAGACTATGAATCCTGGAACTACAGTATCTATTAGGACATCCAAGAACATAATTCCAGGAAAAAAGGTATTTATGAGCATTTATATTTATCTTTGTTCCTTTAAAAGTGGATGAAAAGAAGGGTGTAGAAGGATTATTGGTTTAGATGGTGCATTTCTTAAAGGTGTATGTAAAGGTGAACTGTGAACTTGCATTTTAAAAGATGGAAATAATCAGATGTACCCTATAGCATGGACAGTAGTTGATAAAGAAACCAAGGATACATGGTCTTGGTTTCTCAAGTGCATCAGATATGATTTGGAGCTTACAGAAGGTGAAGGACTAACAGTGATGTCTGATATGCAGAAGGTATTACTATATTATTTGTTAAATTTATTATTTCATTTTTGGAGTAATTGATATTTAACATTGTTGTATTCAAATGTTCTTTTTTGACAGGGTCTTCATCTTGCACTTATTGATGTATTGCCAAATGCTGAAATCAGATGGTGTGCTAGGCATATATGGGCAAACTGGAAGAAAGACTGGAGGGGTGAAGAAAGGAGAAGAAAATTATGGCAGGTTTCTAGGGCACCATTTGAGGTACTTTTACAGTTCAAACTTGATGATTTAAGTGAGTTAGGAGAAGTCATTATAGAAGCTCTGTTAAAGTATAACAAGGAAGCATGTTGTAGGGCATATTTTAAAGAACATAGCAAGTGTGATGTGGTTGAGAACAACATGTGTGAGACTTTCAACAGTTGGATTTTAGGTGCTAGGTTCAAATCAATAATCACTATGCTAGAGGAAATAAGAGTCAAAGTTATGGAAAGAATGAATCAAATGAGAGAATTTTCAGAAAAATGGATTACTGATGTATCACCTATGGCTTTGGATATTCTTATAAAAAATGTTGAAATTGCAGATAATTATGAGGTAAGGTTTAATGGTAATCTTGGCTTTGAGATTCATGATCCACCATATAAACATGTTGTTGACCTAAAAAAGAAGGTGTATAGTTGTAGGTCATGGCAATTAAAGGGAATTCCTTGTGGCCATGCACTTACAGCAATTCATTTTAAGGATTGAGTTGTTGAGTCATTTATTGACCACTGGTATAAGAAGGAAACATACCTGAAAGCATATAACAGATTTAACCTATGACAAACATGAAGATGTGGCCAAAAGTGATAAACCAGCCATTGAACCACCTGAAATTACAGCCATGCCAGGAAGACCAGAAAAAAATAGGAGAAAAGATAGTGATGAGCCAGTTAAGAAGAAGTTTGGAAAGGCTACAAGGAAGGGAAGAAAAATAAAATGTTCTGTATGTAAGACTTTTGAACATAACAAGAAAGGATGTCCAACTCTGGTAAGTTGTGTTTTCATGTCTCTTTGTTATTGGATTTTACTCTTGTTATACTTTGGTAAGTTGTGCTTTAATGTCTCTATTTTTGTAGAAAAATGTTGTTGCTGGAACAAGTGATGCAAGTGATGGAACTTCAAATGTTGCTACTGGAACAAGTGGTGCAACTGCTGGAAATGCTGCAACTTCAAATTTTACATATGTTAATTGGAAGCCAGTCAAGTGTAAATGCAGGTCCAAGTGCAATTTCAAGAGCAGGTCTAAGTGCAGGTTGCACTCCATGTGCAGGTCCAAGTGTAGGTCCAAGGGAAGTTCCAAGTGCAGGTTCAATAGCAGGTCTAAGTGCAGGTTGCACTCCATGTGCAGGTCCAAGGGCAGTTCCAAGTTGCACTCAACAATCAACTTCTAGTGCAACTGGCCAAAAAAGAAAGACTAGCACAACTTTGAGAGGTGGTGCATCTTTTGCTTATAAGAAACCAAGACCTAAAAAAGCAAAGACAGCTGGTTATGGTCTCTTATTTGGATCAGGTGGCAGTGTAACTGAGAGGTATGTATTTTATGAGTTAAACACATTAAATTGCTTTAATTGATATTAGTTCATCTCTGAGTTAAGATTCTTGTTGTTCTCTCAGTCTGGAAATACTGATAGGGTATTACATAGTGCTACATTGACAAGTTCAACTCCTATCAATATTGATCTTGGTTACAAACCCAATGGACTAAGGTGGAAGGGAAGAACTGCAATTACTCAAAGGCATCTACAAGAGGAAAGTTATAGAAGCACTCAAGGCACACCAAACGCTCAAGGCAATCAAGGCACACCAAACACTCAAGGCCCTCAAGGCACTCAAGGCACACATTAGATTTCACTTTATTTAGCTTAATGACATGATCCCAACTAACTTTATTTTGATTAATGACTTGATCCCTATGAATTTGTGTTAACTTGCTATTGGGAAGACTTTGCTTTTCTTGTATGAATTTGTGCTTGAATGAAGTTGTTATTCAGATTTCTGAAGTAAATGCAATCAATTTCATTATCAAATAACACATAGTACAAATCAATATATCTTAAATATAACAGCTACAAACCAAACAACAACAATCACAATAACAGTGATATCATTACTAGTGTTTGATTCTTGTCTTCCTTTCCTTTGTTGTCTTCTATGTGTTCCTTGTCTTCCTTGTCTTGCTTGTCGTGAACTCGTTGATAAATTATTGATGTTGTATTGTTCTTGGCATGTTGGATCATTTGCATCAGTCCATCAAAAGAATCCACACCCATTACCGGATGAATATTTTTGACAGCCCCAAAACATTCTTCCAGGATTAGTTGGTGTTCTTGATGTCTTTAGTTCAGCATATATTCCACAGCATATATTCCACAGTAGCAACATCGAACCGTCATTGTGAAGACCAACAAAAATACAATAGAATCAAACACAAATAAGAGACGAGTAGATTGAAGGAAAAAATAAAAGACGTCAAAATTAAAAGAGAAATTTTCTACAGAGACAAGATTGAGAAAAAAAGAAAAAAAAAAGCTCAAAAAGGCATTAACAATGATGTTGAGTGAATTAAAGAAGAAGAAATAGCCTTTAAAGGTCAAAATTTGACCTTTAGTGCCTTTTTAAGGCGTCTCACGCTCTTCCGTCGAGTGAATCACACGCTCTATGTGGGTTCTTTCCACATAGGATGTCACATCAAAAAAAGTATTTAAAATGTTGGTTTTGGATAGGTTCAAGGATCCAGATAACAAAAGGGTAAGTATGAGTATGTGCAATATAATCCGATACAAGTACAAGGGTCTACCAGACTATTCCATCAATTATAGTTAATGCAAATTATAGCTAGATTAGGTTATAACGCGTAATTTTCTGTTAAGAAAAAAAAAATAGGGGCCGGAGTGTAGTGTAAACGTCATCGTACCAGTGAACAGTCGATTTTGGTACAAGCTGGAATCTGCTCGCCGGAGGTAAGAAGAAAAACCGTACCAACAGTAACAGGTATGGCGGATGGAAGCAAAGAAGGTCCAACATCGCCTCAGGCAGCGGTGGTAGCCAACGGGCAACTATTCGGAGTTCTCTCCAGTCTTCTCCAGCAGGTATGCAACTTATATATTCTTATTTCAAATTTGGGCCTAATTCCTGATCTGCATATCTGGATATAGTTTTTTTTTTTTGGGGGGATATCGGAGTTTTGGTCTAAAGTGGGCATATTTAATTAGCTGAATCATCAATCTTGATTTGACCCATTAAAAATGAAACAAAGAACAATCAGCTTTGCTATGATTTGTTCATTATTCGTTAGCTTATACAAAAGACTTTGATTACTCGTAGCTGTGCCCAAGAGAAATGTGTATGTTTGGTTTGAGTGTCTATGATCAGATGGATCTATATGTTTCCGGGTGGTGAGGGGTATTACAGTATGGCCAAGAGGGTCATGAAGTATACAAAATACCTTCTCAAACAAAGCAGGAGAGTTGAACCCACTAGTGAAGCAATTGATGGTTCAAGCAGTGAAAGTCCTTGGAAGTTAGTTGTAAGGGATTGAAAGAAGATGTTTCCTTGAGGTAGGTGGTGTTTACCCGAAAATTCATACAGTTGAATTTATATGTGAGGTTTAAAGGACACATGGACCAAAATGATGATTATATGTAAGTAAATAAAGTTGTAAATGATGAGATAAAGACAAATTGACTAAATGAAATAATATTATATAAATATAGCTTGTGTTGGTCTGGTTCCAATGATATCTTCGATGGAGATATCCCCAGACAAACTTCACGGTTATTGAGAGCTGATGATCAAATAACGATATTGACAAATATAGCTAACGAGAAATTAAAGTACTTACAGAATTCAGCGTCTTTACAAGGTGGTGATTCTACTGTAACGTCCGATGTAGTTTCTTGGATGGTTTCATAACGGCTATTGTTGGCCGGGCTGCTGACATTTCCTCTGGGCGTTCCAAGCTTGGTCGGGTTATATTTTTGCAAATTGAGCTGACCTTTTGTTCCCGCTGTAATAGTGCTGCCCTTGTTTCTTTTCACATGTCACCATCTAATATGGCCACACATCATGTCTATTTTTACCCTATACAGGTAGTATCTTTGTGCTTTTCTTTACTTAAGGCCCCTTTTATGCTAGGAAGCAGAGAAGGCTCTTTAAGATTTCTTCATGTGCTGGCTTCTTTTCCTAATGTTTCTATAAGATCAGGGTGTAATATAGTACAAATATCGAAGTCATTTGAGAAAATTGAAGTCAAAAAACTGTAATCCGTTGTCCTTCATCTGCCCCTTATGTTTTAGGGGAACAACTACCATAAGAAAGGTTATAATTCTTTATCTTTTGAACACAAATAGCCTTAAGCATAGTGGTAAAATGCTGAGTAACTCTTCTGACTGAAAAATTCTTTGCCATAATTATTAAGGAATAGAGAGAGTCTAGTGAATATCAGTGTGCCAAAGTTTGTATGGGACCAATCTTTATTCCTTTTATCATGTTAGCCAATGTATGTTCTAGAATTTGCCAAACTAATTTTAGAGCTCAAATCAAGGTGGACACTGATCCATTGTGGTGAAATACTTCCCATTTAGACTCAAAAGCATCTTCGAAATGCTAGCTAATGCTTGTAGATATAGTTAGAGGGCACCTGTCAGTATTCTGGTGCACTTTTGACTTTTCTCTCTTTAACAATTTAACAGGGACAGAGTCACCTAATACACGTTGCTAGTGGGAGGTGGCGGGTACCTCGTGGAATTAGTCGAGGTGCGCGCAGCAATCTGGGCAGACACCACAATTATATAAAAAATGAAGAAGTTTAAAGGATCATTGGAAGCATTGTGTATAAAGTTCTTTATGATTATGTCATTTTTGATACTTAATAGAGCGATTAAGTGTATTTTGTATAATAACAGTATGTTGTAACTAAAACTCATCAAATAATTAAAAATATTGTATTCTTAATGAGTACGCCTTCATAATTAAGAATCCAGAGAATATGAAAAAATTTCAAGTTCATCAGCTCAAATTCCTACCTGAAGATCCTCTTGTTTTTTTTTTTTTGTTTTTTTTTGAAATTGGTAAATTGTATTCATCAGCATTAAGGATATGCTGGCCACCTCCAAAAGTGAGCAATTACAAGCTTCCTATCAACTCTACAATCTGATCTACATCTTCTATACAAAGTAGTTTACACCAAAGAAGTAGAGTTTCAATACAATTCCATTTTACTTTATGTATGGAATTGGACCTATCTTTAAAGCATCTCCCATTTCTTTCCTTCCATATTGACCACCATATACATGATGGTATTAATCTCCACCATCTGTTTTGACTTTTACTTCCTCCCCTCCTAATCCAGCAACTCAAAAGATCCGATGTGTGCTCTGGCATTGTCCAGCTAGTGCTTGTTTTGTTGAGGAAAAGGTTCCATAGCTGAGTGGTGAACTTACAGTGTAGAAATAGATGCTTATTGGTTTCCCCTGTTCTGTTGCAAAGAAAACACCTGGTAACTAGTTGTCTACCTTTCTTTTGTAAGATTTTTGTGTAAGACAAGCTCTCCTAATCACTAACCAAGTAAAACCTTTCACTTTGGCGGGCATGACACTCTTCCAGAAGTACTTCCAAGGATATTGTGTTCCCCTAGTCATCTTCTTGTTTGTTATCAATCACTAATTCAACAGAAGTGTTTCTCTTTTCTTACAGCACCTTCATTATCTTAAGAAACCTTAATAACTTTTGCCCACCGGAAGGCAGCCTTACACATTCGCCCTGCAAACTTTGTTTCCTTTTCTTAAATGATTTTACTACTCTTATCAATTCTGGTGGCTGTTTTAACAGCACTGCATCTCCCATCTCTATGAATCTTATCAATTGTGTAGTGCTAATGTCATGAATCCTTGTCAGCTAACATGTCAAATCAGCTCTCTGTATTTTTCTTGTCAATAATTTATGTTAGCTAACTTCTCAAATTAGCTGTCTAGGTCAGTTAACCTTTAGGCCAATTTTCTCCAGTCAACACCATGTTATCCACAATCATTGAGCAAACTGGAAAATATAGTTCCATGTTTGTCTTTGTCATTAATCTACTTAAGCTGACTATGCATATCCTGATATTCTCTATATTTATCTAGTCATTAATTTTCTGTCTAGGTCGGTTAACCTTAAGGCCACCGCCCACAGACTGTTTGGAAATAGCTCCACCAGACATAGAAGAAAGGGATGTAGGACTGGTAAGCAATTTTCCCCAGTCAACACCATGTTATCCACAATCGTTGAGCTAACTGATAAATAGACTCATGTTTGTCTGTCATTAATCTAGTTGAGCTGACTATATGCATATCGTCAAACTCTGTCAAATCTGACTGATTCAGCCGTTGTTGTCAAATCCCTGTTGATGAGACAAGTCATCATTCCTTTTGTACTGGTGAATTAGCTACTAGCATATAGAAAAAAAAATTTGGTGATCCTTTTGGAATTTCCTTGGATCCTGGATCTATTGTAGGTTTCTTTGCTCGATGGTGGTCTATGAAACCTTTTAATTCATAGCATCAACAAATTCTTAAAATTGTTCCGATTGTTATTTGTTGGAAACTATGGAAAGCGAGATGTGCGGCTAAGTATGACTCTGAGAGAATTTCCTATGCTAGGTTGAAGCATCAAATTATTTCCCATCTTAGATGGTCGATAAACAAACTGGTTGGTGATAGAGATTGGCCTTGGCAGTGGCCAGATCTATGTTCTACTATTTTGTCTCTTAGGCCTAAAATTGATAGCCTATGGAAAAAACCACAATATGATTGGGTAAAAGTCAATGCAGATGGCAGTTGCAACTCTGAAGGACCAATTGGTGTAGGCTGTATTATAAGGGATTCAATGGGCAATTTAATAGTAGCCTTTGCAAAACATATTGGCAGAGGTACAAGCAATATAGCAGAGGCCAAAGCAGCCTATTTTGGAGCCAAATGATGCGTGGAAAATGTATCCGAACTTTATTTTAGAATGTGATTCCCTAATTACAGTCAATATGATCAAGGATAAATCTCAAATGGCCTGGAAATTGTGGGATACTATTATGGAGATTAGAAGAATTACTTTACAGGCCAATGCAACAGTTCAACATTCCTTCAGAGAGGTGAATCAAGTGGCGGACGCACTAGCTAAATACTGTTTATAACAAGGACTTTTTGATTTTTGATCCTAAAGATTTGCCAAAGGATGCAGCTGGCTTGTACACCCTTGATAAGATTCGGATGCCCTCCATAGGACAGGCAAAGAAAGAATATATTTTGAGTCACTAGCTATGATCTATTTTTCTTTAGTTTTTGGTTGTACATGACCTGTTTTCAAGGTTGTATATTAATGCTTATTTCCAGAGGTTTAGGCTATCATCCCCTCTGCTTGTTCTCTGTATAGATCTATTGATGAAATAAAAGGTTTGCGCCACCGAAGGCATAAAATTTACATTAAAAAATAAAAAATAAAAAATCTGACGGACTCACTGTAGTGTCATGGTCAAGTCAGTCTCCATTACAAGCCCAGTCAATCTTGTTCTCTGCTACATTTCACAAATATGATCTGCAAACTCGAGTTGTTTCACCACCATGAGTTTGAGGGGTTTGTTGAAAGTGCAGAGGATCATTAAGTATATTGTAGACTATTCTTGATGATAATAACATTATCAAATGTCGAGAATCATGAAGAGTATGTGCTGAATTATTACAATTAGGTCATGATACTAGTGATCTTAAGAATTAGAAAACTTTCTTATAGGAGCTATCTAGATTCGTCACTAATTCAAAGAGTTTCTCTCTTTTATTTTGTCCTTTTGCTTACTCATCAAATCCTGGTGAGACTTTTTTATGCATTGATCAGAAAAGAGAAGTGTTGATTGTGTTAATTGATTAGCACAGTGTTGTGAAAGGCGCTCGCCATAGCGCCTTTGGCGAATGGCGAGGCGATGCTGTGTCGCCATTATCCACTGAGGCGAGGCGACCTCAAATAGGCGACCCGAGGCGACCCAATGGCGACGTAAATGGCGTCGCCATTTTGATTTTTTTTTTTAAAAAAAAGTTTTAACTTAATAATATTAGTTTTTTTTTTTTCTATTTTCAAACTTTCATCAGACTTTCGCGTATTCCTCTTCTTCTCTTCCTCGAGTCGCTGCTACTTCTTCTCTTCCTCAGTCGCTGCTCTCTTCTTCTCTTCCTCAGTCACTGCTCTCTTATTCGTCTCTTTCCCTCGAGTTGCTGCTCCATTCGTCTCTTTCTCTTTCACTCTTCACTCTTTTTATCCCTCTGTTTTCTTCACTCTCTGTTTTGTCCCAGATTACTGTAAAATGCTTTCTGCTTTCACTGTGTTGTGTGTTGTGACTGCTGTCCATTATTTTTTTGAAAAAACAATAATTCTTCTATAGTAATTATTATAGTATTTGTAATATATGTAATTGCTATTGAAATTTTGAATATTATATGTGCAATTAAATATTTTTAATTTTTGGTATTAATTGGCGCCTCGATTCAAAAAGGCGAGCGCCTCGCCGCTCGCCTCGCCGCGTGGCAAGGCAGGCCCTTGTCGCCTTTTGTCGCCTCTTGCCGTCCAAAACACTGGATTAGCATGATTTTTGGAGTTTCTATTACTTTTTGGATTGAATATAATATTTTATTTTGTTGTAGTTGATTGTTTTTCCGTAATTAATTGAGATTCATGTGTACAAAATACACCTTCTTATGGGATGTAAAGACATGGTATTAGAGTCATTGTTGCCTTTTGTGGTTAGTATTTCTCCCTCGCAGCACTAGGATTCCTTCCTTTTAATAAAGAGGTCCAGTTTTCTCCCTCCTTGATGTTGTCAGCAACTAAGGCTCTGTTTATGTCTGTGTTTTTGAAAAATCTAATACCACCACAGGATTGCCAATCATTTTCGAGTCTACCCTCTAAATTTCAGATATTTCCAATCATCGGAGCTAGGGTTTCCAATGATTCCTTTTGAATATTAAAAATCGTCCTCTTTCGAGTATTTATGTGACAATGATCGAATACTAAATCCCTTCATTCAACTGCAAAATATCCTACAACCAAAATCAAAGTAGTGAAGAAATTGAATTATGTCTTACGATTAATTAATCAATAAATTCCTTAGGGAATCAAAAATCAAATAAACACATGAGAAAAGGTTAATAAATCACTAATTAATCCTTAAGGTTCATCAAAACTCAACTACAACAGAGTTACTCCACACATGGAGATAGTTAACTGTGACTCTAATAAACATCAGCAAGTTCATGATCCAAGAGAATAAAAGAGAAGATAAATTGAAGTCAAGAAGAAACTCCCAACTAATCTTCATTCTCTCATGAAACCTCGGAATCTTCCGCTTCCTCTCTCTATTTGTTCCTCCAATAGCTGCATCTGTCCCGGTGTCTGCCCTCGCAAGTCTACAAAATATTCTCTATATATACCTCACCTCATTCAGCCCTAATAACCTAAATTCTGAGAATTACTGGGTTCAGGTCACATTGTCACAGTGGTCAATACTCAAGCACTACGATGGTTGGGCTGTTTAATGTGTCTTACAAGTGCTGAAGGAGTATTGCAGCGCCCAAAGTTCCAGTGCTGCGATGGTCGCCCCTGTTTAGTGCACAACAATTCTTCAACAAGTTTTTTCTTCATTTCTTGCATCTGTTTTGGTTGAATCTTGTTTGTTTCCTCCTCAACTCCATTTGCATATTTATCATCAAAACAACACAAATATGTGAGGAATAACATCATATAACCATTTAAACCTAATAATTCAAAACATGAGAAAAGACGTATATACACATATAATTGTGGTTCATCGACAAGGAACTCAAATGATTTTATCATTTTGAGTTTTTATGTTCCTCTCCTAGGTCAATTTTTTTCGTAAAAAATGTATTAAGAGTTGGAAATTTATCGTTGTTTGTAGGTAGTATTATTCTTGTTTCGCTTTGGATTGAATGTCTGGGTGCTATCACCAACTTTTCTTTTCTTCTTATAAGTTACCTTATGGTTCTAGGAGTCTGTTTGACATCAAGTCCTGTTGTGGTTTGATAAAGTACTTCAAATGTCCTGACTAGAAAGATTGTAACAAACATGTGCAGGTGGAATCATTGACTAATCAAGAAGAAGTGGAGTTGCGCAGTAAGATCCAAGCTCTAGGACTGGAAGTTACAAAAGTTCCTTCAAAATCAACGCAACATCTTGATGAGGTAGGTTGGTGTTTATTTTGGTTCGAAAGAACCGTATTTCCATTCTTTCCTCTTTGTTTCCCTGGTAAATAAATTTATTCATTTACAAATGTATATTAGACGGAGATTGCGAAGCAGATGGATAAATTATCAGAAAAACTGGATGACGTGGATAGGATGATATCCTCCGCTGTCGCTGCAGATCCACAAGTTGGGTCTCTCTTAAGCAGTACCGCTGATCTTTGGATGCCAGTTATTACAGCTGGTTCTGAGGAAAGGCGTAACCTTAATGCGGCAGTTGAAGATGATGTTGAAGTGAAAGACAAAAATTCTCAGTAGATTTTAGTTAAAATCATCTGTCATATGTTGATTTTGATTCTTTAATAAATGGTAAACAGATACCTTCCATCATTCATTACAAATCATAGCCAGAGGGTTTATGTGGTATCCTCGAGTTGAAATCATTCTGGTGACAAAGACGATACTTCATTTTGTTACAGATATAGATACATGACGTGTTTACTTTTTAGCTTTGAATGAACAGTACGTTTAACATTTTGTGTATTGATGTTGTCTTACTATTATGTTCAATACTAGGCACTAGTGTCCATGCTAGTATGCGCTCAATATTTATTCATTTTTTGTCTCAATTTATGTGATATAAAATGAAGAGAAAATAATTATTTTTGACCCTATGTTATTGTCTTATTTTGGTTTTGGTCCCTATGATATCTCACTAATCATACTTAATCTTTAATTAATTAAAGTAAGTGATTTTAGTCCTTCTACTAACAGTGAATATCAATTTAAACACATCACTTACTATTGTCAAGGGTAATTTTGATATTACAGTAAAAAACACTTCTATGCGGAGAACAAAACCTAAAGCTAGAAACTATTTAAACTTCTCCCATAACATCCTTTCTTATAAGTATATCCCTCTACTCCCTTCTTCAATTTGAATGTGAATTCAATCCTCTCATACACTACTCTGTGTGTGTTCGTTGGTTGATGAACAATTTTTCTCTTAGGTTGCCTCCCATTTATATGAAAATACAATCCAGACACTTCTCTTGCATTCAATTTCAAAATGAAACTCTGAAGCAAGAATAGGCTACAATTCACCCCAGCATGTAAGTATTCAATTAATTTATTCATAGCCTAAATCTTTGATTATATGAAAATCTGAAGAGAAAAAAAAAGTTGAGTTACAGAACGCAACAACTAATATTTCACATAAAGAATAAATATCAGTTTTTTTTAAAAAGCTATAAGAATTATAAAAATCAAATATTTGTATGACATTACATTTTGTGTTTGTTCCACTTATTAGAACACCATAAGCATATTCTTGTTTCTTTTTAAAAACAATAGATGAAAATGAAAATTCAGAAGTGCACACAATTAAATGTGAAGTAATCATAAACTATAATACAGGTAAGTCAACTTTTTAAGAACTGTAGTGTGCATAATTCAAATTCAAAATTATTTCAGATTTTCATTATTGGTTGCATATTTTTGTGTTAGATTTGTATCATTTATATTTTTTATTGGCGGTGTTTATTGTTATAACGCTAATAGAATCTACTTTTTCTTTTACACGACAGATGAAGGTAAAGATTCATATATGTACATCATTAAATTATACTATAAGGGTTGGTGGGTGTTTGAGACAGTGATGAACTATGTCAATGGACTTATAGCTTATTATGACTATTGCAATGGAAATGAAAATTTCATTATTCTGATTGGGCAATGTATGAAAAAGTTTAAGTCAATGATAAAAAGGTGAAATTTTGGTTCAAGTTTGGACCTTATTTTGAGACGAGTATAAGACTTTTTGACAACTATTTAGATGTATATAACCTTGTCTACGAAATACCTGACAATAGAGAAGTTGAAATATTTCTTGAGCACAGGAAGAGAATCGATGGAACTATGATGTAGCTGATTTTGAGGGCAACCCATTACAAGGCGGAGAAGATTTGATAGATGTGAATGTAACATAGAAAAGTGATGAGAGTGATGAGTGATGAGTGATGTAGCGGAGAAGATTCAATTAGCGGAAGTTCAATTGGATCTTCTTTCTTTAATTGTCAACCCCAGAAATTCTATTATCAAATATTTGGCAATAACGAACAAGCTTATTAGCTTAAATATGGCCAGTAAACACAATTTTCAAATACTAAATTCTTTCTACAAAGATTATTTCTATTATAGAATACAAAATTTAAGCTCTAATAGAATGATACCGTAGGAGATTGAGGTTCAAATGTAAAGCTTGCTATCATTCACTATGGTTGTGATAAATTAGTGTTTCCAACTATCATCTACATCAGCTGTTTCAGGGCAAAGCAACAAAATTTAGATCCTCTCAGGGCAAAGCAACATAGACAACAAGGACCCATATAGCCGACTCCAACTTTCTTGCAACTGACACATGATTTGTACATCAGTCATTCCATGTGTTATATGGTTCGTCTGATTTATATGAAAAAGCTAACAGCTATAGTTGGCAAATTGAAGTGCAATTTACTATTTTCAAAGTTGTTGTACGATCAAAAGCCATGACTTCTTATATTTCTAAGAGCCCGAGCAACTAAGGTTGCCAGTTGTTTTCTCCTTGTTCGAAAAAGAAGCAGGAATGATTAAAAGTGTATTTATCTTTATACAAACATTCTGGTTTCAGATCATAGTTGCCAGAGAAAGTTATCCAAATGCTCGAAGTTGTCCTAAGGAGATACCTTTGGACTGGGAAGGCAGAAATGTCACGAAAAGCATTGTTAATGTGAGAAAATTTGCTAATCCAAAGAAGGCAGGGGAATTTAATGTCACTGATATTGTAACATGAAATCGAGCTTTCATATGCAAACTATTGTGGAACCTATATAGAAAGGAGAATAGACTCTAGACACATTGCTACTACGATAAGCAAGGATCCATCAAAGAGGTAATGTTAGCATTTTTTTTAATGCTGATATGGTCCGCATTGCTTGGGTCCATTATCCCACTTCATTAACCCATTATCCCACTACATGTATCTATTATTCCACTGATGGAAAGATGGTTAATTACCCATTATCCCACTAATAGGATAATGGTTAACTACCCATTATTCCACTACGTAGATCCACTATCCTACTACTCTAGTGGTTGGTAACTTCTCATAACCTCTTAACCGTTCTTGATGGAAGCACGGTTGTAAATATGTCATTTGGTTCAAAGGTCCCTAAGCACATTACTTCTAAAAATTTCATACCATCTAAGAGTGAGGTTTTGAGTGCTCAGAAGATCTTTGAAGAAATGAAGAATTGTAGACTCCGACTATATAGCTAACAATGGCTGGAGGTATGTCGATCAGACTATACTGTATCATTGCTCTGTAATGTCTTACATTTGGCATCAGAGCCGTTGAATTTCCTCTACTTTGTTTGTTGTCGAAATTCTCTAAAATCTCTCTAAATGGTTCTTAAAAATTCAGATATTATTTTGAAATTTTTGAAAATATTTTCTGATAAAGGAAAGGCACCACTTGAAACTGACATAAAAAAGGAAGCCAAGTGTCGCTTCTGTAGAAAGAAGGGGCACATAAGGCAGGATTGTGTCAAGTTTCAACAATGACTTGTTAAGAAAGGTACTTCTATCTCTCTTGTTTGTTATGAAGCTAATATGATTGATGTTAATCATAACACGTGGTGAATTGATTCTGCTTCTACAATCCATATTACAAATTCCTTCTAGGATTTAAGAAACATGCGGAAGCCAGTGGGAGCTGAGCGAAACATCTATTCTGGAAACAAGATGCAGTCGCATGTGGAAGCTATTGGGACATGCGATTTAGTTCTTAGTAGTGGTTTTATTTTAGAGTTAGAAAAGACTTTTTATGTTCCTAATTTTTCTAGGAATTTAATTTCAGTATCAAGACTTGTACCTTTGGGATATTCCTTCTTTCTAGAAGGTGATTCCAAACTATTTTATAAATCTCAACTTGTTGGATATGATACATTGTCTGATGGTCTTTTCTCTCTAAATTTACAAACTGATTTCACTCATACTGTTATGCATGTACAAGCTGACACTAAACGATGTGTTATAAATGAAAATTCCTCTATCTTATGGTATCGGAGATTGGGACATATCTCCATGGATAGAATTAAGAGATTATTAAATGATGGAGTACTTAGTACTTTAAATTTTACTGATTTTGATACTTGTACGGACTGCATTAAAGGTGCAGATCAACAAGTCAAAGAAATGTGTCAAGAGGAGTTCAACCGTATTAGAAATCATACATTCAAATATATGTTGTCCAGACATGGACGCATATGGTCAGAAATACTTTATCACTTTTATTGATGATTACTCACGATATATGTATCGCTACATGCTTCATAATAAAAGCGAAGCACTAGAAGCCTTTAAAGTTTTCAAGGCTGAAGTAGAGAAACAATGCAAAAAACAAATTAAGATTGTGAGAACTGATAGAGGTGGTGAGTATTATGGTAGATATACAGAAGATGGACAAGCACAAGGTCCGTTTGTGAAGTTTCTTCAACAAATGGAATTGTTGCCCAATATACTATGCCTGGTTCTCCGGATCAGAATGGTGTAGCAGAAAGAAGAAACCGAACATTATTAGACATGGTGCGTAGTATGTTAAGTAGATCTAAGCTACCTAAGTCCTTGTGGATTGAATCTCTTAAGACAGGAACGCATATATTAAATCGAGTTCCAACCAAGGCTGTTCCAAAGACGCCTTTTGAGTTATTCAAAGGTCGGAAACCTAGTTTGACACATATACGTGTATGGGGATGCCCGTCTGAAGTTAGAATTTACAACCCATAAGAAACTGGATCCTAGGACCATTAGTGGATATTTCATTGGATATGCCGAAAGGTCTAAAGGATAGACATTCTACTGTACATCCTAGGATTGTGGAATCAAGAAATGCAAAATTTCTTGAAAATGACTTAATTAGTGGGAGTGATCAATTTCAGAATACAATTTCTATAAGAGATCAACCTTCCACTTAGTCAAAAATTGATTGTTGTACATAATACCCCTCAAGTTCAATTGGTTGTTGAGCAACCAATCAATGGGATTCCACAAGCTGCTGAAAATATGCATATAGATCAAGTTGTTCAAGTAATTCTTGAAATTATTGAACGACCAGTTGAACAACATAATCCATAGGAAAATGTTGGTGCAACATTGAGCTGATCTACTAGAGAAAGAAAATCAACAATTCCTAGTAACTTTGTTGTATATTTGCAAGAATCTGACATTGGAGTTGAAAACGATCCTGAGTCTTTTTCACAAGCCATGAATTCTAAAAAGTCTGAATTATGGTACAATGTCATGAAAGAAGAGATGAATTCTATGAAAAACAACGAGGTCTGGGATCTTGTTGATTTGCCTAATTGTGTTAAAACCATTGGATGTAAATGGGTCTTTAAGACTAAAAAGGACTCATCAGTCAACATAGAAAGATATAAAACAAGACTCGTTGCTAAAGGATTCACTCAAAAGAAAGGAATTGCTTGCACAAAGACATTTTCTCCTATGTCTAAAAAGGATTCCTTGCGCATAATATTGACATTAGTAGCACACTTTGACTTAGAATTGCAACAGATGGATGTGAAAACCACATTTCTCAATGGTGATCTAGAGAAAGAGGTTTATATGAAACAATTTGAAGGATTCTCCTCTAGTAATGGTGAGCACTTGGTATGCAAGTTAAATAAATCCATATATGGACTAAAACAAGCTTCCCGTCAATGATATTTAAAATTTCATAATGTTATCTCTTCATTCGACTTTGTTGAGAACATTATGGATCAATGTATATACCATAAGATTAGTGGGAGTAAAATATGTTTCTTAGTTCTATATGTGGATGATATCTTACTTGCATCCAATGATAAGGGAATTATACATGAGTTGAAACAATTTCTCTCTAAAAGTTTTGATATGAAAGACATGGGTGATGCATCTTATGTTATTGGTATTAAAATTCATCGAGATAGACGTCAAGGTACCTTAGGTTTATCTCAAGAATCCTATATCAAATATTTTTAGAGAGGTTCCGAATGAATGATTGTTCACCAAGTGTAGCTCCTATCATGAAGGGTGACAAGTTCAATTTGAATAAGTCCCGAAGAACGATCTTGAGAGGGAACAAATGAAGGACATTCCTTATGCTTCTGCTGTCGGAAGCTTGATGTATGCTCAGGTTTGTACAAGACATGACATATCATTTGTTGTTGGAATGTTAGGAAGATATCAGAGTAATCCAGGTCTTGACCACTGGAGAGATGCAAAGAAAGTCTTAAGATATCTTCAAGTAACAAAAGACTACATGCTTATGTACAAACGTTCAGATGATTTGGAAGTCATTGGCTTCTCTGATTTAGAATTTGCTGGTTGTGTTGATTCACGAAAATCAACATCAGGATATATATTTATGTTATCCGGTGGAGCTATATCTTAGAGAAGTGCCAAACAGACTCTAGTTACTACTTTCACTATGGAGGCTGAGTTCGTTTCTTGTTTCGAGGCTACCTCACATGGTGTATGGTTAAAGAGTTTTATTTCTGTACTTAGAATTGTCGACTCTGTATCTAAGACATTAAGGTTATATCGTGACAATTCAGTTGTTGTCTTTATGTCTAAGAATAATAAAAGTGGTAGTCGAAGCTAGCATATCAACATCAAATATCTAGCCATAAGAGAATGTGTTAAAGACAAGAAAGTGGTCATTGAACATGTTAGTATTGAAGTAATGTTAGCTGATCCTTTAACTAAAGGCATGCCACCACAAAAATTTAAGGATCATGTAGTAACAATGGGACTTAGTCCACTATGTAAAATTTCGTTGTAACAATGAATGCTTATGAAACTCTATTTTATATGATATTTCTCGTTAATTGTGTGCACATTCAGTTTTATTTTCAGAAATGTCGCTAAAGTATGGACCTTGAATAAATATTGAGTTTATTCATTAATTATATGGGTTAAAGTTTAGAGATATAGTGCATTGTGATACATGGAAGATACTACTCACTGCAAGAGAAACTATCGTCATGATTCATGTATTATATTTAATTAATGAGATTAGAATGTATGGACCAAGTGGGAGAATGTTAGCATTTTTGCTAATCTTGATATGGTCCGTATTACATGGGTCCATTATCTCACTTCATGGACCCATTATCCCACTACATGTATATATTATCCCACTAATGGGAAGGTGGTTAATTACCCATTATCCCACTAATAGGATAATGATTTACTACCCATTATCCCACTGCATGGATCCACTATCCTACCACTCTAGTGGTTGGTAACTTCCCATAACCTCTTAACCGTTCTTGATAGAAACACGGTTATAAATATGTCATTTGGTTCAAAGGTTCCTAAGCACATTACTTCTAAAAACTCCATACCATATAAGAGTGAGCTTTTGAGTGCTTAGAAGATCTTTGAAGAAAAGAAAAATTGTAGACTCCGACTATATCGCTAACAATGGTTGGAGGTATGTCGATCACACTATATTTCCGCTGCGTCATGCTCTGTAATGTCTTAAAGGTTAGGCCCTATGTAAGTTGGACATCAAGGAAGCTTTTGATACTGTGCAATAAGATTCCCTCGTAAGCATACTCAAGTTAAAGGGCTACCAAACAATCATATTATCATATGATAAGATTCCCCTCTGCAAACTGGAAATGGAATGAAGATATTTCATGGAGGGGTCTTTGGCTTGGACATTCAACTTTAATGGAGCAGCACCCTATACTTTTCAACATTGCACAAAACTAGGATGCTACTGTCTCTGATTTTTAGAATGGACATGACTAAAATTTTAATTTTAGGCGCGGTATCAATGACTTGAACTGAGCAGTGTGCTTTCTCAAGGACTTAATGTTTATCCCTAGATTTAGGCCTGTAGCTTTTCCCGTCTCCCTTTGGGCGTTGCTTGTGTGGAGGGTGCGCAACCTGAAATCGGACTTGAATCTCTCACCTTACCAACAAGCCGAGAGGGGAGAGCTGATGGTTGTTGGCCTTGACGTAAGCATGAAGAGTAGGATAGTGTTGAGAAGCAACCTGCTTGGTGCTAGACCAAGGCAGTATAGTTGAGGTTCTTGCTTATGCTTGCAAACATTTTTCCTTGATAATAAAATTTCCATTTATAAAAAAAAATAATTACACTACCAAATCAATTTTACCTACCTTAAACTTAAGCTACCATGTACAATTTTTTTGTAAGCAAAAGCTTCGTATATCAAATCAGATAAAAGCTTAATCCTAAATTCTGATAAAAACAACAGAATTCAAGAAACATAAAGGCTGGACCGAAGCTTGCAAGAAGAAAGATCGAAGAGGGATGGACAAAAATACCTCTAGCTCAAATTGAAAAATAGAGGGAAAAAAACTCAAAACTTGATAAAATCTGAGAAAAATTCCTTCCGATATGAGCTCTGCCTTTAACTTTCTCCTAAAATTTCATCAACAATTTGTTGAGTTCAGTCATTCTAAAGCTAAGAGAGAAACGGAGAGAGAAAGAGATATCATTTTGAGAAATGAGTTTTACTTTGAATCTTCACTTTCCCAAATGAATGACATTACTTTGGGAAGTGCAATTCACTGTGAAATGGGTTATTTCACGTGAACTCTAACAAAAAATATTATTATTTATATATATGATTATTGTAATATCAAAATTACCCTGACAGGCGGAAGTGATCTGTTTAAATTGATATTCACTTTTAGTAGAAGGACTGAAATTACTTACTTTAATTAATTAAAGGTTAAGTATGATTAGTTACATATCGTAGGGCCAAAACCAAAATAAGACAATAACACAGGGACGAAAACAATTATATTCTCTAAAATGAATTTAGAGTCTTTTACGTTTAAACATAAATTTTAAATATTTTTAATTGTTAATTATTGTGATTTATATACGGGTTTTTTTAATAATAGATGTTACTCTCTTATCTCAATTATATTACACTAATAAAATTTTGAGAATCACCTAATTTTTTTATGTCTTTTAAATTTTAATTTTAAAATTTTATGATTTATATTACTTCTACATCAAACAATATATGTTACTCATCCATCCCTATTTATGCGGCACTGAATCTAGGATCAATTAAACTTTTTATGTCTTTTAAATATATTAAGTTATTACTTATTAATTTATTATGATTTGTACTACTTTTAATGTAGTTTTAAAATATTATATGTTACTTTATATGTCTCAATTTATGAGCACAAATCGAATTATAAGAGTCAATCATTTTCTTTTCAATATTTGAAAATTTTTAAGTGGTTAATTATTGAAATTGACAATACATTTTGTGTGGTTTCCGAGTGACACATTTTACTTCTTTTGTTCAATTTTATGTGGCACTAATAAATTAATTTTAAGCATTAATAAAATTTTTATATATATTTTAAGTTGTCAATTATTATATTTACAGTGTCTTTCTGCACTATCCTAATTTTTTTCTCCTGAAAATCCCTCATCAGTTATGTATAGTCTAATCAATGGTATTATTTGAAGGCAGAGCTTCAGTTTTTTTAAGGGAAATTAGACAATAACCAGTGAGCAGGGTCGTCTCAACCATAAGGTCACTAAAGAAATCGCTTGGGGATCCGATTTTTTTGGGGCCCGCATTTTCTCTCAAAGATGTATATATATTGTTAACAAAAATTTCATTTATAGATATTTGAAGAAAAAAAATTATACATAACATATAATTGAGAAATTGAATATTGTTTAGTTGATTGTCGTATTTTTTTTCTAGATTCTTATGTGGCTATTTAATGTAGTATCCTTTCTAGTTTCGCATTGCTATTTTTTTTATTGTCCAACTCATTTATATTCCGTCGATTATCATGAACCAACAGTATTGTGTTCTTATACTTACTTTCTCTTTTATTCTCCTTTCACTAACTTTTCTTTCATTATTGAATACTGTGAAGTCTCTCAAATGTTCAAACATTCTATATTATGTAAAATCTATTGTTATCTATTTATAAAAAGATAAATTTGTTTTTGGCGTCTTATTCAAATCTAAAGCACTAAAACTAATCAACATTATTTTAATATTATTTGTCAACTTATAAAATTCATCGCAATACTATTTCAGTATCATCGTATTTTTAAAAATTTTGAATCATGTTTTATTGTTTTAACTTTATATTACATAATTTTCATTGAAAATTTACATTTTTTGCATTCCTACTTCATAATATCTACATATATCATGTCTCTCCAGACCTCATTTGTAGGATCACACTAAGTATTCTATAATTATTCAATTTATATTTGTCAACTAAAAATAATAGGGCCTCTTTATAAAATTTGGCTTTAGGCCCCCAAACTTGTTGAGACGGTCCTGGCAGTGAGAAATATGTAGAAAGGAAGCAAGGGTAAAGGCATAACTTATGTTTTTATTATTTAAAAAAAAAGGAAATTGGACAATGCAAACACTGAGAAATATGTAGAAAGGAATTAAGGGTAAAAGAAAAGGACTCAGATTACCAAAACATGGCAACCATATATGCATACTAGCCCCTCTCAAAGGATAAACATGTCTTCACAATTAAATTAACAAGGCAACAGGACAAATTAAATCAATCAAAAGCATTAAAAACACATAGATTACAAAAATACCCCTAAGTAGCAAGCAGGCATGCTGACATGCTGCTTGCTTGAGCTGGTTAATTGTCTTTTAATTATAATAGGCGAAATAGTCTGATGAACTCTTATATTTGTATGAATTTATATTTTGAACCCTTCTACTTGACTCTTTGTCAACTAAATCCTTAAACTCAATAAAACTATATTTTAAGTCCTTCTGCCCATTGGTCAAGTTTATGCGACAATTTAATTATTGAGTTGACACCAACACATGATATCACGTGTAGAAGGAGCGTGAACTAAAAAACATATTATTTTTTTAACTAAAAAAAAGCAATGAAATAAAAGAAAATTAAAAAAAAAATCATTTCTTTCTTCTTTCCCTCCCAGCCCACCCCATTTCTTTTTCTCCCTCTAATTACAATTATCGTCTTTCTCATCCAACCCTCATTTCTTTTTTTTCTCCTCTTCCCAACCATCTCCAATTTCTCATTCTTTACTTTTTCAATAACTACTTTCTTTCCTAGAGAAACGAAAATGTGTTAGATCTGTTTTTCTTTCTATTTTTCTGACTTATTACAATTCATAAGGTGACAAGGATTCAATAGTCTTGAAGGATGAAAAGTGATTGTTGAATTTTTTTGTGAAATTAGCTGAAATGTGTTATGTAAAATTGCATACGAATATTTTGATCTGTTGTAATATATTTAATGGTGATTTATGGCATTAATGGAAAAAAGAAATTTATGTTGGTTCAAATGGATGATGTAAACATTGGTAAAAAAAATACGAGAAAAAGCATAAATTTCCCCTTCAACTTGTACCAGAAAGTCAATTACATGCTTCAACTATTATGACGACCTATTACACACCTATTCTTGTTCAAAGTGTAATTAATACCACCCCAAAACTGACATGGAAATAAAATTAAAAATAAAAATAAAAACAAATTAGGCACGTCTGAGTTGAAAATAAAGTCAAAAAAAGTAATTTTTCCAACCCCCACCCCTGTTTTCTCCTTTTTCAAGTTCCTCTTCTCTTATTTTCCTTCAGAATTTTTCTTAGCACGATTTTACAACTTGTCACTCGTTTCATTTTTTTTCTTATCACATTTTTATAATTTTTTACTCAATTTCATCATTATACCAAAAAAAAGTACTTTTTTAATTCAAATTTCACAATGATTCTAGGAATTCGAGACTTTTTTCTCCTAATCTTTCCACTTTCTCCTTCAATTTTTTGTACAAAGCACAAAGCTTACTGAAATACCATGGATCTGAAATGGGTCAAAGCACAAAATATTCGCACTAGAAACACCATGGATTTGAGAAACATCTTTTGTACTCAAATTGGAGGGGGAAGCTCATTGAAACGAAGCTCATGGATCTTAAATATGTCATAGGTTGAAATGCTATGGATGTGAAAAATGAAGCTCATTGAAACGTCATTAGATCCATGGTTTGAAGCTTTGAGCTCGCTGAAACACCTGCAACAGAAACTAAAAACAAAAAAATTGAAAAGGGGTAAGGTAAAGGGGTTTGATTCGGTGTTTATTAATGACTGATTTGGAGTTTTGGGTGGCTATTTGTGGTGGCTAAGGTAGTTGTTTGGTGATTGTTCTTTGTCGGGGATGGATTGGCTGTTGGGAAAAGAGGAGGGAATGATGTTATGGTGGTAGGATTTTGGTGGTGATGGGTTGACAATTTATAAATTCAAATGAATAATTTTTCTAGTCATATTAGAGATAAAAGTGGATAGAATTTAGACTGAAAGAAGATATAATTATTAGAGATTTTTTAATAATTAGTTAGGGATTAATTAGTGTAGAATAAAGTTAAAAAAAGAAAAGAAAATAAATAAAATATAAAAATTTATAATTTCTAACGTGGTCCTGACATGGTGTTGATATGGTGGCCAGTGTAATACACCACATATTGTGAGAGGGGTGTTATCCGTCTCAAGGTGGTATTAGATTACCTTTTAAATAGTAAGGGTGCGTAATAGGTCGTCATAATAGCAAAAATGTAAAACTGACTTTTTGGTACAAGTTTGAAGGGGGATTTATGCCTTTTTCCAAAAAAGTACGATTAAGAGTTAAAGAATGTGTTAGAATTCTACCCTCCTGAATTCTTCAAAGGAACACGTACAGACAACGTGTTTCTGTTTATTTGAAACTTAACTATAAATAATTCGATCAACACTTTGTATTATTTATAGACGTTCAAACAATACAACGATTAAAAAAACTATGTAACCTAAGAAATTATAAACTCTAATTCATTTCTACCCCAAGACATAAAAACCCCTAGTTTTGTATCTTCTAGTGTTCTTCAAGTTCTTCAACTTGTCGAACAACTCCTAATCACACAAACTCAGATTGTAAACAAGAATCTTGAATACAATCTTACAACTTCTAACTCAACTCGCAGCACTCCCCAAGTTAATATCAAAACTCTTTCAAACCTCTTGATAGTGTTTTGAATTTCTCTCTATGTAAGTGCACAAAACTTTCTGATGAAAATAACCCCCCCTATTTATAGATCAAAACTTCAGCAAGTCCTTGTTGGATTCAACTTTGTCTTTGCCACTACAAAAACCTTGTTGAACTCAACTTGGACTCTTTATCACTGTCGCCTCAAACTATTTCCGTAACCAAGTTTGCCGTAAGTTTATTCCCGTTCAAACTTGAATTCGTTGAAACATGTATTCCCATTCAAACTTAATTCGCTGAAACGTGTATTCCTATTCAAACTTGAATCCACTGAAACGTGTTGTTACTACCTGTTTTACACAACTTTGTCATATTTCAAAATAACAAGACTTTAACAAATTCCCCCTTTTTGACAATGGCAAATTTTATGTGCTTGCATTGAATAGGTAAGTAACCACGTAACTCATATGCACTGTTTCTTCCCCCTTTTGACATTAGCAAAAACATATCCAATGGTTCCAATCACATAAAGCAATAATATCATAATAACTCCTAACCAAAAACAACTACTACCACATTCATTAGTTACACAATAAAACTGAGAAACAATAGACAACATTATCCAGCAAAAGCAGAAATGAAAACTACATGTTGACATAAAGAACACAAAAACACATCACCCTGCACATTGAGATTTAAGCTTGATCAAAAGGAGGAATAGGATGAGAAGAGGAAGAAGCACCCTTAGAGAGCAACTCATAAATATTTTTCAGATGTTCTGAATTGACATTCCTTTCATGTTCCAAAGCAATCTGAGTTTGAGTCAATTCTTCCTTCACTTGACAATTCTGAGCACACAACTTCTCAAGTTCCTCCACATATGTACGACGAAGTTGATCCATTTCTGCAGAGTGAGCCTCTTTTAAGGTGTCTATCTCTTTATCCTTTGCAGTCAAGGATGATTTCAATCTTTGCACAGGCGCGTTAGTCCCTCTCTTAGTGTCAGGCATAATAACAAGATCCACCTCTCCCTAAACATCGTTGATAGTCTGAATTTGCCACTCATTAACCGGAACATTAAAATACTCAAACACCATACCTAACCAGAACCCATGTGCCAAACCACGCTCCTTTTTATCAAGCCCACACAAGCTATATATATGACTAAGAATCAAAGTGGGCAAATTGATTTGGAGTAAGTACTTGTCCTGAAGATGAGTTACCATTAGCGGAACCATTTATTCCAGTTTGAAAAGCATTGATCCTACAATTTTGTGAGCGAGTGGGACACTCTTTGATAATGTGTCCTTGTTGTTTACAATAATTACAGAACTTCTTGCTGCAATTGCTAGCAATATGACCATATTCCTTGCAAATGTAGCATTGAGTTCTACTTATATCCCTGCCCTTTCCTTTACCTCGAGCAGCAAATGCAACAGTGACATCATTTTCTTTCTTGAGAGTATTTTGTGTGACAAGACGTTGTTCTTCACAAAGTAATTCCCTAAAGCAAACATCCAAAGAGGGATATGGGTCAAGATTCATCAAGTTAGAGCGAACACTCTCAAAGTCGAAGGGCAATTTCATCAAAAATTGGTCTCTCTTGCTTTGCTCATGAACTGCATGAATCACAGATAGAGATTCAGTAGGTTTTTTAGCATAGAGAATATCCGTAAATTCAACCCATAAGTTCTGAAATTCAGAAAAATAATCCTGAACAGAAAGACCTCCCTGAGAGTAATTAGCAATTTCATACTCTAACTGAAAGCGTCTTGTGTTATTATCTTGGTTGTAAACCTTTTGTAAGTAATCCCACATGACCTTAGTTGTCTTGTACGACCTGAGATTAAGAATAATAAGAGGGTCAATTGACCCTAGAATCCATGTAATCACCCGAGAATCTTTAATCTTCCATTCACCTAGCTTTGTTGCATCTGTAGGAGCAGGATCACTGCCATCTATATGGCCTCATAGTTCTTTGCCGGTGACAAACAACTAAAACTGAAACTCCCAAGAAGAATATTTTTTTCCAGTAAAACGAACACCGAAAGATACAAAGTGATGTGAATTCATGCTTTTGAATAGATATGAAAACTAAAAAGACTCAAGAAAGCAACTAGAATGTCCAAGAACAAAATTTACAGGTGGTAGGACTGATTGTTGATGAACAGTCAACCAAAAACCAAGATTTTCAAAAAAAATAATTCTAAGGGACCACAGATGACTCTATGAAACAAGACAGTCAAGGGAAGACTCTAATACCATGTCAATTTTCTGCTCAATGCCTCTCAAAGTGAGAGAGTCTTTCCATTATACAGAGAAAATAAAGATTACTCAATCCCTAAAGATCCGTCATCCTATCCCTAAAGATCAACTATTCTATCTCTACAAATCTGGTATTCAATCCATCTAAATCTGCCTTGCTATTATAAAAGCAAAAGATCGATATATCTTTCATTGATCCAATATTGCCATGTAATTTTATGGGCAATTGGGACGCAGGGTTAAATCGAATGATCAGTGCGCTGACGTTGTAATCAGCATTAACAACACGAGTAGTGTCTCCCATTTGTGGAGGGTGGGTGGAAGAGAAAAGAAAAGAAAAACAGATCTTACTCTTTAGAGTATATTAGGGCTCTTGATGCCATATAAAAGCAAAAGATCGATATATCTTTCATTGATCCAATATTGTGTTTATATACAAGAATGGACTAACTAATTGCCTAAACTAATTCCTCTTAAAGAGGAGTGCTAAACGTGCTAAACTACTTGAAGAGATATAGCAATGTTAGACTACTAGCTGAAGAATATGTCAAACAATAATCAACTAAATATATTAATTAACATGTGTTTTAATAGTTATTCCTCCAAATCAGTTATTCTATCACAATCTTTATTCCTTTGATTCTACAACAAATGTATATGATCATGCTAATAAAATTACATCAATATATACAATCATTATAGTTGTCCATCATGATAACAACCTAGACTATTCCTTATTAACAAAGAAATCATCAAATGACAGTCATTGTTCTGATCTATGTTTATGACTTGTTGATTATATAGGAAGTAGTAGGACCTTGATAGATGTCGCTAAGCAGAATCTAAAAGACAACTTCAAGATTAAAGATCTATGTGATCTTAGGTACTTCTTTGGTATTGAGTTTTCTAGGCAGACGAGTGGTATCCTCATGCATCAAAGGAAGTATGCCGTGGATCTTATATCTGATTCAGCTTTGATTGGATCTAAGCCTATTGCCACACCTATTGAACTGAACCAAAGCTTATAACTTGTGAATTTAAACCTCATATTGGAGATAGTCGATCAGGATCCTATTTTAGTAGATCCAGGGGTGTATCAATGACTTGTCGGCAGGCTATTGTACCTCACCGTTACTAGCCAGATATTACCTTTGATGTCCAAAGCTTGAGCCAAATTATTCATACTCCTAAACAGTCTCACTTAGAAGCTGCACTTAGGGTGGTCAAATACATCAAACAATCTCCTAGCCTTGGAGTTTTGATGTCCTCTGCAGGTTCCAACACACTTGAAGGATTTAGTGATGCTGATTGGGGATCCTACTTTAACATAAGGAAATCCATTACTAGTTACATGGTTAAGTTTGGTGATTCCCTGATCTCCTGGAAATCGAAAAAGCAATCTGCCATTTGCAGAAGCTGACTATATAAGCCTAACCTCAGTTGTTTAATTGATTTGCCTATTCAAGGAACTGGATGTTAATTTACAATTGCCAGTACCTCTATATTGTGACAGCAAAGCTTGTCTACAGATTGTCGCTAATTCAGTCTTTTATAAAAGGATTAAACACATAGATCATTTCATGAGGGAAAAAATTGGGTCTGATTTTGTGCATACAAGATATATATCTACCACAGAGCAACCTGCAGATCGATATCCTTACTAAGAGTCTGGGATGATTTCAACATTCTCATCTAGCTAATTTCTAAGCTAGAAATGAAGAATATCATCATCATACCATCTAGCTTGAAGGGGGGGTATTGAGAATATAAGAATTGATACAGGCTAAGATGATTTATAAGTTGGTTAGAGTTGGTACAAGATATGTTCACACATAGTTAGAGGTTTGGTTAACAAAGGTGATTAAGTTATATGAGGTGGTTACTAGTTAGGCCTATTATATATATAGATTGAAGAAGCTATTTGTAAATCATTTTCTTTCATGAATAGTACAATCTGAAAATTCTCTTGACAATGTTTTCAATGTTAGGTTAGAACTTGAATTGAGAATTTGTTCTTAGTTTTAACGAGCAAGGAGGAATCAGCATGAGAGTAGTTTGCTGCTTGATTGGCATGTCAAAAATTATGGTGGATTCTTCAGAAGCAACCTGCAACAAGGAAAGGAGTCAAGATAGAACATGAATTCGATGATCTCAAAATTGATGAAGCAATAGCAATGGCTACTCGCGGCCTCCGGTTCAGCCATTAAATTACATGATTCTGAGCGTTGATATTTTTACAATAACATGATATATAGCCAGTGATATCTAATAACACCCCCAATTACTCCTCCTTGTTGTTCTTGGAGTATGAGCCATCCGTGTTTAATTTAAATTTTTTTTGGCGGAAGGAGGAAACCATTTGATGTGAATCAGTTTAGTGGTATTAATATACTATAATTCATTATTTAGTTTTTATTGGAGGTCCATTTAAAAAAAAATGTTAATATTTTCTTCGAATTGGAGATGCTATAGTATCAGTAATTTTGAAATTTAACAAAATATTACTTAATTTTTAGATTGTAAACTGACTTTTGTGTTTAATTACTAAAATTTGATGAAGTTTGAACAAGTACATTGTTGAAAATTTATTGATAGACTAGCAAGATAACTATTATGCATGTGTTTAATTGTTGAAAATTTATCAATTACTACTAAAAACATAGTATTAATTAATCAACCAATATAGTTATATATTTTGGTTTGGTTTGGTTTGGTTTGGTTTTGATAAATAACAAATCAAACCACCCCATGTAAACCCTATTAATGACCAACAATGGGTTTTAAGTTTTTTCTAAAGAAAAACACTAAATCAGTGTTTGACTAAAAAAATTATGCGTAATAATCAACGGTACTCCAAAGATTTAAGTAATAATCTATCCATATCTTATAGTCTTATATCAAATAACCAAATGTCCATTATGAACAACATTTTTTTAGTTATACACCACCTACATCTTTTTCTCTACATCATCACACATCTCAATCCCTAGCTAATTGAAGTCAAGTTTCACATGAATTACCAATCTTAGGAAGAAAAATATGTGGGTTTTATGATTTATAACAACAATATTATATTGGGTTGTCCAATGCTCATGGGCATTAAGTTTCCCTTTTGTTTTACTTTATATTGTCAGTTCTTTATTAGATCAGCTTCAAGACACCTTCGAAGCTGAGTGAAACCTCTCGAAGTCGTTCACATACACTAGGATTCATATTCTCAGTACTTGCAATAATCAGATCCATCACTGCTAAAAGGACATAAAACAAGGGTTAAATTTATATGTCTACTCTTGACCTCATATAAATTCAACTTTACCATTTTTAAGGGTAAACAAATATGACCAATGGTATTCAGAAAGATTTTATGGTTGGACTGCATAAGTTCACAATGTGTTAAACTATGAATGTGTTCAATTGGAGATCCAAGCATCAACAGCTAAAACATAATTGGCTCTGAGATGTCTTTATATTTGAAGAAACATTCAGGCAGTTGAGTGAAATTACATGATGAATAACCAAGAATGTTTGAGTCAATAATATATTGGCAAAATCTCAAGTTGGATCTGTCATGCCTTAAGAATAAAGTATAAACCTCTTATTCAGAAACTAAAAAAATAAAAAATAAAAAAATTGAAATTTAGATGAAAACAGAGTGAGTGATACTTCCTGCAGGTATGCTCTAAAATGAAGTATTATGTCATTTGAACTAACAAGAAACTCCACAAATGTCTTAGCATTGTTAGAAATAATTAGCAACTTTGAGCCTGTTTAAGCAAAGCCAAATAAGCAACTCAGTATTAATCTCACAGTTGGTAACATAAAGGAAAGCATCACTATTCAGACTGCAATCAGACTAGTGATCAAAGCGCAAACAGACTACAATGCACACTGGTTTTATTTTGACGGCGGGACATTAGATATGAGACTTATGAGCCAGATTACAATAGATCCTACGATCCAACAGACGGCACAAAAGACTAAGACACCAGCCAAAATGGTGGCTAATGGTGGGCTTGATGCATCCTTGCTTTTCTCTGGTCCTCCTGAAGGATTGGTGCTTGATTTTGATATAGGTAGTAGTCTCTGTCTTTGATATACACTCAAAACATTGTTGAATCTGAAAATCAAAACACAAAACAAACAACTTACAACAATCTCTGATAACATCACATCAAAGTATTAACGAAAAAGATATCATAAACCACCAAAGTTATACTAAGGAGACATCAGTAATCATCTCACTAACACAACACCTCGACCTTAGAAGTCTGTATTTTATTATTTTAGGGGGCTCCTTGTATACAAGAAAGTCAGGTGTCCAAATTTGGATAACATATAATGAAAAAGGGGTCTTCTATTTCCAAACATCTGATCCAATAATAAAAACTAGAGCTGACTGTTCTCTGCACTCTAGTCTTGGGTAGTGAAAACAACTATAGACCTTTTACGGTGTGACAACGTAATGTAATTACGTAAGATTACTAATGCCTGTTGGACATGAAAGGCAAATACATTCACAATAATACAAAGATTGAAAATTGAAAATACTTCACCTCAAAAACTAAGCTTGTCTAGCTAGATGTCATACAATATTATTTTATTTTTTTGTTTCCCACCCGGTGTTTGGAGCCCACATTAGATCTTCGACTAAATCTGGATCGCTCAGCACGTCCACCAGTGCACCACAACTCATGTTGGTGTCGTACAATATTATTAATTCAATTACCTTTAATAGTTTCTCTTTTGTTCTGTGCAAGTGTGGTTTTACATCAAATAATCAAACCTTGAAGGAGGGGAAACATCTTTCAAATCTATTTAGCAGATTTATGAAATCCTGGATTAAGCCTCAACAATAAACAGCAACAAGAGTTATGGTAGTAATTAGAGGTGTTGGGTTTGGGTTCGAGTAGTCCCCTAGTACGGAGCCGAATTTGGTAAGGAGTATTTTATCCCCATTGTGGGCATGTTCAATCACATTCTCGTACTCCCTCCCTCCTCTGAACTGACACCACACTCACTCAATTACTTGGTCATCTAATTAGCTGAAGAAGCATTGTATGTCACAAATAAATGCTACGGAAACACGATTTATTCAGAATTCAAACCCTCAAAAATGAAGAAAGAGGAAAATGAGAGCAAAAAAACTCGATTTTGGATGCAACGATAACAAAATTGCTACAGCCATTATAGACTAAGACAAGTAAACAGGAAGAAGATAAAATTGAGTAGATGAGAGCTGAAAATTGAAGGTTGTGTACCTGAAATTGAACTGGGTACGAGAGGCATCGCGTGTAGAAGTAATGAAGGAAGTTTGAGGTCTGTGAAGGGGACGATGAAACCCTAAAATACATTGGAACGGACAATGGAGAGACGCCATTTTTGCGTAGCAAGACGTTTGCTTGTCTCTACTCTCAAAGTCCTAGCTGATATTGTGAACTATGAATCTGAAATTGTGAATGCGAATAAACGATTGTGACTTGTACAAATAGGAATTGCCACAAATATAAAAAATCTTAAAAAATTGAACTCAATCAACTAATTTTGATACTCAATTTTCATTCTTTCATGTTTCAGTTCGGTTTGGTTTTGGTTCTTTGGTATTTGATTTTTTTTTTCTTCACAAATTTAATATTTTGATACGGTATACGAATAACAGGTAGGGGTGTTCACGATTTTTATAAAACTTATCAAAATCAAATTAGATTAATTTTATTTAGGTTTGATTTAATTTTCATTTTGTTGAAAATGAAGAAATAACTGAATTGTGATTTATAGGTCTTTGTGTTACACTTACGTCTAGGGATAACCTTGAGGCGTGACATTTTTAATATGATTTTAAAAATTTTATATTGTATATTAATAGTACTTTTACATAATTTTTAAATAATATACGTTATTTCTCCCATCTCAATTTATGTGATACTGATAAAATTTCAAAAGTTAAACAAAACATTATGAGTCACTAAGATAAGTTTTGTCTCCAAGGAAATAGTTAGAGAGCTTCTAACAAGTAAATACACAATGAGGTAGTGTATGGGGTATAATGTATTGTTGTTCGAAAACCCATGAGCAAAGTTTTGCCTCTAAGACAAGAGTTACACATATTCTCATAAATCAAGCTACAATGAAATAGTGTCAAGTCATGTCTATGGGGCATATATATGTATATATTTATGTTCAATTTAAAATAATAAATATTAAAAAAATTATCTTGAATCTTGGAGTAAATATGATTTAAAAGAAATATAAAATAAAAGTAAAGAATAATATTTAGCTTCATTTATTTAAGAAGAACATAAATAATGATATAATATAAAGCGTCCTTCAATTTGTTATTGTCCTGGATAACATTTGAAATGATGAGATTATATATAAAATTTAGAGAGCTGATTCAGAATCACCAACTCGATTGACAAACATAACTTTAATAGATTTTTATCTGTTTGAAGTTTTGTAAAGTATCGAGTAATTTATAGATCTCGATGATAATTTTTATTAAATTAAATATCATTAAATAAAAAGAAAAGGGCTAAAATTACCTCTCATCTTTCATTTATTAGTTGATTTAACTCTTACCGCTAAAATAAAGTTATTCTTATCCCTAGTGTCTACAAACTTAACAGATACACCCTTCAATTTGATGTTTTTTCCAAAACAACCAAATTATTTAATTTCAATTGAAATTACCATATTCCTTCTTTAGCCCGAACCCAACCCACTAAACTAAATAGAACCCATAACAAATAAACTCATTTCCAATGTTCTTCATCTTAGTGTTCTTTCCCTTTTTTTCAGTGTTCTTTGTGTGTTCTTTGTTAAGAACAGTTAAAACACTCGCATCTTTTATCATAGTCGACACATAAATGCAACACTATCTAACAAATCAATCAAAAAGACTTGAAATTCATCTCCGAATTGTTGGTTGAAGGTTGCCTTAATGGCTTCAGCAAATGCCCTGTGACCCCCACACCATTAGCACTTATCATTTGAACATTTTGATCCAACACCATTAATGGGTACAACTCCTTCATTCTTGCTAACATCTTCATCTTCTCTTAACATATTGCTATCCTCACAATTAACACCAACAAAGACAGACATAAGTGAAATTCTCTAACAATGTAGCATAATATTTCTATAGAATTGAAGAATAACTCTTTTAATGCTCGACATATCACTATTTCTACTACTATTCAAACTAAATAAGGATTGTAATGACTTATTCTTATGATTCAAACATAAAAAGAGTCTAACTTGAGTGTACATCTACAATATATTAGTTTATTTGGGTTATCAAACGCAAAAGACTCAACTTTGAAACAAAATCAAAAGGGGGTTGGCAGATTCTTGAGTCATAGAGGAAGGTTGTATCATTTTTGAAATTTGAGAGATGATAATATGCTGAAAATCAGTGTGCAATATGAAAATGTGATAAAATTGGGAATTATTTATGTCTTCTTTGGGAATTATAGGTCAAGAATTTTGATTAGATAGGTATATTTCTTTGGGTTAATTTAGTTAGATAGGTCGGGTTTGAGTTATATTAGGGTGATGTTTTTTTTTAAATATAAAATCTGGTAATTTTAATTGATTTGGGGGTTTCCGTCTAAGAAGGGGTACAAATGATAAGTTTGTAGACGGTAGGGGTAAGAATAATTTCATTTTAACAGTTAGGGTAAAGTCAACTAATAAATGAAAGATGAGGGATAATTTTGACCAATTTCCCTTATATAAATGAAAAAGGGTAAAAATGGGGAAAATGCATAAATTCACCCTTGAACTTGTCTCGAAAAGTCAGTTACATACTTAAACTATCATGGCGACCTATTAAACGCCTTTATCATTTAAAATAAAATTTTTTACCCCCTAAAACTGACGTGACAAAAAAGAAAAAAAGAAAAGCACGTTTGACAGTAAATAAAAAATAATAATTAACATCTTTTTTATTATCACCCTCCACCCCCCACCCATTGACTCTTCTTCTTTATTTTTTCCCCCATCATTTTTACATACCCTAATTTCCATCCACCCCACTATACCTCCACCAAAATCCTCTCCCTACCCCACCCCCCAAACCCAATCATGTTCTATTTTAATGCTTATTCGATTTCACCATTTTTATTATATTAATTTTTTCTTCAACTTTATTGATGGTTGATAAAATTGATGATTAAGTTTAAAAATAAAACATAATGATGGATTTGTTGGTGTTGGGTGATAAAGAAGCGGGAATTGAAGATGGTGGAGAAGAAAATTTTGTATTGACAATGGTGGTAGTGATATTTGGTGGTGGGTAGGGCTGTGTATCGGTAGGTTCAGTTCAATTTTAAAGTTTTTATCGGTTTGTAGGAATTCTAAACCATTATAAAACCATTAAGATATTGGCTTATCGGTTATTGATTTATCGATTTTTTATTGTTATCGGTTCGATTATCGGTTTAACCGTTAAGATTTGACACAAATTTTTTAATTGAAAATCACTTACAACCAAGGTGCCCAAATAAACCATGCACATGAGTTCACATGTTACATCATGCTCAAACACAAACACTTTTACATAGTAGAATGACCATTTGTTTGAGAAAACCAAAAATAAAAGTAGGAAATCAAATTCTAAGTCAAGGACTTTATATACAAAAGGGTATAAATATAATTATTTAATTTACTATCGGGTTATCGTTTAACCCGTTAAGAAAAAACTCTAAACCGTTAAGAAACGATAACCCAATAACAAAAATAATAAAAACTGCTAACCAATCACCCAATACTGATAAACCAATAACATTTTTTTTTTGGTTTGAGTTGTTGATTTCGGTTCAGTTTTGAACAACCCTAGTGGTGTGTTTGTACCTTTTGATGCTGATGATATAATTTTGGTGATGAGTTTGTTTATGGGTCAAATTTTATTGTGGATCTTTCTAATTTTGTGAGAATGGTGCTACACGTCTAGGAGTTAATAAAATCACTATTTAGTGGCATAGGTGTGTAACAAGTCACAATATTAGTGTAAGCGTGTAATTGACTTTTTGAGACAAGTTCGAGGGTGAATTTATGTCTTCCCCCCCCCCCCCCCCCCCCCCCCCCCGCAAAAAAAAAGTCCTTAAACTATGTAAAATAGATTTTTAAAAAATGTCTTCTCTTTATAGTTTAGTCCAAAAATGTCCTTGCCGTCAATATTTTTGTTAAAAGTTTCATTATTATCTAATGGGTCAAAAAAGTCTTTTTTCAAATAAATGTATTATTTCTTTTTTTTTTCTTATATTTTTTTTTAATAAATTTTTTTATTAGCAAATGTTTATCCTACTTCAATTCAAAAGGAATTTAAACTTAAAATTAATGATGAGTTTACTATAATCTTATATATATATATTATGTAACTCTCCGAAAGTCCATAACCTAAGCTGGAGCCTCACATGATGAACTAAACCTTAAAACACTGTTTCTAAGCCTAAAATAATGTTTATAAACCATTTAGGAAGTTTTATAGTCGAGGCATCAAGAAACGTCCATGACATCCAGAAGCTAGTGCACTTGAACTTAAAACGTCCTTAGGTTGTGTGAAGGTTTAGAGGTGTTGTATGAAGTGTACAACTTTTAAAATAACTTAAAATAGGTAAAACTATGTATATAGAGTGAAAACGTCCAGGTCCTATCCCCCAAGGATCGCCCTATGGGTCCACGAAGGGACCCTAAACTTGGCCAAGCAAGCTGCAATAACAACAGCCAAAATGCACATGGATGAAGTGGGTCCGCATCGCGAACTTGGTGCATCTTTGGACAAAAACCAAGTATGCGTCGCGGGCACACAACGGACTCTACTGTCTCAAAAATTAATTTAGAAAATCTTGCGGGAGCAGCTCCACGTCGCGGACTTGTTCTCGGACGAAAATTTGAAATTTGGAATTCAAGTTTGACTTCATTAATGGGTCAACTTAAGTAAGGGGTCTTTTGGATATTTCATGGGCCTATATATTGATTTTCAATCAGTTTTCCCTCACATTTACTCACTCAAATCAAATCCCCAAATTAAAATCCAAAAGCTCTAACCTCTCTCTATTTTCTCTTCAACCTCCATTGAAGGAAGAAAAAAGCTTGAAGAACAAGACCACTTTATCAAGGATTTCACTTGAATTTTGTGGATTAAGCTTCATTAAGGTATGGGTTCTTCACTTTTGGATTCCTATCCCCAAGAGGTCCTTTCAAAGTTGATTTCTAAATAACTCAAGTCTTAGGGTTTTCTTCTACAAATGGGTTTTCTTCTAAACTTAAAATTGATGATTGATTATGTCTAATTGGGATTATCCATGATTAATTAAGTGTATATTGTTGAGTAATTGATGTTGATTAAGGGAATTTCGTGTGGATCATGTTCCTTCCCCAAATTTCCCCAAATCTTGGATCTTGCTTATAAGTTGATGGAGATTGATGAATGTATTGATTGTTAGACTTGTTTTATCTATTATAATTCATTCATGGACTGCCTAGGGTAATGTATTATTGGGATTGGATCTATTTATTGAAGAATTCATAATGAAGCCTTTCCCCGTAACCCTAGCTTATGAATTGAAGTTAATTGGGATAGTGATGATGCAATTGACCTAGCTATTGTGTTATTAACTATTGAATGTTGTTATTACACCTATTATTGGATGGAATTGGTTGGTTGATGGTAAGATCATTATGATGGCTTTTGAAGGAGATTGGGTAAGTCTTTGTTATCCTAAGCCTTTACTTCAATTATGATGGTTTGTACTTGGGTGATGAAGTTCAATTGAAGTATGTCTTGTAATTGGATTAAGCAGGTGTGGTATGATGATGCAATTGAAATGTCTTGATTATGTGATTGTGAGATTATTAAGGTTGGTTATGAAGTACCTATGTGCCTTACTAAGATATGATGATGTTAATGTGCTAATCTCACATATGAGGGTTGTATTGAAAGGTGTTCTCATGCAATTCCTATTGAGTTAATGACTATGACTATTATACAAGGATCTATTCTCCTATGACCTAAACTAAGTTATGATTGTTAAAGAAAGACATTTCAAAAGGGACTCTAGCTTAGCACAGAGTGAACTAGTAGTGAGGAGTGTTCCTTCCCAAGTAGGGGAGGTAGGTTCACGATTGTACTCATGAGATTGGAGACTATAATGCCAAAGTCATAAAGAGGGTCCCAAATACATCTCATAGTTCTTGAACTATGTTGACCCCTTAGGAATAATAGTTAGTGGATCCACCTAGATGTTATGTTCATGCTTTGGTACTACCTTGGCAAGTAGTCCACCTTCTTTCGGTGTAGGGTTCCATGACATCGGGTTCCACATTAGCTCATGTGATCTATGTCGGTTAAGGAAAGATGTTCCCGAAATAAATGAAGTAATAAAGTGAACTCTAACTAAGATGACTTAACGGGTTTGACTTATTCTAGGTAGGGTTATGAGACTCTACCTATACATTGCACTAGTTAGACTTGAGGGAAGTCTTAGAAGGATGTTCTTATGTTCTTATGCTCTTATAAAGTGAATGATATGTATGTGTTGACTTTATATGTTGATGATACTATATGATGTTGGTTTCATGTATGAACATGCTATTGGTCTATATTGATAACTATGATGATGACTACTCTTGATGCTATGTTATGTGATGTTAGGCATTGCTTATGATCCTTTATTTGGTTTACTTGGTTGAGTAAGGTTATGTGGCTTTACTTGGTCATTACACTTGTAGACTTGATGGTGGATTATGAGTAAGGGTCTTGTATATGTTGTAAGGTTATGAACTCTTATACATGCTTTGTTGTTATAGCATGATGTTGGAGTTTCTTTGGCTATGGTTCTAATATGCTATTAAACATGTTGACTTGGTTATACTTGATGATATTGGTCTTTTGTTGAAGATGCTATTGTCTTAATGTATATATGATTATTAGCTTATATGTACTCTTGAATATGCATTAAAGACTTTCAAATGACTTAGCATGTTTTCTAAAGTAAATGTCCCTTTCTCATGCATACTTTCAAATGTTTTATGTGCATATGCCTATACTTAGTACAAGTGGTGTACTAACCCGTGTTTCTATGTTTACTACAAAATGTAGGTTCCGAACGTTGAGATTTTATAGAGCCATTAAAGAGGGATTAGATTCTCATTCTCCAAGTTTGGTCTTTCCGAGGACGATGCCACTATCTACCTGATGGATGTTGGTTTAGTCTTAAAGACAATTTAATTCATTCTCTCTCATTTGAAGACTATTGTTGTATATGCCTATATGTGGATTTTATTGTAATGAAGTATGGGTTGTGCCCAATGTCGTACTCATTCTAGATGGTTTAATATGAGAATTATCCTAGACTTTCTATGAGATTATATTGCTATACTATGTATGTGAAATAAAAGTAGAAGCCTAAGTAATGCTTCCTATGTGATGAGTCGATGTAAACTCCCTAAGTATATACTATGTGTAAGCAAGGTCTATGTAAACCTCATGAAGTAGATATAGAATGAAAATTTTTAATTTTCCGCACGTTTTAACCTATGATATGTTATGACGAATGTTAAGAGGCTAGTCTTAGTCCTCTTCGAGGAAGACGGTGTCGGTTACGTCTAGGGGGTGCTCCCTAGATGTGACAAACTTGGTATGAGAGCATGAGGTTGATTCTTTAGGAGCAATGTATCATTGAACCACATCTTTGTAGATTCTTATTCATAATTGTGAAGCGCGCCACACTTATGAATGAGAAACTATGTAATGCTTAGGAAACTCTCATCTTCTTGTACTCCGATGTCATGCCTCTAGAGTCTTACTTTATGTGCTTTCACCTAAACCTTGTATCGTGGTTATAAGTATGACTACTCGAAGGGCAACAACACCAAGGGCCGAGGAAGGGATTGCTAATGCGGGAGCTCATGACAATCAAGCTCCTCCACAAGACAACCAAGTGCCTCCACTTGAGCAAGTTGTTATGGGTGATCAAGTTCCGGTTGTTCCTCCACCTATGACGGATGGGGAAATAAGTTCAGCTTTCTCAATTTGGCCTAAGACATGACCTCTCAAGCTAATGCCGTCACTTCTCAAGTCCAAGTCATGACGGCTCAAGTAAATAGGGAGGTTGGACCCTGAGTGCCTCAACATGCTAGCACTATGGCTTCTCGTTTGAGAGACTTTACTAGGATGAACCCACCTATGTTCTTCGGTTCAAAGGCGGATGAAGACCTTCAAGACTTCCTTGATGAGGTCTATAAGATCCTATTTTCTATGGGTGTGACTCTTCAAGAGAAGGCTGAGTTGGCGGCCAATTAACTCAAAGATGTGGTCCAAGCTTGGTACACACATTGGAGGGATACTAGGGTGCTAAGAGGTGGTCCGGTGACTTGGGAGATTTTCAAGAAGTCTTTCCTTGATAGGTTCTTTCCTATAGAGATGAGGGAAGCTAAGGTGGAAGAATTCATCAACCTTCGTCAAGGAGGTATGATTGTACTTGACTATTCCATGAAGGTTACTAAGTTGTTCAAGTATGCTCCTATAACACTTCGAAAATCCAAGACGTGTCGTAAAGCCTAACATAGGTGTCATGAAGTCTAGAAACTGTTTTTAAGGTTAGTTTAATGAATATAGGTCATTTAGGAAGTTTAGTAACCAAAACTTCCAAGAACGTCCATGACGTTAGGAAGTTGGTTCAAGGAGGTACTAGTGTACCTTAGCCTATTTGACTAGGTTTTAAGAGTCGGAAATTAATGAAATTTGTTGTAAATGTGTGTAACACGTGTAATATATGTTTCATGGTCGAAACGTCCGGGTACGACTCTCCAAGGACCAACCAAGGGCCCTTGAGGAGGACCCTTGCAGGTTTAGGCAACACTGCCTGTGTAGTGTGCATCGACGGGACAGGCTACAGTCCTTGTATGGACTGACGGGGCGTCGATGCCACCATATTCCCACACTTATACAACTGGAGTAAGCCCTTGCCTACACAAGTCTCTGAACTTACCTACGGATGTGCAGGACGAGAGGGGGGTCCGTCCGTCGACGGGGTTCCGTCTGTGAGGGGTCTTGAATTCCTGCACGTTTTTAATTGTTTCATTTAATTAGTTAAGGGGTTAGGTGGTTAATTAGGGGATTTAGGGGGACTAATTAAGTTAGTTAACCTCCCATATAAAGTCCCCAACCCCATTAAACTAATTAGAACTCCTAAAATAATTTCTCTATCTTCTCTCTTCTTTCTCTTTTGATTGGAAGACTCCATTGAAGGCTAAGTCAAGGAAGGGTATTGGGGGCTGGAAAATGGTGATTTCATCTCCAAATCATCACCAAAACGTTTATGTATGTGATCTCTTCACCTTTGAGACCTCTTTACTCAAAGGGTTCATTCAAAGTGTTTTCAAATGAGAGCTTTCAAATGAGTTTCATTCAATTACGAATTTGAAGTTATGAATTGAGTTGTTGATGTTTTCTTTAGGTTATATTGAATATATTAACATGTATTTTAACTTGATTATGGTAATTGTTGATGGTCTTGCCTAAATTGAAGAACATGATCCTAAGTCCCTAACCCTAGGTTGTGATCTTGACTTATATTGTGGATTGTTCATTCAATTGACTTGATTAAGGGTTGAATTACTACTATATGCTGTTGTTATACTAATTATGAATGAATTAGGATGATGTATAGTCTTTCATACTAGTTCTTGAGAAGTGATCTAGGGTATGATGAATTGACTTAATCCTAAGCTTTGATCTATTATCGAATTGTGATGTAGTGATTCTTTTAACCTTGTGATTATATTGGTTATTGAATTATGGTGACTTGATGACCTAATTGAGTTGAAATAAGGGTTGATGGTAAGACCTTGATGATGAATTGTGAAGGAGACTTGGTAAGTTTTGTGATCCCTATACTTTGCTTTAATTATGATTAATTGTGATTAAGTCATGATGATTGTGTTGGAGTATGCCTTATTTAGGATTGGTAGGGTGGTATGATAATGAATTGAAATGTCTTGCTTATGGTTGTGAGGTTGATTAAGATGTAAAGTTATAAGGATGATGGTGATTATCATGTGCCTTATTATGAAAGAGTATGAAATGTGTTAACCTTACTTATGTGGATTGTGATGAAAGGATTATACTCATGCAATTCGTATTGAGTTATTATGATGATGATTATACAAGGGCTAGACCCTATGACCTAAACTAAGTTATGATTGATAAATAAATATTAAATACATTTCAATAAGGGACTTAGCTTAGCACCGAGTGATCTTGTATGTGAGAGGGTGACACTTTCCCACATAGGGAAGGTAGGTTCACTACGGTTCTTACGGGGTGGATAGACTCATGACCCAAATAGGGTGTAGAGTGATGTTTCCGATGTTGCCCCAAGTTCCATAACTATGTTGCCACTATAGGAATACTAGCTAGTGGATCCACCTAGATGCTACGTTTCATGTTAGGTTCTATCTTGGCCGGTAGACCACCTTCCATCGGTGTAAGATTTTATGACACCGGATTTCACATTAGCTCATGTGGTCTATGTTGGTTAAGGCGAGTGTTACCTAAACTAAAATGAAGTAATGATGTATAAACTAACTAAAGTGACTTAAGGGGTTTGACTTAGCTTAGGTAGGGGTATGAGACTCTACCTATGCCTTGCACTAGTTTGCCTTGATAGGAGCTTTAGGAGGTTAATATTATGTATGTAAATGATGATAAATGTAATTGACCTTATATGATAATTATGATGTGCATGAACATGCCATTGGTCCTAATTGTTAAGATATGAACTTATGTGTACTTGAAGGCTATGTTATGTGAAGTGAGTTACTATTTATGGTTCTTATTGGGTTACTTGATTTAGTAAGGTTATGGGACTTTGCTTGGTCATTGCACTTGTTCACGCTATGAGGATTATGATTAGTTGTCTTTCTTTGCTATTTAAACGATGAACTCTTATTCATGTTTGTGATGTTATTACTAGTTGATAGAGTTATATGAGATTATGGGTTCAAGTATGTTGATATGCATATAGCTTATTTGATTTGTTGAACATGTATAAATGGTTGGTATAGTTTGTTGATTGTGCATAAGTCCTTAAATAGGTAGAATGACATGATTTAACTAAATGTCCCCTTTTAGCATGTTCGGTTGTTATATGCGCATATGGTCTCATACTTAGTACATGTGGCGTACTAACCCCATTTTCTCCCTTTTTCCAAACATTTTAGGTTCCGGTCGTTGAGGTTTCGTTTGAGGCAATCTAAAAGGAGGCTTGGATATTCTCTCTCATCCAAGTGGTAGGTCCTCATTTGGCCGAGGACAATGCCAATATTCTAGCTATGGATTTGCTTAGATATTAAGACACTTATGTTTACTCTATCTTTCATTTGAGAATAAGTTGTATAAAGTCTATATGTGGCTTAATATTATTGGTATAGGGCTATGGCAAAGTTTATATTGTGATTCTAGATGGTTATGAGATGAGACGGATTTTATGACTCTATTCTATCTTATATATGTATGTGAAATAAAATAAGAAGACTAAGTAATCTTCTTATACGAAGGGTCTATGTATACTCGATAATAATACTATGACGTGTATGTAGAGGTCTGTGTAAACCTCCAATTAGATGTAGTTAGAAGTTTTAAATTCTTCCGTATTTTTGACTTGTGAATGCAATGATGAAAACTAAGGGGCTAGTCTTAGTCCTCAAAGAGGACGACGACGACGGGTGCGTCTAGGGGGTAAACCCGTATGTGAAAAACTTGGTAATAGAGCCAGGTTAATTATCCTAGAAAAGGATGTCTCTCTCAACCACGTCTATGTAGATTCAAACTCATAATTGTGAAGCGCGCCACACTTATGAATAGGAATCTATATGATGCTTAGGAATCTCTCTTGTCACATCCCGAGACCACACCCTAGAAGTTAGGGCACAATCTCGGATTGTGGCACGGTGTACTCGACCTCTCGGAGGTCTTATACAAGCCCATTCATATCGTTCATTGCATATACATAGTGAAAAGTAGTGCGGAATTAAAATATTTCACAAAACATATCATAAGTCTTTAAAACTCTTTCATATAAAAGTAATAGGAAATACTAAGTCTCAATATCATCATCCTAAGACACAAGAATACTTGGGACACGACCCATACACAATAAGAATATAAAAATACTTAGTCTATTACAATACTTCGAATGGAAAACATAAAAGACATATATGCCCTCGAGTCAAGTGAGGACATACTTCAACTTCTTTTGAACGATCTTCTAAGTCCAAGTCTTCTTCCGAAAACTCTTCACCTACCAACAACTATAGAGATAGATAAAAGCATGGATTAGTACAACCACATGTACTAAGTATGGCATAATGCATAAAATCATGAAAACGGATATTTATTTGAAATATGCATCTTTTCATTTAGAAATCATATTATAATCATAAGAACAATATTTATCAACTTAGAAACACCTAAGATAACATTTAACCAAAAATCACAATTTAAGGAGACACTTTCCAGCGAGCTCAATTCACTGTACAGTAAATTACTTCACTGTTACAGTGAAATGCTTCCACTTCCTTTTCAACACTTTCTATCATGAAATTACCTCACTAAAAGTTATCCTAAGATTCACTTAAGTCAGACAAAGAGAGACGGCCCATACACCCTCTCTAGATGTGCCTAAACGACCCTCAAGATTACCTATAATGAGTCACATACACACTTACAAGCATCATAAACATAATTGTAAGATTCTTCTACCAAAGGTGAATTCTAAGTCTCACTTGAGTGAGTTGTGAAGCGACCGCCCATACAATTCCTTACACACACACTCAAGAGATCCAATAGACTCCCTAGGATAGAATCATTCTCACTAAACACACCAACACATAGATGATAGGACACTCTTCTTCCAAAGGCTATCAAAAGACCTACTTAAGTAAATCAAGAAGATAACGTCCATGATTGACCTCTTCTATGTTACCTAAATAGTCCTTAAGACTACCTAAGGCTTAGATCATTTCAACGACACAAAACATCTTCCCCAACTAGAGTCATTCTCAAGACTTCCATAGATAAGATATGAAGAGATCATCCTTTATGCCCTCTTCACAATTTAACTAAGGAAAATCCCTAAGTCACTCTAGATTAGGTACTTAGTCACTTACATACTTCATAACTTAAGTCACTAGTTCATTAGTTCATTAAAAGACATTCATACTTTACATAAGGAAATTCAAGTAATGGTCTTGGAGAAGACCTAGGGACTCTCATTAACATCTTCAAAGACTATTGTGCAATGTCTAGATAGCGTCCCATACCACCACCTAATGCTAGTAAGTTTCCCACAAGATGAGAATAGTCAATAACCGACATAGACCATGATAACAAGACATGGAATCCAGAGTTCTATCCTACTCCGATGAGGTTGTTCGACTTGCCAATGGTAGAACTTGGACACATCCCATGTAGGCACATGGTTAAGGAATATGAAGGGCTTCTTTGTATTCTAGTCTCGTACTTTAACTAGAACTACTTCCCTTACCATACTCACTCGGTGCTGGCCTTTGTTTTCGTAGAGTAATTTACATTAAGGTTCATACAAAAGGGTTCCATATCAAGTTCATAACCCAATTACATTTACCCTACCAAAGAGGTCTCCTAGGGGCTGCCTTCAATGGCGACAAGAAGCTCATTATGAATTTTCCTAGGTAGATATGATGTCGTTCCAGCTAATCAATCCTAAGTCCATCATTCATCACATGAATGATACCATTACAACTTTCTACTTCAATATGCATAACCTTACCACTAGGTTCAAGGTTCCACATAACATGCATTTATACAAGACCTTTATCATCCTAAGTCAAGACATCACATTATTCTCATTCAATCATGTATCCAGTAAGGGACACAAATCTACCTAAACAAGACACCATATACATCACATTAGCTCATATTACATGTTATACTAGAATCACATAGTCAGAGTCTGGCATGATCACTTAACAACTTCCATGTAAGAAACATTTACTTTCACATAGGTAGATAAGGTCATACATCACCTAACCAACTAAACAAATAGCCATATAACTTCAACTAGTTGCCGACAAGGCCATGATCATCAATATACTTAAAATAATGCCGACAAGGCCACATCAATTCACATAACACCGCCACCATAAGTGGACCAAACCAATCACAACATAAATGAAGTCTAAATAACATCAAGTAAAAGAGAATAGGGCAGCGTACCACCACTCCATTATCAACACTCCAATCCAATGCTAAATCAACCAATTCAACATCATAAGGCCCTTACCCATGGTCATGAACATCAATTCAAAGCATATATCATAAAACTCAATTCAACTAGGTCAATTCAACATAGGTTTATTAATTTAAGATCAATTATATATCAATTGAATACAATTCTTACACCATTAGAAAGCCCATAAGAAACTACATAAGAATTCATCAATATTAAGCCAATATCAAGTAACCCACAAAGTAGTCAAAACTAGGGTTCATCAATTTACATGGGTTCATAGGTAATTTAGGTTAAAATCATCAATACAACATCAATCTAATCCATAATAGATGTTTCAAAACCATTAATGCAAGAACCCATGGTAGAATCATGAAATTGGACAATTCATCTTTGAAAACTTTAGAAAACATCTTTGAAGTTGGAATCCTTGATGAAATGAGTTTCAAGGATCAAAAATCATACCTCAATGAAGCTTATTCTTCACTTTTATGAAGAATCTCCAATCAAAACGTCACACCAAGCTCTTCCTTGATTTTGGACTTCAATGGAGTCTTTGAGAATTCTTAACGGATTTTGGGGTTTTATTTTGAAAGAATGAAATCTTCTAAGTGTTTAAGACTCATATACACTCTTAAAATACCCAAAATACCCCTAAATAACCGCCAAACCTTCCATTTAGAAGTGGGGTGAAATTACAATTTCACCCCTAACTTAACAGAGAAGCTGCGTGCAGGCTACAGACCAAACGACGACCAGCCATCGACGGTTCATCCCTTGACCAACGGACTGTGCTGCTGGTACGTGGTCTGGGACAGAGACCTGTCCTTGGCTCCCGCTTCCTCGTGTCTAAGTCTCTAACGACAGATGCCCATCGACGGGACGTCGATCCACACACAGACCGTGTTGTCCTCCGTCGATGGGTTCAGAGACTTGGGACTGGTCCTCTTTCCTTCCCCAGCCTAAGTCCCAGTCGACGGACCAACCTACGGGGCGTCGACCAGGCTACTGGCCGTCGACTGCCTTCCGTGGTTTGGGCTGTCTAGGGCAGCTTAGGCACCAACTTTGGGTCCTTCCTCAAGGACCCTTGGTTGGTCCTTGGGGATGTTTGCCCGGACGTTTCCAAACCTAACATGACCATATACAATTTTAACACCTCTCACATGAATTTTATCCAAAACGAACACGTAAAACTTGACGAAACATGCCTAGACACACAAGGTCACTTCAAGGCACATCTTTCGAACTTCATGAACGTTCTTGGACGTTTGACCTCCAAACTTTTCGAAACTTGACACACTGCCTATACATGCTATAATAACTCATTTAAGGCCTTTAAAACTTCACGAGTCACACATAAATACATAGGACCACATACGAGGCACTTAGGTGACTTAGTCGTCAAACGTCTTAGTCGTCCCTTGATGTTTGACTTCCAATGCACCTAATATTTTAGCTACTGCCTCTATGCCATATAATAGATCACATTAGGACCTTATACCACCATTACCAACATGTTAGGCTCTAGATAACCTAAGTCATTTTCGAGGTCTTACAATCTCCCCCACTTGGACAACATTCGTCCTCGAATGACACTTGCCACTCTCCGAACACTTCCAAGATTAGAGATTCAACTAGCAGCACATAACCATACCATATAACACATTATCAAGGAGAAAACATCAATTTCACATAGTCAAGAGATTACAACACAACAAGAAAGTAGAAGCCAATTCTATAACTCATTATGCTACAAAACTCACATTCTTCATTCCAAATATCAAAATCTCATTTTATATTCATTATTATACTCATACACATCAGTTCTAACCACATTACAACAATTTTCGACCAAAGAATCAATTAGTCAATTTTTACAAAATTTTACAGTGAACAGTTTCCAAGCTACAGTGATTTTATGCAATTTTTTCAAAAATGCAACTTTAAGGCAATTCATGGTATAACATGCTAATATGCAATGTAACATCATATAAATACCTTTTACAACATGATCAAAGCTTCATAAAACACACAATGAAAGAATTTAGTGAAATTCAATTTCAACCAAACTCCTAAACATCATGCTCATGCAACAACTTCTAGGACTTCTATCCCATCTACAAACCATACTCCCCCACTTAGAAGGAACCCATATCATAACAAGAGAAAATAAAACTTACCAACATCATCATCACTCTCATCCGGCTTTTCACCTCTAGTTCGGAGTGCATAGAAATGCCTCTTTGTTGGAGCATCTTCCTTTGGAACACTAGGGGCAGCTTGCTTACCCTCTTTCCCCTTAGAAGCAATCATGAGACAATCTCTCACTTTGTGCCCACCTTTTCCACATCCAAAACAACTCCCGGTACCCAATAGACACTCACCAAAATGTTTCTTGCCACAATTTGCACAAGTAGGCTTTGCATTTCGAGAACCACATCCTTTCTCAAATTTTACCTTAAGAGCCCTAGGTCCATCTTGAGGTTGATCCCTCTTTTTGAACCTAGGCTGCCCTTGATCACTTGAGCCACTTCTTTTCAAGTTTCTGACCATCCTCTTAAGTTTAGACTCTTCAATAGATTGTGCATACACCATGAGTCTAGCTAAGGTCATATCATCATGTAGCATAGCCGTACGACATTCTTCCATCACTAAGTCGGCTACCCCGGTAACAAAGCGACTCATTTCATCCCTTGGAGACACTAGGGAAGGTTCATACCTAGACAATGTCAAGAATTTCAAAGAGTACTCCTCAACACTCATAGTGCCTTGCTTGAGATTGATAAACTCTTCTACCTTAACTCCTCTCCTCTCTCGGGGAAATTACTTGCCTAGAAAAGCTTCCTTAAATTCTTCCCACTCAATAGGACCTGACCCCTCCGGCTTATTGTCCTTCCATTGAGTGTACCATATTTGAGAAACATCCCTCAATTGGTACGAAGCTAAATCCGCCTTTTCTCTAGATGTAACCCCCATAGCACTCAATACCTTGTACACACCATCAAGGAACTCTTGGGGATCTTCATCTATTTTAGAGCCAAGAAAGATAGGAGGATTCATCTTCACAAAGTCTCTCAACCTAGAGGTCATAGTTCTCTCCACAATATTCACCCTAGGCACCATACTCAAATTGATTTGACTAGTCACGGCTTGAGCTAAAGCCATCAAAGCCTCTCTAATCTCTTGATTAGACAATTCAGGGGGAACCACCAGAATCTCATTACCCCCTTCCACATTAGGGGCATGATCAGCTTGGGGAGGCACTTGAGCACCATGAGCACCTTGAACACTTTGCCCACCTTGAGGAACTTGCTCAACTTGCTCAACTTGAGGAGGAATCTCCTCATTCACTCTCTCCTCTTGCAACCTTCTAGCGGCCATACTTCTAGTATTCATCTCCTAGAAACACAAGGAAACACATAAGAAAGATACTCATAGCATTTACTCTACCGCACGACATAGGAATAGAAAAGAAGGGAAACTCTATCGTCCTATAGCCTCTTGCCCATAGATGTGTCGTGACTCACACCGATAGTCAAGACTGTACTACACGTGACTTGATGAGACTTTTTGATTCCAAAAACTACTTTCACCATCCTATGCTCTGATACCAAGCTTGTCACGTCCTGAGACCACACCTTAGAAGTTAGGGCATAATCTCGGATTGTAGCACGGTGTACTCGACCTCTCGGAGGTCTTATAGAAGCTCATTCATATAAATGATTGCATATACATAGTGAAAAGTAGTGCGGAATTAAAACTTTTCACAAAATATATCATAAGTCTTTAAAACTCTTTCATATAAAAGTAATAGAAAATACTAAGTCTCAATCTCATCATCTTAAGACACAAGAATACTTGGGAGATGGCCCATACACAATAAGGATGTAGAATTACTTAGTCTATTACAATACTTCAAATGGAAAACATAAAAGACATATATGCCCTCGAGTCAAGTGAGGACATACTTCAACTTCTCTTGAACGATGTTCTAAGTCCAAGTCTTTCTCTCAAAGCTCTTCACCTACCAAGAACTATAGAGATAGATAGAAGCATGGATTAGTACAACCACATGTACTAAGTATGACATAATGCATAAAATCATGAAAACGGACATTTATTTGAAATATGCATATTTTCATTTAGAAATCATACTATAATCATAAGAACAACATTTATCAACTTAGAAACACCTAAGATAACATTTAACCAAAAATTACAATTTAAGGAGACACTTTCCAGTGAGCTCAATTCACTGTACAGTGAATTACTTCATTGTTACAGTGAAATGCTTTCACATCCTTTTCAACACTTTCTAGCATGTAATTACCTCACTAAAAGTTATCCTAAGATTCACTTAAGTCACACAAAGAGAGACCGTCCATACACCCTCTCTAGATGTGTCTAAACGACCCTCAAGATTACCTATAATGAGTCACATACACACTTACAAGCATCATAAACATAATTGTAAGATTCTTCTACCAAAGGTGAATTCTAAGTTTCACTTGAGTGAGTTGTGAAGCGACCGCCCATACAATCCCTTACACACACTCAAGAGATCCAATAGACTCCCTAGGATAGAATCATTCTCACTAAACACACCAACACATAGATGACAGGACACTCTTCTTCCAAAGGCTATCAAAAGACCTACTTAAGTAAATCAAGAATATAACATGCATGATTGACCTCTTAAAGATTACCTAAATAGTCCTTAAGACTACCAAAGGCTTTGATGTCAACGACACCAAACATCTTCTCCAACTAGAGTCATTCTCAAGACTTCCATATATAAGACATGAAGAGATCATTCTTTATGCCCTCTTCACAATTTAACTAAGGAAAATCCCTAAGTCACTCTAGATTAGGTACTTCGTCACTTACATACTTCATAACTTAAGTCATTAGTTCATTAGTTCATTAAAAGACATTCATACTTTACATAAGAACATTCAAGTAATGGTCTTGGAGAAGACCTAGGGACTCTCATTAACATCTTCAAAGACTATTGTGCAATGTCTAGATAGCGTCCCATACCACCACCTAAACTTCATAGAACTTCTCTAATGCTAGTAAGTATCCCACATGATGAGAATAGGCAATAACCGACATAGACCATGATAGCAAGACATGGAATCCGGAGTTCTATCCTACTCCGATGAGGTTGTTCTACTTGCCAATGGTAGAACTTGGACACATCCCATGTAGGCACATGGTTAAGGAATATGAAGGGCTACTTTGTATTCTAGTCTCGTACTTTAACTAGAACTACTTCCCTTACCATACAAACTCGGTGCTAGCCTTTGTTCTCATAGAGTAATTTCATTAAGGTTCATACAAAAGGGTTCCATATCTAGTTCATAACCCAATTACATTTACCTTACCAAAGAGGTCTGCTAGGGGCTGCCTTCAATGGCGACAAGAAGCTCATTATGACTTTTTCTAGGTAGATATGATGCCGTTCCAGCCAATCAATCCTAAGTCCATCATTCATCACATGAATGATACCATTATGGCTTTCTACTGTAATATTCATAACCTTACCACTAGGTTCAAGGTTCCACATAACATGCATTCATACAAGACCTTTATCATCCTAAGTCAAGACATCACATTATTCTCATTCAATCATGTATCCAGTAAGGGACACAAATCTACCTAAACAAGACACCATATACATCACATTAGCTCATATTACATGTTATACTAGAATCACATAGTCATAGTCGAGCATGATCACTTAACAACTTCCATGTAAGAAACATATACTTTCACATAGGTAGATAAGGTCATACATCACCTAACCAACTACACAAGTAGCCATATAACTTCAACTAGTTGCCGACAAGGCTATAATCATCAATATACTTAAAATAACGCCGACAAGGCCACATCAATTCACATAACACCGCCACCACAAGTGGACCGAACCAATCACAACATAATTGAAGTCTAAATAACATCAAGTAAAAGAGAATAGGGCAGCGTACCACCACTCCATTATCAACACTCCAATCCAATGCTAAATCAACCAATTCAACATCATAAGGCCCTTACCCATGGCCATGAACAGCAATTCAAGCATATATCATAAAACTCAATGAAACTAGGTCAATTCAACATAGGTTTATTAATATATGATCAATTATATATCAATTGAATACAATTCTTACACCATTAGAAAGACCATAAGAAACTACATAAGAATTCATCAATATTAAGCCAATATCAAGTAACCCACAAAGTAATCAAAACTAGGGTTTATCAATTTACATGGTTTCATAGGTAATTTAGGTTAAAATCATCAATACAACTTCAATATAATCCATAATAGACGTTTCAAAACCATTAATGCAAGAACCCATGGTAGAATCACGAAATTGGACAATTCATCTTTGAAAACTTTAGAAAACATCTTTGAAGTTGGGCTCCTTGATGAAATGAGTTTCAAGGATCAAAAACCATACCTAAATGAAGCTTATTCTTCACTTTGATGAAGAATCTCCACTCAAAACGTCACACCAAGCTCTTCCTTGATTTTGGACTTTAATGGAGTCTTTGGGAATTCTTAAGGGATTTTTTTTTTTTTGGAAGAATGAAATCTTCTAAGTGTTTAAGACTCATATACACTCTTAAAATACCCAAAAGACCCCTAAATAACCTCCAAACCTTCCATTTATAAGTGGGGTGAAATTATAATTTCACCCCTAACTTAACAGAGAAGCTGCGTGCAGGCTACAGACCAAACGACGACCAGCCATCGACGGTCCATCCCTTGACCAACGGACCGTGCTTATGGTCCGTGGTCTGGGACAGAGACCTATTCTTGTCTCCCGCTTCCTCGCGTCTAAGTCCCTAACGACGGATGCCGATTGACGGGACATAGGTCCACACACGGACCATGCTGTCCTCCGTCGATGGGTTCAGAGACTTGGGACTGGTCCTCTTCCCTTCCCCAGCCTAAGTCCCAATCGACGTACCAACCTACGGGGCGTCGACCAGGCTACTAACCGTCAACTGCTTTCCTTGGTTTGGGCTGTCTTGGGCAGCTTAGGCACCAACTTTGGGTCCTTCCTCAAGGACCCTTGGTTGGTCCTTGGGGATGTTTGCCCGGACGTTTCCAAAACTAATATGACCGTATAAAATTTTAAAACCTCTCACATGAATTTCATCCAAAACGAACACGTAAAACTCGACAAAACATGCCTAGACACACAAGGTCACTTCAAGGCACATCTTTCGAACTTCATGAACGTTCTTGGACGTTTGACCTCCAAACTTCTCAAAACTTGACACACTGCCTATACATGCTATAATAACTCATTTAAGGACCTTACAACCTCATGAATCACACATAAACACATAGGACCACATACGAGGCACTTAGGTGACTTAGTCGTCGAACGTCTTAGTCGTCCCTTGACGTTTGACTTCCAATGCACCTAATACTTTAGCTACTGCCTCTATACCATATAATAGACCACATTAGAACCTTATACCACCATTACCAACATATTAGGCTCTTAATAACCTAAGTCATTTTCGAGGTCTTACATCTCTCTTTCTTGGAAATCCAATATTGTGCCTCTAGAGTAACTATTATGTACTTTCACCTACACCTTGTATTTTGGATAGAGGCAATGAATACTCGGAGGAATGCGGCTCGAAGGCTTGAGGAGGAGGTTGCTAATGCGGGAGCTCCTCTCCGTGTTGATCAAGACCCTCCACTTGAAGAGAAAGTTAATGTTGAACAAGTTCTGACCAATCCTCCACCTTTGACGAAGGGAAAGATAAGGGATGCCCTTCTTCAAATGGCCCAAGCCATTACTACTCAAGCTCAAGCCTCTACTATTCTATCCCAAGCTATGACGACCCAAGATAATCGGGAAGTAGTACCCCGAGCCAATCAATAAGTCTCTACCACGGCATCTCGTCTAAGGGACTTCACTCGAATAAACCCTCCTACTTTCTAAGGGTATAGGGTGGATGAAGACCCCCAAGAGTTCATAGATGAAGTCTATAAGATACTCTTTGCCATGGGGTTAAGCACTAATGAGAAGGACGAGTTAGCCACATATCAACTCAAGGATGTGGCTCAAACTTGGTATGTCCAATGGAGGGACAATAGGCCTCTTCGGGGTGGACCGGTGACTTGGGAGATTTTCAAGAAGGCATTTCTTGACCGGTTCTTTCCTAGGGAGATGAGGGAAGCTAAAGTGGTGGAGTTCATCAACCTTCGTCAAGGAGGTATGAGTGTTCTTGAGTATTCCATGAAATTTACTCAATTGTCAAAATATGCTCCTTCTTTGGTTTCCGATCCTAGAGATGAAATGAGTCATTGTGTGACGGGGATGTTGGAAGACTTGCAAGAAGAGTGTCATTCTTCTATGCTACATGACAACGTGAACATCTCTCATCTTATGGTGCATGCTAGGCAAGTGGAAGAGGCAAGGGCTAGGAGGAAAAGTAGAGATGCCAAAAGGGCAAGATCTTATGAAGGTAGTTCTTCAAATAATAGGCTTGAGATCCAAGACAAGCCTACGTTCAAAAACAGGTTCTCAAGTCAAGTTCCAACCAAGTTCCCTAAGGCTCGTAATGAAAAGGGTGCAAACCCTAAGCCTAAGAAGGTAAGAGGTACTAGTTCACCTAATGAGAAGCCAACATGTGGTAAGTGTGGAAATAAGCATTATGGTGCTTGCCTCATAGGGACAGATAAGTTCTTTGGTTGTGGGAAAGTTAGGCACAAGGTTCGAGATTGCCCTAACGTGAAGGGCCAAGACAAGAGTGGTCAAGCTTAAGCAAGTGGTTCAAATGAGGCTCCAAAGAAGAACCACTTTTATGCTCTCGCTCTAGGGGTGAGCAAGAGACTTCTCCCGACGTGGTGACCGGTATGCTAAAAGTCTTCTCTATTGATGTATATGCCTTACTTGATCCCGGAGCTACCTTATCATTTGTTACCCCTCTAGTAGCTAAAAAGTTTGATACTTTACCCGATATTTTGCATGAACCCTTTCTAGTGTCTACTCCGGTGGGTAAGTAGGTAGTTGCAAAGAGGGTATATAGGAATTGTCCTATCATGTTGCACAATATCTAATGTAGATATAGTAGAACTAGATATGCTTGATTTTGATATCATTTTGGGTATGGATTGGTTGCATTCTTGCTTTGACACTATTGATTGTAGGACAAGGGTGGTGAGATTTAATTTCCCAAATGAACCCGTTGTTGAGTGGAAGGGGGGAAGTTCTATTCCTAGAGGTCGTATCATTTCTTATTTGAAATCTTGCAAAATGATCTCTAAGGGCTGCCTATATCATATAGTGAGAGTCCAAGATCTTGACTCCGAAATTCCTCCCATTGAGTCGGTCCCCGTAGTGAGTGAACTTTCGGAGGTCTTCCCTAATGACCTTCCCGGTATTCCTCCCGAACGGGAAATTGATTTTGGTATTGATTTTCTACCGGAAACAAACCCCATTTCAATTCCTCCTTATCGGATGGCTCCGGCCGAATTAAAGGAGTTGAAGGCACAACTCAAGGATTTACTAGACAAGGGTTTCATAAGGCCTAGTATATCGCCATGGGATGTTTCGATTTATGGACCTAATGAATAGGGTGTTTCGGAGTTACCTAGATTCATTTGTCATTGTCTTCATTGATGACATCTTGGTATATTTGAAAAATGAGAGTGATCATATGGGTCATTTGAGGGTGGTATTGCAAACCCTTAAAGAGCATAAATTGTTTTCCAAGTATAACAAATGTGAGTTTTGGTTGAAATCGGTAAAATTTCTTGGTCACATCATCTCTAGTGAAGGAGTTGAGTTAGATCCAAGGAAGATGGAGGCGGTGAGAAGTTGGCCTAGACCATTGACTCCAACCGACATTAGGAGTTTCTTGGGTTTAGCGGGTTACTATCGGAGGTTTGTGGACGGTTTTGCGTACATAGCATCTCCCTTGACTACGTTGACCCAAAAGATTAAAATGTTTGAGTGGTCGGAGGCATGTGAAAAGAGCTTCCAAATCTTGAAAGATAAGCTTACTTCCGCTCCGGTGTTGAATTTACCGGAGGGAACAAAGGGTTTTGTTGTGTATTGTGATGCATCCCATGTGGGTTTGGGGTGTGTACTTATGCAACATGGCAAAGTGATTGCCTATGCTTCTAGGCAACTTAAGGTTCATGAGAGAAACTATCCAACTCACAACCTTGAGTTAGCGGTCGTGGTGTTTGACTTAAATATATGGAGGCATTACTTGTATGGTGTTCATGTCTATGTCTTCACCGACCATAAGAGTCTACAATATGTGTTTACCAAAAAGGAGTTGACAAAGAAGGTGGTTAGAATTGTTGAAAGATTACGACATGAGTGTTCTCTATCACCCCGGCAAGGCCATCGTGGTTGCGGATGCCCTAAGTCGTACGACAATGGGTAGTGTTTCTCACATAGATGAAGCCCAAAAAGACCTAGTAAAAGATATTCATAGGTTGGCTAGGTTGGGTGTGAGGTTGGAAGACTCTCCGAATGGTGGTGTGTTGGTTCGACGTAACTTCGTGTCATCTTTGGTGGTGGAGGTGAAGTCCAAACAACACCTTGATCAACCATTGATGGAATTGAAAGAGTCGGTCCTTTGTAAGCTAAATGAATCATTCTCCTAAGGGAGGGGGTGTTTTGAGGTACCAAGGGAGATTGTGTGTTCCCGAGGTAGATGGATTGAGGGACCGGATCCTTGAGGAAGCCCATGGGTCCCACTACTCCATTCATCCGGGTGCCACAAAGATGTACCATGACCTTAAGGAAACTTATTGGTGGGAAGGTTTGAAGAAAGACATAGCGGAATTTGTTGCTAAGTGTCCAAATTGCCAACAAGTGAAGGCGGAACATCTAAAGTCGGGTGGCTTACTACAAGAAATCCAAATTCCTACTTGGAAGTGGGAAGACATCAATATGGATTTTGTGGTAGGTTTGCCTAAGACTCAAAAGCAATATGACTCCATATGGGTGGTGGTTGATAGGTTGACCAAGTCCGCTCACTTTATTCCCGTCAAATCTACTTATTCGGCGGAAGATTATGCTAAAATCTTCATAGATGAAATTGTGTGTCGCCATGGTATTCCGTTATCCATCATATCGGATAGGGGTACACTATTTACATCTAGGTTTTGGAGGTCATTTCAAGAAGGGTTGGGTACTAAGGTGAAGTTGAGTACCGCTTTTCATTCCCAAACGGATGGTCAAGCGGAACGTACTATTCAAACCCTTGAGGATATGATTAGAGCTTGTATCATTGATTTCAAAGGAAGTTGGGATAAGCACTTGCCATTGGTAGAGTTTGCTTACAATAATAGTTTACAATCATCCATTTTCATGGCTCCCTATGAATCCTTGTATGGTAGGAGGTATAGGTCTCCTATTGGGTGGTTTGAAGTCGGTGAGTCTTCGATCCTTGGTCCCGATTTGATTTATAAAACTTTGGAAAAAGTTCATATTATAAGAAATCGCTTGCAAATGACCTATAGTCGGCAAAAGTCCTATGCCGATCATAGGAGGAGGGATCTTGAGTTTGAAGAAGGTGATAAGGTGTATTTGAAAATTTCACCTATGAAGGTAGTTGTTAGATTTGGCAAGAAAGTGAAGTTAAGTCCTAGTTATGTGGGTCCCTATGAAATCTTGCAAATGGTTGGTAAGGTTGCCTATGAGTTGAGGTTGCCAAGTGATTTGGCTTCGGTTCATCCAGTTTTCCATGTTTCTATGCTTAAGAAGTGTGTCGGTGATCCCGAGTCCATTCTTCCAATTGATAGTCTTGGTGTCAAGGATAACCTCTCTTATGAGGAGGTTCCGGTTCAAATCCTTGATAGGCAAGTAAAAAGGTTGAGGAACAAAGAGGTGGTATCCGTAAAAGTGTTATGGAAAAATCACCTAGTTGAGGGTGCAACATGGGAGGCCGAGGCCGACATGAAGTCCCGTTACCCTCATTTTTTTGATAACTAAGGTTAGTCATTCTTTTTAATAATATAAATATGACTAGAAATTGAAGTTTCTTGATTTTTGGGTGAAGTTTTGCAAAATGTGCATTTTTGAAAACTTCACAGTGAAGTTACAGTGATTTGTGCCTATGAACATGAAATTTTTGCTTTTGGCTTGTTTTGAGTTATGTTGTGCATTTTGACATGGTGAGTCTTTATGAAGTAATGTATATCATGTTGATAAGTTGAATTTGATTCTAATTGACTCATGTGTGTCATGTTGAGCTCATATTGTTGTTGTGAGAAGGAAATGCCTCATGAAGTAATGTTTGAGTCTCATATTTGGTAATTGAAGTTTTTTAATTGCCTTGATTAAAATGATATGTATTATGTTGTATTGCATTGATGTTGGTTGGGCTAATATCCTTGAGTTTATTCCTTCCTTCAAAAGAGTTTTAGTGTCATTCGGGGACGAATGTTCCTAAGGGGGGGATAATGTAACACTTCGGAAATCCAAGACGTGTAGTAAAGCCAAACATAGGTTTCATGAAGTCTAGACACTAGTTTAATGAATATAGGTCATTTAGGAATTTTAGTAACCAAAACGTCCAAGAACGTCCATGACGTTCGGAAGTTGGTTCAAGGAAGTACTAGTGTGCCTTAGCCTATTTGACTAGTTTTTAAGAGTCGGAAATTAATGAAATTTGGTGGAAATGTGTTTAACACGTGTTAGATATGTTTCATGGTCGAAACGTCCGGGTACGACTCCCCAAGGACCAACCAAGGGCCTTGAGTAGAACCTTGCAGGTTGAGGCAACACTGCCTGGGCAGTGTGCATCGACGGGACAGACTACGGTCTATGCGTGGACTGACGGGGTATCTATGCCACCGTCGTCCCACAATTAGCCAACTGGAGTAATCCCTTGCCTTCACAAGTCTCTGAACTTACCTACGGATGTGCAGGATGAGAGGGGGGTCCGTCCGTGGACTCACAGATGGCCCGTCGACGGGGTTCCGTCTGTGAGGAGTCTTGAATTCCTGCACGTTTTTAATTGGTTTCATTTAATTAATTAAGGGGTTAGGTGGTTAATTAGGGGATTTAGGGGGCCTAATTAAGTTAGTTAACCTCCCATATAAAGTCCCCAACCCCATTAAACTAATTAGAACTCCTAAAACAATTTCTCTATCTTCTCTCTTCTTTCTCTCTCCATTGGAAGACTCCATTGAAGGCTAAGTCAAGGAAGGGTATTTGGGGATGGAAAAGGGTGATTTTATCTCCAAATATTCACCAAAACGTTGAGGTATGGGATATCTTCACCTTTGAGACCTCTTTCCTCAAAGGGTTCATTCAAACTGTTTTCAAATATAGAGTTTTCAAATGGGTTTCATTCAATTACGAATTTGAAGTTATGAATTGAGTTGTTGATGTTTTCTTTAGGTTATATTGAATATATTAACATGTATTTTAACTTGATTATGGTAATTGTTGATGGTCTTGCCTAAATTGAAGAACATGATCCTAAGTCCCTAACCCTAGGTTGTGATCTTGACTTATATTGTGGATTTTTCATTCAATTGACTTGATTAAGGGTTGAATTACTACTATATGCTGTTGTTATACTAATTATGAATGAATTAGGATGATGTATAGTCTTTCATACTAGTTCTTGAGAAGTGATCTAGGGTATGATGAATTGACTTAATCCTAAGCTTTGATCTATTATCGAATTGTGATGTAGTGATTCTTTTAGCCTTGTGATTATATTGGTTATTGAATTATGGTGACTTGATGACCTAATTGAGTTGAAATAAGGGTTGATGGTAAGACCTTGATGATGAATTGTGAAGGAGACTTGATAAGTTTTGTGATCCCTATACTTTGCTTCAATTATGATTAATTGTGATTAAGTTATGATGATTGTGTTTGAGTATGCCTTATTTAGGATTGGTAGGGTGGTATGACAATGAATTGAAATGTCTTGCTTATGGTTGTGAGATTGATTAAGATGTAAATTTATAAGGATGATGGTGATTACCAATGTGCCTTATTATGAAAGAGTATGAAATGTGTTAACCTTACTTATGTGGATTGTGATGAAAGGATTATAATCATGCAATTCCTATTGAGCTATTATGATGATGATTATACAAGGGCTAGACCCTATGACCTAAACTATGTTATGATTGATAAATAAAGATTAAAGACATTTCAATAAGGGATTTAGCTTAGCACTAAGTGATCTTGTATGTGAGAGGGTGACACTTTCCCACATAGCGAAGGTAGGGTTCACTACGGTTCTCACGGGGTGGATAGCATCATTACCTAAATAGGGTGTAGAGTGATGTTTCCAATGTTGTCCCAAGTTCCATAACTATGTTGCCACCATAGGAATACTAGCTAGTGGATCCACCTACATGCTACGTTTCATGTTAGGTTCTATCTTGGACGGCAGACCACATTCCATCGGTGTAAGGTTTTATGACACCGGATTTCACATTAGATCATGTGGTCTATGTCGGTTAAGGCAAGTGTTCCCTAAACTAAAATGAAGTAATGATGTATAAACTAACTAAAGTGACTTAAGGGGTTTGACTTAGCTTAGGTAGGGGTATGAGACTCTACCTATGCCTTGCACTAGTTTGCCTTGATAGGAGCTTTAGGAGGTTAATATTATGTATGTAAATGATGATAAATGTAATTGACCTTATATGATAATTATGATGTGCATGAACATGCCATTGGTCCTAATTGTTAAGATATGAACTTATGTTATGTGAAGTGAGTTACTATTTATGGTTCTTATTGGGTTACTTGATTTAGTAAGGTTATGGGACTTTGCTTGGTCATTGCACTCGTTGACTCTATGAGGATTATGATTAGTTGTCTTTCTTTGCTATTTAAATGATGAACTCTTATTCATGTTTGTGATGTTATTACTAGTTGATAGAGTTATATGAGATTATGGGTTCAAGTATGTTGATATGCATATAGCTTATTTGATTTGTTGAACATGTCTAAATGGTTGGTATAGTTTGTTGATTGTGCATAAGTCCTTAAATAGGTAGAATGGCATGATAACTAAATGTCCCCTTTTAACATGTTTGGTTGTTATATGTGCATATGGTTTCATACTTAGTACATGTGGCGTACTAACCCCATTTTCTCCCTTTTTCCCAAACATTTTAGGTTCCGGTCATTGAGGTTTCGTTCGAGGCAATCTAAAAGGAGGCTTGGATATTCTCTCTCATCCAAGTGGTAGGTCCTCATTTGGCCGAGGACGATGCCAATATTCTAGCTACAGATTTGCTTAGATATTAAGACACTTATGTTTACTCTATCTTTCATTTGAGAACAGGTTGTATAAAGCCTATATGTGGCTTACTTTTATTGTTGTAGGGCTATGCCCAAGTTGAGATTGTCATTCTAGATGGTTATGAGATGAGACTGATTTTATGACTCTATTCTATCTTATATATGTATGTGAAATAAAAGAAGAAAACTAAGTAATCTTCTTATACGAAGGGTGTATGTATACTTGATAATAATACTATGACGTGTATGTAGAGGTCTATGTAAACCTCCAATTAGATGTAGTTAAAAAATTTAAAGTCTTCCGTATTTTTAACTTGTGAATGCAATGATGAAAACTAAGGGGCTAGTCTTAGTCCTCAAAGAGGACGACGACGCCGGTTGCGTCTAGGGGGTAAACCCGGATGTGACAGCTCCATCCTTGGTTTCTAATCAAGGGATGAGATAAGTCGTTTTCTTACGGGAGTGTCCAATGACTTGGTGGAAGAATGTCGTTTGGCTATGCTTCATGATAATATGAATATCTCTCGTCGAATGGTTCATGCTCAACAAGTGAAAGAAAGTAGACTAAGGAGGAAGAATAGAGAGGCCAAGATTTATGAAAGTGGTTCTTCAAAGGGAAGATTGGATATTCAAGACAAGCCTAGATTCAAGAAGAGGTTCTCCAATCAAGTTCCTTCCAAATTTCCCAAGGCTCGTGATGATAGGGTGTCTAACCTTAAGTCTCAAAAGGGAAAAGGTAGTAATTCACTAAGTCAGAAGTCAACTTGTGGAAAGTGTGGTAAGAAGCATTATGGTGAGTACCTTGTTGGGACGTACAATTGCTTTGGATGTGGCAAGAGTGAACACAAGGTTAAAGATTGCCCTAATATAAAGGGGCAAGATGTAGCACCCCTTTCCGAGAGATACTACAACTTGACAAGAAGCCTAGTTTAATACTTGCGATATTTAAAAGAGATTAACGAAGGTATACTGATTTCTAATCTAGTTGACGGATACGTTTCATAACACATAATTTAGTTAAGGATGTACATCTGGCCCATTTTAAAGATATAATTCAGGTCAAAATTTATATGGCACGAAATTTTAACTAATGACGAAAAAGCCTCTCAAAATCTTTTAAGCAAAACCTTTCGTGCATATATTATCTTCACACTTAAGGACGAAATAATAATAATATTACCAACTTCCGAGTACCGCAATCAGTCGGTTCATGCTTCACACAAACTTAGAAAACATAAAGCAAATTAGTATTTTACAAGCATGGGTTCACACACCACAAAAGATAAAAACGTATAACCATACTTATATTAAAACCCATGATGACATGACCAAATAAACCCTCAAAATTTCATGTAAATATACAATACATAGATCATGTACAAGTCCCAAGGTTTATACAAAATATATATATGCCTATATGCAAGTGTGATCTTCCTTTAAGGCTTTCAAAACCTCCATCTTCAATGACCAACTTCAACCGTCCTCTCGAACATTCCCTACGATAGAAACAACTATCGCTAAGCATAAAGCTTAGTGGTGTAAAAACTATAGATCCGGTGCCCTTAGATTCACCAATTCATCATTCTCAAGTCAAGGGTAGCATAATTGAAATATAATCAGTAAAATAAGTAAACAGTATACAAAGAGTATCAAGTTGGATAATTAAAGCTCCAAATGTCAATAACGTTCATAGCATAATTTTTCAAGAGGTTCAATAACAAGACTCGCCCAATATATACATCATGTCGTCACACAAAGCACAATCAGGTATCAAGAAGGGCCAACGCCCTATATCAAGAAGGGTCAAAGCCCAATAAACAAGAGAACCAATATTAAAAGTGGCTTTCTAGTTCGTACTTAAAATGGACAACTCCCATACTTAAGACGAACTAAAAATCCAGAGTCAAGATGGAAAATAATACGAATCAAGAGGCATTCCAATAGTGACAAGGTCACAGCCACAAGAAGGACAGAGTCCTAACAAGAAAGCCAAGTGATCAAACAATCCGTACAAGTGGGCGAGTTACACAATAGTCTTAAACGACAACAACACAACAATGCAAAGTGACAAGAGGTAATCAACGTACCAATATAAAATTTCAGATATACCAGCAGGTAAAAATAGTACAAGTACAAGTTTATACACAAAACTCTACGCTTTAGCAAAGATACAGTCCAACACGACTTCAAGAGTTCGAACCGTAGACCAACCAATGTATGAAGGTCCTCAACTTGTTCACGAGTATATACAACCTTTAAAATACAATTAAATAACTTATTTAATTCGTAATATCTCAATAATGTCGAAGTAAAACAGGATAATCATCACAAGTAAGTCTAGCATGTACAAATATGACTAAGCTCCCAAAACAGCGATTCTGTCCAACAAAAGTTCTTCATGTCGCAACATAGTTTTGAAATAGGAGACGGCAAAACTAGACTTTATATCCTTCATAAAAGATGTAGGTACATCTATTAATATTGTAAATAATCAAGAATAATCTCAAAATATATTTTGTACAAAAATATACAATCAAAATACTAACAGTTGAACAGGCAAGATTTCTAATTTCAGTAGCTGGACAGAACTTGTCCTATGTTGCGTCCCATATTTGGAATCTATAACAGCAAAATTAGAGTTTTCAATAAACATAAGAGTTATATAACTACAAATTTTCTTTCTAAATCATATTTATTCACTGTAACCAAAGTTATATTTAGCGAGATATGATTAAACTATCAAACACTACCCAATATTAAAAGAAATTCTTTATCACTTACCAAGATGAAGAGTGTGTGTCGAATTCCAGCCAAAAGGAGCTAGTTTTTCTTTTGATTTTGAAGAAAAACTCTTTAGCTAATGTTCTAAGGTTCCTATACTTGAATTCATACGAAATTCACAAGAGGAGGTATGAAATATAAAGCTACACAAATTATCCTCATCACATGGACAGATGTCACCAAAAGGTGTTGCCCAAAAAATTGTGCTGCCCAAATTGCATACATATACTCCTATATATATATACTTGATACCAAAACTTTCAACTTAATTGTAATTCTAATTATTCAATTTTCATAAATACCCTCATACAATACCTTAAATTACGATAACACTTATGTTAGGCACGTTTACAATTATCACAAAATTTCAAGTTCCCAAAATGAAAATAAAACACCTTATAGTAATTAAGCAATGATGTATCGACATGTAAATCATGGTCTAGTATCTTAGGGATTTTACACAAGACAAGAGCAGTGGGCAAGAACAAGCAAGTGGTTCTAATATTGATGCTCCAAGAAAGAATCGCTTTTATGCTTTTCACTCTAGGGGTGAACAAGAGAGTTCTCCCGATGTGGTGACCGGTATGTTACAAGTCTTCTCTATTGATGCTTATGCTTTACTTGATCCAGGTGCTACATTATCTTTTGTTACTCCCTTGGTATCTAGAAAGTTTGATATTTTGCCCGATATCTTAAATGAATCTTTTATGGTAACTATCCTGGTAGGTGATTCGGTGATTGCAAAGAGGGTATATAGAAATTGTCCTATAAAGTTGCCCAATAGAGTTACTCATGTTGAATTAGTAGAACTTGATATGGTCGATTTTGATGTCATTTTGGGAATGGATTGGTTGCATGATTGTTTTGATTCCATTGATTGTAGAACAAGAATTGTTAAGTTCAATTTTCCTAATGAACCCGTCTTAGAGTGGAAAGGGGGAAATTCTATTCCTAGAGGTCGTATCATTTCTTGTTTAAAGGCTTGTAATATGATCTCCAAAGGGTGTTTATACCATATTGTAAGAGTCAAAGATTTAGACTCTGAAAATCCTCCCATTGAGTTAGTCCCCGTAGTGAGGGAATTTCCAGAGGTCTTTCCTAATGATCTTCCAGAATCCCTCCCGAACGGGAAATTGATTTTGGTATTGATTTGCTATCGGATACCAACCCCATTTCAATTCCTCTTTATCGGATGGCTTCGGCCGAATTGAAAGAGTTGAAGGCTTAACTCAAGGACTTACTAGACAAAGGCTTCATTAGACCTAATATTTCTCCATAGGGTGCTCCGGTATTGTTTGTGAAGAAGAAGGATGGGTCCCTTAGAATGTGCGCCAACTCAATAAAGTCACTGTTAAGAACAAGTATCCTCTCCCTCGGATTGACGACTTGTTTGATCAACTTCAAGGTTCAAGCTACTTTTCTAAGATTGACTTGAGATTCGGGTATCACCTACTTAGGGTGAGAGGCGAGGATATTCCAAAAATGGCATTTCGAACTAGATATGGTCACTAAGAGTTTCTAGTAATGTCCTTTGGTCTCACTAATGCCCCGACGACATTTATGGACCTCATGAATAGGGTGTTTCAAAGTTACTTAGATTCATTTGTCATTGTCTTCATTGACGACATCTTGGTATATTCGAAAAATGAGGGTGAACACATGGACCATTTGAGGGTGGTATTACAAGTGCTTAAGGAAAACCAACTATTTGCCAAGTATAGCAAATGTGAGTTTTGGTTGAGGTCGGTGGTGTTTCTTGGTCATATAATCTCTAGTGAGGGAGTTGAGGTTGATTTAAGAAAAATCGAGGCGGTCAAGAATTGGCCTAGACCATTGACTCCAACCGACATTAGGATTTTCTTGGGTCTAGCGGGGTACTATAGGAGGTTTGTGGATGTTTTTGCGTCCATTGCTTCTCCTTTGACTACATTGACCCAAAAGAGTGTGAAATTTGAGTGGTCGGAGGCATGTGAAAGGAGCTTCCAAATTTTGAAAGATAGGCTTACCTCCGCTCTGATTTTGAATTTATCGGAGGCTACCAAGGGCTTCGTTGTATATAGTGATGCCTCCCGAGTGGGATTAGAGTGTGTCCTTATGCAACATAGGAAAGTAGTAACCTATGCTTCTAGACAACTTAAGATGCATGAGAAGAATTATCCAACTCATGATCTTGAATTAGCGGCTGTGGTATTTGCCTTGAAAATATGGAGGCATTATCTTTATGGTGTTCATGTTGATGTGTATACCGACCACAAGAGTCTTCAATATGTGTTTACTCAAAATGAGTTAAATCTCCGACAAAGAAGGTAGTTAGAATTGTTGAAAGATTATGACATGAGTGTTCTTTACCACCCCGGCAAAGCCAATGTGGTTGCGGATGCTCTAAGTCGTATGACCGTGGGTAGTGTGTCTCATGTAGAGAAAGCCAAGAAAGGCCTAGTGAAAGATGTTCATAGGTTGGCTCGTCTGGGTGTTAGATTGGAGGATTCTCCAAATGGTTGTTTTATGGTCCATCATAACTCTAAATCGTCTTTGGTGGTTGAGGTGAAGTCTAAGCAACACCTTGATCAATCATTGATGGAGTTGAAGGAATCAGTTCTTGGTAAGCTTAATGAGTCATTCTCCTTAGAAGGGATGGTGTCCTGAGGTATCAAGAAAGGTTGTGTGTGCCCAATATTGATGACTTGAGAAACCGGATTCTTGAGAAAGCTCATGGTTCCTGTTATTCCATTCATCCGCGTTCTACAAAGATGTATCATGACCTTAGAGAAGTGATTTGGTAGGAAGGCTTAAAAAGGGACATAGCGGAATTTGTTGCAAAATATCCAAATTGCCAACAAGTGAAAGCCGAGCACCAAAAGCCAAGTGGCTTACTTCAAGAAATACAAGTTCCCACTTGAAAGTGGGAATACATTAATATGGACTTCGTAGTAGGTTTGCCTCGGACACAAAGGCAAAATGACTCTATATGGGTGGTTGTGGATAGGTTGACCAAATCTGCTCATTTTATTCCCGTCAAGTCTACATAATCGGCGGAGGATTATGCAAGGATCATCATAGATGAGATTGTGTGTCTTCATGGTATTCTGTTATCCATCATATCGGACAGGGGTGCACAATTCACATCTAGGTTTTGGAGGTCATTCCAAAAAGGATTGGGTACAAAGGTGAAGTTAAGCATCATTTTTCATCCCGAAACGGATGGTTAGGCGGAGTGTACTATTCAAACCCTTGAGGATATGCTTAGAGCTTGTGTAATTGATTTCAAGGGAATATGGGATGAACACTTGCCTCTAGTTGAGTTCTCTTATAACAATAGTTACCATTCGACCATAACCATGGCTCCTTTTGAAGCTTTGTATGGTAGGAGATGCAGATCTCTGATTGGATGGTTTCAAGTGGTCGAGTCTTCACTCTTTGGTCCAGAATTGATCTATAAAACTTTGGAGAAAGTTCATATCATAAGGAATCGATTGAAAACAGCATATAGCCGGCAAAAGTCTTATGCCGACAATAGAAGAAGAGAGTTGGAATATGAAAAAGATGATAAGGTGTATTTGAAAATTTCACCCATGAAAGGGGCTATGAGGTTTGGCAAGAAAGGGAAGTTAAGTCCTCGGGTCCCTATGAATTTTTGCAAAGGGTTGGTAAGGTTGCATACGAGTTGAGACTACCTAGTGTACTAGTTTCGGTTCATCCGGTGTTCCATGTCTCTATGCTTAATAAGTGAATTGGTGATCCAGAGTCCATTATTCCTATTGAAGGTCTAGATGTGGATGAGAACCTCTCATATGGGGAGGTTCCGGTTGAAATACTTGATAGTCAAGTGAAGAAGTTGAGGAACAAGGAGGTGGCTTCCGTAAAAGTGTTATGGAAGAACCACCTAGTTGAGGGAGCAACATGGGAGGCCAAGGCCGACATAAAGTCCCGTCATCCTCATCTATTTGCTAATTTAGGTTAGTTGTTCCTATTAATAATGAAAATAATGAATAAATTGAATTTGGCTTGTTTTGTAAAGATGTGCATATCCATGCTAAAGGTTTTTGCTAAAATGAAGTATCGTATAAAAATGCTCATTTTTACTTGATTTACACTTATTTGTGTATTTGGTATATTGTTGCCTTAAATGAAGTGTTATTGTGCATATTGAAGTGTTTTGAAATGAGTTATGGCATATCTATATATTGTGTTGAGCTCATGTTTTTGTTGAGAAGGAAATTCCTCATGTGGTAAGTTGAACTCTTATATGAAGTAATTGATTCTTTGAGTTACTTCTTGTAAATGCCATGTTGTTTATGTATGTTGTTGGTTGGGCTGCTAGTATTGAGTCTATCCTTTTCCATACAAAAGATTATAGTGTCACTCGGGGACGAATGTTCCTAAGGGGGAGATAATGTAACACTCCGAAAGTCCATGACTTAAGTTATAGCATCACATGATGAACTAAACCTTAAAACAATTTTTCTAAGCCTAAAATAATTTTATAAACCATTTAGGACGTTTTAGAGTCGAGGCGTCAAGAAACGTCCATGACGTCCGGAAGCTAGTGCACTTGAACTAGTAAACGCCCTTAGGTTGTGTGAAGGTTTGTAGGTATTGTATGAAGTCTAAAACTTGTAAAATCACTTTAAATAGGTAAAACTATGTATATAGAGTGAAAACGTCCAGGTCCAACCTCCCAAGGGTCGCCCTAGGGGTCCACGAAGGAACCCCAAACTTGGCCAATAAAGCTGCCAAAGCAAAAGCCAAAATGCACATGGATGAAGTGGGTCTGCATCACAAACTTGGTGCATCTTTGGCCAAAAATCAAGTCTGCATCATCAGCACACAACAAACTCTACTGTCTCAAAAATTAATTTAGAAAATCTTGCGGGAGCAGCTCCCTGATGAAAATCTGAAATTTGTTCCCTGATGAAAATCTGAAATTTGGAATTCAGATTTGACTTCATTAAAGGGTCAACTTAAGTGAGGGGTATTTTGGGTATTTCATCAGAGGCCTATGTATTGGTTTTCAATCAGTTTTCCCTCACATTTACTCACTTAAATCAAATCCCCAAATCAAAATCCAAAAGCTCTTACCTCTTTATATTTTTTCTCTCTATTCAACCTCCATTGAAGGAAGAAGAAAGCTTGAAGAAGAAGACCAATTTCTCTAGGATTTCACTTGAATTTCATGGATTAAGCTTCATTAAGGTATGAGTTCTTCACTTTTGGGATTCCTTTCCCCAAGAAGTCCTTTCAAAGTTGATTTCTAAATCACTCAAGTCTTAGGGTTTTCTTCTACAAATGGGTTTTCTTCTAAACTTGAAATTGATGATTGATTATGTCTAATTGGGATTACCCATGGCTAATTAAGTGTATATTTTTGAGTAATTGATGCTAATTAAGGGAATTTTGTGTGGATCATGTTCCAAATCTTGGATCTTTCTTATAAATTGATGGGGATTGATGAATGTATTAATTGTTAGACTTGTTTTTATCTATTCTAATTCATTCATGGACTGCCTATGGTAATGTATTGTTGGGATTGGATCTATTTATTGAAGAATTCATGATGAACCCTTTTCCTCTAACCCTAGCTTATGAATTGAAGTTAATTGGAATAGAGATGATGCAATTGACCTAGCTATTGTGTTATTTACTATTGAATGTTGTTATAACACCTATTATTGGATGGAATTGGTTGGTTGATGGTAAGACCATGATGATGGCTTTTGAAGGAGATTGGGTAAGTCTTTGTTATCCTAAACCTTTACTTCAATTATGATGGCTTGTACTTGGTGATGAAGTTCAATTGAAGTATGTCTTGTAATTGGATTAAGTAGGTGTGGATGGTGATGCAATTGAAATGTCTTAATTATGTGATTGTGCGATTATGCTTAAGATATAATGATATAAGGTTGGTTATGAAGTACATATGTGCCTTACTAAGATATGGTGATGTTAATGTGCTAATATCACATATGAGGGTTATATTGAAAGTTGTTCTCATGCAATTCCTATTAAGCTAATGACTATGACTATACAAGGAGCTATTCTCCTATGACCTAAACTAAGTTGTGATTGTTAAAGAAAGACATTTCAAAAGGGACTCTAGCTTAGCACCGAGTGAACTAGTAGTGAGGAGTGTCCCTTCCCAAGTAGGGGAGGTAGGTTCACTATTGTACTCATGAGATTGGAGACTATAATGCCAAAGGCATAATGAGGGTCCCAAATACATCTCCTAGTTCTTGAACTATGTTTCCCCCATAGGAATACTAGCTAGTGGATCCACCTAGATGCTATGTTCATGCTTTGGTACTACCTTGGCAAGTAGTCCACCTTCGTTCGGTATAGGGTTCCATGACACCGGATTCCACATTAGCTCATGTGGTCTATGTCGGTTAAGGCAAGATGTTCCTGAAAGTAAAATGAAGTAATAAAGTGAACTCTAACTAAGATGACTTAAGGGGTTTGACTTATTCTAGGTAGGGTTATGAGACTCTACCAATACATTGCACTAGTTAGCCTTGAGGGAAGTCTTAGAAGGATGTTCTTATGTTCTTATGCTCTTATAAAGTGAATGATATGCATGTGTTGACATTACATTTTGATGATACTATATGATGTTGGTTTCATGTATGAACATGTTATTGATCTATATTGATAACTATGATGATAACTACTCTTGATGCTATGTTATGTTATGTTAGGCATTGCTTATGATCCTTTATTTGGTTTACTTGGTTGAGTAAGGTTATGGGGCTTTACTTGGTCATTGCACTTGTAGACTTGATGGTGGGTTATGAGTAAGGGTCTTGTATATGTTGTAAGATTATGAACTCTTATACATGCTTTGTTGTTATAACATGATGTTGGAGTTTCTTTGGTTATGGTTCTAATATGTTATTAAACATGTTGACTTGGTTATACTTGATGATGTTGGTCTTGTGTTAAAGATGTTATTGTCTTAATGTATATATGATTATTAACTTATATGGACTCTTTAATGTGCATTAAAGACATTCAAATGACTTAGCATGTTGTAACACCTCTAAAATGACTCAGGTGAAACTAGAGCCTAACAGTTGTGTCTCAATGTTTTGAAGTCCTAAACAAGGTTAAAATGATGTTAGGAGGCAGTGGTTAAAGTTTCGTGAATTTTGGAGGTCAACGTCCATGACGTTCGAAAGGTTTGCCTTGAAACGTCCTTGTGTGTCTTAGTGTGTTTCATCGATTTTTACGTGTTAATTTTGGATGAAATTGATGTGAGAGGTCCTAAACTCGTATACAAATATATTCGAGTTTGAAACGTTCGAGCGAAACTCCAAGTACCGACCAAGGATCCTTGAGGAAGGACCCATCATTTGAGCCAAAACTGCCAAAAAGCAGTCTCACCTACGAAGGATAACCTACACCCCATAGGTGGAGTGACGCCCCGTAGGTGGGAGGCGTGGGTCAGGACTTAGCCTAGGGAGATTAAGCTCCCAAAGGCAAGTCTCTGAATCCCTCGACGGTCATATAGGACATCCCGTCAAGGGACCAACGTCCTGTCGATGGGCAACCGTCGATGGTGGCCTGCAACTGCTCTGGTTCACTGTAAAGTGTAGGGGTGAATTGGTAAATTCACCCCACGTCCAAATAACTAAAAGGGAGGTATCTTTGGAGTGTTTTGGGTATTTCAAGTGGGTTTATAAGTCCTAAATACCTAAATGAATTCATTATTCCAAATAAAAACATAAAATCTCTAAGAAACTCTCTAGAACTCCATTGGAGCCAAAACTCAAGATAGAGCTTGAATTGAAGATTCTTTGTGATTTCTTCATCAATTCTTCATCAAATTCGTGGTCTAGCATCAATTGAGGTATGGTTCTTCATCCTTGAATCTCTTTTCTTTAAGGAGCCAAACTTCAAATTGATTTTCAAAGTCTTTCAAAGATGAACTTTTCATATTTTGATATCTAGCCATGAGTTCTTGCATAAAACATTTTGAATTATTATATATTGATTGAATTGATGTTAATTAGATAATTTTAACGTAAAAACTCTATGAACCTTTGTAATTCATGCAACCCTAGATTTGACTACTTTGTGGGTGATTTGATTATGTCTTAATGCTATTGAATTCTTATGTAGTTTGATTAGGGATATTGAATTATGATAGAGTCATGTTAGAATTGTTAGTAAGCTGCCCTAAATTCATAAATTCATGTTGTATTATCTTTGATTTATTGTATATTGTAATTGTTGGGTTGAATTGTAAACTATGGCTATTGGTAAGAGCCTTGGTATATTGTGTTGAATGAATTGACTATGGATTGAAGTTGTTAGGTTGGATCATGGTATGTTGACCTAACTTTCTTATATTGTGCAGTATAGGCTTTAGATAGTAATGATGTTTGGTATGGTCCACTTATGGTGGCGGTGCTTATGTGCTATACTTGTGAATCAATGCGGCCTCGTCGAAATTACTTTATGTATTATGTATTTATCATGTTATAACTTGATTATGTGGATAGTATGAATGTTTTGATGACTTATGTGTTTATGTGGAGTCAAAGCATGAGTTCTTCTAGTTGATGATGTGTGCCTCTAGTAGACTATAGGCTAGTCATTATATGAATTTCTTGATGTTGAAGTATGATGTTTCTTGATAGATTGTATGATACTTGTGATACTTAAATTGATGATATTATAGTATTGAATAGGGTGACCTATAGATGATGTTTGTTATACCTATGTGCTTCTAGAATGATATGCTATATGTGAAGTATGTGTGTGTCTTGCTTTGGTAGACTTGTGTCCCTTACTTGATACATGTAGAATGTGAATATGAGTTCTTGACTTAGTATGCTAAAGCTTCTTAGTCTTATATGTGTGATTAACATCTGACCTTGAACATTGTTAAGAAGGTCCTTTATTTGGAACCTTCAACCTAGTTGGAAGGTTATGATATCCTTGAAGTCGAAAGTCGTAATGGTATCCTTATTGTGTGAATGGTGGACTTAGGGTTGGTTGTCTGGAACGACATGAAATCATCCTTAGGAAAATCATTGAGCTATCCTCTTAACCATTGTAAGGCAGCCCTAGGGGACCTCTTTGGTAAGGTGTTATGATTTGATTGTGAACTCGATATGGAACCTATTCATATACTTCTTTATTGAACTAATTTATGAGGACAAAGGCTAGCACCGAGTGAGTATGCTTGGGAAGTATCTCATTTGAAATATGAGAATAGAGAACAAAGAAACCCTCGATATTCCTTAACCATGTGCCTACATGAGATGTGTCCAAGTTCTACCATTGGTAAGTAGAACACCCTCCATCGGAGTAGGTTATAACTGCGGATTCCATGCCTAGCTACCATGGTCTATGTCGGTTATTTTCTATTCTCATCATATTGGATACCCACTAGTATTGGAGAAGTTCTATGAAGTTTAGGTGGTGGTATGGGACGCTATCTAGATATTGCACAATTAGACTTTGAAGATGTTAGTGAGTGAGTCCCTAGGTCTTCTCCAAGACCATTACTTGAATGTCCTTATATGTTGAATGTCTCTTAAGTGAACTAAAGAAGATAATGACTTAAGTTAGAAAGCATGTAAACGAATAAGTACTTACCTAGAGTAGTTTAAGGGTTGCCTAGTTAAGGTGTGAAGGGGGGCAAAAGAATGGTTTCTTCATGTCTTACCTAGGGAAGTCTTAAGAATGACTCTAGATAGGAAAGTAAATTGATAAAGTAGACATGATCTAAACTTAGGTAGTCTTAAGGATTATTTAGGTAATCTTGGAGAGGGTGTATGAGCGTTCTCTTCTTGAATTACTTAAGTAAGTCTTTTGATAACCTTTGGGAGGATAATGTCCTATTATATATATGTTATTGTATGAAGTGAGAATGATCTTATCTTAGGAAGTATGTGAAGGGATTGTATGGGCGCTCGCTTCATAACTCACTCAAGTGAGCCTTAGAATCACCTTTGGTAGGAGGATCTCATGTTTATGTGTCTTGTAAGTGTTATTGATGCTAAATTGTAATGTGTGAGATTTACTTGAAGTTACAGTGAAGTTCACTGTAAGCTCACTGTAAGGTTCATTAAATTGATATAAATTGCATATGACTTATATTGTGTTCTAAATGTAATGTTTGGTGCTTAAATGTGATGTTTTAATTAAAAAGAGCATATTTCTAATAAATGTCCGTTTCTCATGATTTTATGCATTATGCCATACTTAGTACATGTGTTTGTACTAATTTCATACTTTTTGTCTATCTCTAAAAGGTGTGATAAGCAGGTGAGAGGTATCTTGGAGCAAGCTTGGAATCTAGTAAACGTTCAAGCAAAGTTGAAGTATGTCCTCACTTGACTCGAGGGCATAGTTATATTTAGACTTCTTTTATTCAAGTATTGTAATATACTAAGTAATTCTATATTTCATATTGTATGGGCCGTGTCCCAAATATTCTTGAGTCTAAGATTGACATATGTTGAGACTTAGTATTTTCTATGATTTTAATATGAAAGATGGTTTTAAGATATTTCGTGTGAAATTTTTAATGCCGCACTACTTTTCATACATGTATGCAATGAATGATGTCAAGGGCTTGTACAAGATCTCCGAGAGGTCAAGTACGTCGTGTATCGACTCAAGAATGCCATAACTTCTTGGATGTACTTGCGGGTCGTTACACATGTTTTCTAAAGTAAATGTCCCTTTCTCATGCATGCTTTCAAATGTTTTATGTACATATGCCTATACTTAGTACAAGTGGTGTACTAACCCAAGTTTCTATATTTACTACAAAATGTAGGTTCCGACCGTTGAGCTTTTAGAGGGCCATTGAAGAGGGCTTGGATTCTCATTCTCCAAGTTCGGTAGGTCCTCACTTTCCGAGGACGATGCCACTATCTACCTATTTGATGTTGTTTTAGTCTTAAAGACAATTTAATTCATTCTCTTTCATTTGAAGACTAATGTTGTATATGCCTATATGTGGCTTTTATTGTAATGAAGTATGGGTTATGCCCAATGTTGTACTCATTCTAGATGGTTTAATATGAGACTTATTCTAGATTTCCTATGAGATTATATTGCTATATTATGTATGTGAAATAAAAGTAGAAGCCTAAGTAATGCTTCCTATGTGAGGAGTCTATGTAAACACCCTAGGTATATACTATGTGTAAGCGAGAGGTCTATGTAAACCTCATGAAGTAGATATAGAATGAAAATTTTTAATTTTCGCACTTTTTAACCTATGATATGTTATGACGAATGCTAAGAGCCTAGTCTTAGTCCTCTTCGAGGACGACGACGCCGGTTACGTCTATGGGGTGCTCCCCGAATGTGACATATTATTTTTATTCTATTTTAATTGATAAAATGAGATTAAAAAATGATTTCTTACATTTCTCTTAGTTAAAGTAATCTTAAAGAAAGAAAACAAGTATATGGTTCTTTAAAAGTAATATTTTTACCAGGAACCACAAATTTTAAAAAATATAAAACAATAATTTATTCGGGATAAAACATTAATGACCCATTTAATAACAATATGGATATTTTTGGATGAAATTATTAACGGCAAAAATATTTTGATTAAAATATTAATAATAAAGACATTTTTAGATCAAATATAAATAAAAAATATTTTTATTCACTAAAAAAAGGGTTTAGTACGCCCAAGGATAAGGGTTTTGTAAGAGCTTAAGGTGTGTGTTTTTGCTTCTTCTCTCTATACCTATTGTCAATGAATGTTGGATATTTTTGTGATGATTTTAGTTAACTCTAATGCTGAAAAATTGTGTTTGCAGATGTTTACATTGCAGCACACTGCATTTCTTTTCCAGGTGCCACGGAACAGGGTTTCACCTCAACGGCAGACATTTCTAAGCTCTCCCATTCGTTCCCCTTTTCATTTTCTTCCTAATCAAAGGGCAAAAACTACAGATTTCCTAACCTTATTTGAAGAAGAAAACAACAACGATACTGATGGGTTTGGCGGTAGAGAAGATGATGAGAAGAATTATGACAAAGATCCTGAACTTGCTGATATTCTTGGGACCTGTCTTGATGATCCCGATAAGGCTAAGTCAAGGGTTAGTGTTTTTGTTAATTCATATTTCTATGAGTTGTGATTTTTTTTTTACTTAGCCCTACTTACTTTGTTATTAGTTGGAGGAGAGATTGAGAAAGAAAAGGAATAAAATTGTACATACAAAGACAGGTTCACCAATACCCATGACAGTCGAATTCAACAAGTAAGTATATTACTGCCACTCCATCTTTTTCATTACATGAAACCACTCATCTCTACCTTCTGAATGTATGAGATTGGTTCATAAATTGAGGAGCACTTGGTGCATCTTGTGTCCTGTTATTAAATTGTAAATATTTCCATTTGTAAGAGACACCATATGATGATGTTCTATTTGTGTCGTTAAGCAGCCATAGATTTGATATTAGCACTTAAATAGGTTGTGCGTGACATTCTTTGGAACTGCAGTCAGTTCCATTCCAATTGAATTTCAGAGAAGGGTTTCTTATTCAACATTAGATGGCTATAGGCTGGTACATCCCTTTGCTGATATTTGAAATTTTGTTTGCCAAGTATAAGAAATGCCTGTTTGAGATAGAAATCACAAGTTTTATTTTCTTCCTGATGTATATGCTTAATTATAATTATATTTACAAGGGTAGGGTATTGAACCTTTTCTCGACTCAAAATGCTGATCCTTTCTTTTGTGGTGAATATGCCTGGTAATGACTTACCCCACAACAAGGACATATTCTTCTTATACATTCCACTTTCCCCTCAGCAACTTCGTGTCGGCAATTTAACAGAAAGTGTTAGTTCTAGCAATGTACTGTTCTAATCCCATGTCTTTATTCGATATCTCAATAGAGTTACTTTTGCCCACAATCCAGACTGAAGGGTAATTATCTGACAAGTATTCTGCACGCCATAGAAAGAGTGTCTTGCTTAATTGACTTTTGCTGGAAGATCCTTTCAGGAGTGAAATTCATAACAGCTTCTGTCTACTTCTGATTCAGATTTGATTATTCAAACACCTTCATATGGTTTGAGTTCTACAATGCCCCATTGGAGAAGGACATCTCCTTGATTTGTGACGTAAGTGATTTACTCTTTCATAACTCTGGACACATTTGCATATGGATTTTGTTGACTTAGATTTCATCAACTTTATTGCAGACAATTCGGTCTTGGCACATTGTTGGACGTCTTGGTGGATGTAATTCGATGAATATGCAAGTACAGTTTCTCAAATTATGTACTACTTATGTTCTTCTTTTATATGGCGGAAACAAAAAGACTTAACCTATCATTCTAACACGGGAGTATGCTTAGTTGACAAAGTTCAACGAGTAGCTTTCAGGACACACGAGTGTATTATATGTAGGCTCAACCAAAGCTTCTTCCTTGTAGTTGTCCCAATCTCCTTTGGACAAAAGACCAAATTACGATGCTGTTCAGGGGGCAAATGTAACACCTACTACATTCTATAATATTGGAGATGTTGAGATTCAAGATAACTTGGCTCGCATATGGTAAAGGCTGAATCTGTTATCCTTAAATCTGAACGATGCTTGTTGCTTATAATCTGACCTTTTCTCACGATAGGGTTGACATTGGAACAAGTGAGCCTTTACTGTTGGATGTATTGATTAATGCCTTGTCACAGATAAGCTCTGAGTAAGCTTCAGTTCCTTTTTCATTTTGAAGTAGAATTTTTTTCTCCCAACATCAAGCTATTTTTAGAGTTAATATGCCTGGAACGTATCAAGCTATTTTTAGACTCATGATGAATATGCCTGGAACGTAAATCCTAACCATTGCAGACCATTTTTGCCAATCACTACCTGCTTTTTTAATTTCAATTTATCATATATACTAAGGTTGTTTATTTTGTATCCTTGCCATTTCTTTTTCGCATGTTTCTAATAGTTTGCGGCTACAAGACTCACCCTGAAAATATCTTCTGTACAGTTATGTTGGTATCAAACAAGTAGTATTTGGCGGATCTGAATTTGAGAACTGGAAGGTGAACTTGACATCGGAGGATGCCGGTTACAGTGTTCACAAGATATAGATGACTTATTGACTCTAAAAGCTTCTGGTTAGAAGATGAAACACAGTCAGTGGAGGTTAATGGCTCTAAGAAGTGGCATTTGGCAACACAAAAGCAACTAGAGAGCAGGAGCTGCTAATACTAGTGTTAGTGTCTGGGACAAAAACAGCATTATTAGAAAGCTGTAAGTTGTCCATACCATAGAAATGTATGTTTGTTTGTTTGTTTACTATCTTTGCTTCCAGATGGAAAGAATTGTGTAGAGTGAGGAAGAAGAGCGTAATAAATTCGGATTCCATACAAGGTAATGAGTTATTCTAAGTGGTATGAGACAACCACTTGGCAAAAGGGTTTCATTTCTATGGTGAGTTGTGCCCTGCATCCATGAAATCTCCTGTCACCATTTCTCAGTAGCCATGTATTGGTCAACTCTGAGATTCAAGTGTAAAACAAGTTGATGATATAATGTATCACAACATTCTACTTTGACAACATATTGCACACTACGTATCTGTTTGTGTCAATCAAGGTCAACTCAAAAGAGTAGGAATTTACTTTGATCAAATATATAATGTATTTAATAATAGATCATGATTAGAAATTTACTTTGACCAATGCTCTTTCGGCATTTTCTATCCCATCAATAAAGGGGGTTAAATATGCTCTTCTTCCCCCTTTTTTGTATTGCTCCAAAAAGTTCAAACACGTTATTAATTAATTAATTAATTTATTAGTCTATATAAAATGCTCAACCCAAACCCTTTCATGACCCAACATAAAAACAAGGTAAATCACTTAACTAAGAGTTTTTAAAACCAAAATCAGTTAAACTATCTTCTCTAAAACAAAAACTATAAATGCCGGAAAATTGAACTTAGTGGGTAAATCTTTTTTACTATTTTTTAATTTATTTTTTATCTAATAATACAAATAAGATCAACCCTACCCTATCCATTTCAAACCTAAATTTAATGAGTAATATTTTTTTCTCTTTTATTTTTAATTTTTAGTTGAATAAATACAAATTCAATTATAAAGAATCGATCCAGCCAAAATTTATGTAAAAAAAACTAAAGTACTCTTCTTGTTGCTTAATGTTTTGCTATATAAGGAACATATCTTATGCTATAGAAACTAAATTTGTCAATAAAATATAAAATCGTATGGTTCCCTTGTCTTTTCAACTAGAAACTCCAAAATTTATGTGATGGAGCTATTACAGCTCAAATTCCCTTACTAAATTATTATCTACTTCAATGTAATCAATTTGATGATTTACAATAAAAAGTACAGATGTGCTCATTATATTATAATAGAGGTCAAATGAGATAAAAGTAGGTTGATTGGTGAATATGTTTGACATCAAGAAGTAGTACTAATAAATACAAAATAAGCAAATGTTGGTTAGAGAAGGAAATTTGAGTAGCTTGGTGCTTTTGCAGAAACTCTACATGCACAAGATGAAGATGAAGATGAAGATAGTTTCACTGTTAAACAGCTAGATTGACTACCAATAACTAGAAAGCTTAAATTACAAATCAAGAAGGTATTGTTGTTGCTAAAATAGTCAACTGAGTTAAACAACAAAGTACACCAATCTAACTGTTATGGATTCATCTAAAGGGCTAAAACTGAATGTATATCAGTTTTCCAGCTCCGGACTATAGAAGAAACAACACAAACAGTAAAATATCTTGGAACATTTCAGATGTGGTATCTATTACTACTTATGTTGTTGCTATTGTAAGGTGTGAAGCATCCACAAAGATGGGCCTTCTTTTCCTTTTCACTACTGCTCTTCCCAATATGAATCAACTTCTTCAATGCAATACTTGTGTAAAGTCTGCTTCTGGCTATGCTTTTCTTTTTATCTCCCGGTTTCAGTAGCATGCTCTCAAGTTTTTGAACCTCCAGTTGTAGATGTCCAATCTTCTCGGACCCCTTTCTCGTCTCTTCTAAAACTCTCTTTCCCCTGATATTCAACAACTCTTTGGAATATGTTGAAGTGCTTCCTGTAAAATGTGTGCTTTCTTCTGTATTCTTCATCAAATGCCCATTCAAATTCACCAGCTGCACAATCGTTAATTCAACTTCTTGTAACTTCTCTTTTGCTGCTACAAAATCAACATTTTTGTCTTTCCTAGCCTTTCTTTTCTTATCCAATTTCCTTCTCATGTTATCAAAAGTCATTTGAAGACTAATCAATTTCTCTGCATCAGAGGAAAGCCGGTCCAAAATCTGCTTATTTGTTTCAACACTTGCATCAAAGGAGTTCGTTAACTTATCAACCCCCAACTCCTTCTCCACCTCTGATTCTGTTGGTGGATGATTTGACCGTTCCTTCATAATTTTACTGGGACTACCTTCCTCTATGGCTTCCCATAGCTCGAGCATCTGATTATCTGCTTCATCAACATCAGAAGAACCTCTTGTTCTAATTCTTTGTAGTGAGCCATCAGAAACATGATCAAGTGGTATATCTTTCATCAGTATCCTCTTTTGGACGTCAAATGATTTAGGCTTCGTCTTTCGCCAGTTATGACCTTCCCCATACTCATTTCTAGGACTCCTCTCTATATGCTCATCTTCTTTTAGATCAAAGCTATGCCGAAATTTTAATTCCTCAACTTCACTTTCAGCACTATCTCGACCTATTTTGTTGTATGAAGATACCTGTAAAATAGGCTTGTTCCTCTCTTTCACTACTTCGGCAACTGCTTTAATCCTGTCTCTGAGCTCCTGCAGATCTAGAATGTCTTTCATCATGACAACTTGATTTTCTATCAGATTTTCAAATCTAGTTTCATCTGGCTGAACCTCAATGTCAACACACTGCAAATATATGCAAGAAGAAGAAATTTCAACACAAAATTGCAGCTGATCCCAAGTTCTCCACTTTTTATGCCTAGGTAAAAACACAGCTGGGAATGACCTTCATATTCTTTTGCTTTGATTTTAAACTCAAGTCCATACAAGAATATACTTACACAAGTCAATTAGGAAATATCAAACCAGTGAAAATTAACTCTTTTTAACTAGATATCCTTTCACAATCTAGACGCAGGTCATGAGACCAAGTCAAGAAACAAGTCAGTCTAGTCCTACGAAATGCGGGGCACTGGAAATTGTTCTGAGAGAATAAATCCTCAAGAGGAAGAACTTTAAAGAAAATCCCGACTAACAATACTATTTAAGGTAATAGCAAACATATGCCAAGTTAGTTCCGATCAAAACACTGATTGACGTTCTAAAGCTAAGGTCATGTAAAAATGCAAAAGGCTTGAGTAACATTCAGGCTCAATTTTCAGTAAGCAGGATAATACAGAAACATGTATATCAATTATTATAAGAAAGTACATTACCTTAGGTTCCTGAGAGCCAGCTAGGTTAAGGCTCGTCTGGAGGAGCGCATTATGCTCAAGCGATACCACATCATTCCTTAAAGAGGCTATAACAGGAGCATATGCATGTAATAGTGACTTCTGTTCTCCAATTTCACTCTCCATTAAATTGATTAACTTTTTCATCTGTTCAATCTCCAAACTTTTGGAAGCATTTTCATTCTCGAGTCTCCCGTAAATCTCAGTTAACTCATCCATCTTGCTTTCCATTAATGCTTCTCGTGTGGAGGAAATCTGCAAATCGAAATAGAATGTTGCTGCCTCTGCCTCCCATAGTCCAAACTCATAGTCTTTCTCTTGGAGCTCTGAACTTAGGCAGTATTCTCTGATTCGCTGCTCTTCAATTTCTTCATGCAATTTTCCTAATTCAACCACTAAATTCATGTTCGCTTCTTGAAGAGATTCAGTTTCCTTCTTCTGAGTGGTATTATCTCTCAACATTTCAAATATCTTCTTTTCTAGATCTTGATTCAACTTCGAGGATTCTAGACAGTCAGTCTTTAGTACATCCAGAGCCCTACGCAATTCTGAGTTCAATTTTTCAGATACTTTAAAGTTCTGTTCTGCTTCCAAAAGCTGAATTTCCTGCTTACCCTGAAGTTCTTTTCCAGTTGACATTTCCAACTTGAGATGATCATTAGATTCCCTCACCCCATGGAGCTCTTCTTCTAACCTTTCAACTGATTTCTTCAGGAGTAGGTTTTCAGTTTCCTTCATCTCCAGCTTCCCACTCAATACATCCATATCCTTCTCAAAGTCAAGCGTAACACCATGTAGTTTGCGCATATCTTCAAAAATTGACTTTAGCTCAGCAGTTCTTTCACTATCATAGCTCTTCAAAATGGTAGAGAAATTACCCAGCGCCAGTGTCTCAACTAGAAAAACATCATTTTCCTGCTCCACTATCCATTTCTCCTCCTTGATATCTGAGATCTTTGTCAACAATGTCTCGTTCTGATGAAGTACTTGAGAGTATTTCGTTTGTAATTCAAAGTAAGCTGTCTGCAACTCACCATGCTTGACACAGACCGTCTGTACCTCCACCTCAAGTATGGCATTTAGTTGAGTACTGCTGCTCATATCTGACTGTAATTTCTTGTTCATCTCTAGTAGGCAATGGTTTTCTTTCTGCACTTTAACCAGCTTCTCTGCCACAATATCTAGCTCCTCCTCAATAGATTTTTTCATTGACTCCAATTCCAGGCGCTCTGATTTCAGCTGAGCATGTGTAGTTAGAAGAGCTGAGTTCTCAATCAACAACTGTTGCTTATCATTCTCGTACATTCTGAGTGCACGTTTCAGATCGTCAACGCCGCCCAAAATATAATGCAGGAAAGTTTGTTCATTTTCCACCTTTTCTTCAGGCGCAAAGTCAGAATCATTTTCAAGGGCCTTGAAAACTTGATATATCACCATTCTCAACCTTTCAATCTCATCTACCAGAAGATCTGCTTCAACCTGCCGTTTCAGGTTGTGATTCTCTAACTCCGTAATCATTTTGCCATACAATTTTGATGTCTGAATATGTTTCTGACATTCAATCAACAGAGAAAAATTCTTTTCTTCCATATCTTGCATAAATTTCTGCAGGATGAAAATTTCAAACTGGGATATTAAAGCTTTGTCGAGTTCTTCTTCAAATTCTTTCTTCCTCCACTTACTCTCTTCATGTAGGTGATGGATATGGTTTTCCATATGAATTAATCGGGTCTCACTCTGATGCATAAAGTTGATCTTTTCTTGTTTCTCCATTTCAACAGAAACTCTAAGTTCTTGACGTTGTAGCTGTTCTGCTTGTTTATCCTTCTCTAGACAAGCATAATTCTCTTCTGATTCCTTAACTCTTGTCTTCAGCAATTGACATATCTCTTCAAAACTATTTGCTTTTTCAGTTAGACCTTCAAGTTCAACTTTTGCACCCAAAAGAGAGTTCTCGAGCATAGCATTTTTCTCCAGGAGTTTCTGCATTTTCTCAGTTATAATCTGCAACTGAGAGAGTAAAGCGGCTTTCTCAGCAATAAGAATGGATTTTTCTCCCATGAGAATTTGACAAGACTCTTGCAATGCTTTCACCTTTTCCTGCGATCCCTGCAACTCACCAGTTACACCTGAGAGGGAACTCTCCAGAACAGCCTTCTTCTTCAAAAGTTCATCAACGTCCTCCAACTTCTTGTGGAGGACTTCATTCTTGCATTTGGTGTTCGCACAGATTATCCTGAGGTTGGAGTTCTCTGCCTGCAAGCTCTTTATTGAAGAGTTGACACATTCAGGGTTTATACCTGCAGCCTTCACTTCCTCTACTAAAGCCTGGTAGCTCCTGTTCAGGCCCTTGATTTCCTCTTTCAAACATGCAATATCTTGTTGAAGGTTGCTACTTAGTCCAACTTGTTGTGCAACCTCTGCTTCATGTTTCTCCTCCATCTTCCTCAATCTAAGGATTTCATTCTCCAACTTCTCGATCGAATTGCTTGAGGAAAATTTCAGTTCATTCAGGCTATGGTTTTCATCCGTCACTCGCTTAAGTTCATCTTCCAAGCTATTTTTACATGCTTCCACTTCCTTCAACAGCTCAAGACTATTTCTGAGCTCCATGGCCAGAGCACTCTGCTCTTCTTGCGATCGACAGTGCAAATGTTGCAGAGCCTGAAGAGTTGCTTCAACTTGTGCATTGCTTAAGTGCTCATTTTGCAAATCAGTTTGAAGTTTCTCTAATTCCCTCTGCTTCTCATGGAGTTCTTCATCTTCCATTGCAATCTTCTTTGCCAAATTATCTATATCTAGGTACAATGAATGATTTGATATCTCCAGCACAACACACTTGTCTTCAGTATCTTTAAGCTTTGCAGCTCCTGTTGAAATCTCACCATTCAAGCGCTTTACATCCTCTTGGGAACAAGTTAGCTCATTCTCAAGGTTTGATATTCTGTCCAGACAATGTTTATAGGCACCAGCAGCAGCTTCTTTCTCTTCACTGAGTTCAATCAGAACAATTTTCAGTTTCTTGATCTCAGCTTCAGCTTTATCAGCTATCTCCGTAAGCATTCTGGATTCTTCCTGAGCTACCAAGAGTCTTTCCTCTAGGTCAAATATGTTTACCATTCTTTGCTTATACTCATGAAGGACAACATCCTTTTCAGACTCTAACTTAGAGATCTCATTTCTAAGATTCTGAGCTTCGGTTTCTGCCTTAATTGATCTCTTTTTTAGTACTTTTGTGTCTTCAAGTGCTTGAGAAGCCGTAACTTCCAGATGAGATATCCTTTCCAGACACTTCTTGTGTTTGCTCAAATATGCAGCTCGTTCAGCCTCTAATTTGATAAGGGATTCCTTCATCTTCTGAATTTCATTTTCAGCTCTGCTAGCTTGTTCACAGAACTTCACGGAGTCCTTCTGTACGCTATTGAGTTCCCTCTCTGCAGCATATAACTGATCCATGCATTGCTGATACCGAATGACGGTAGCTTCTTTTTCTGCTTGCATGACAGCTAGGATTTCCTTCAGGTTTTGAACTTCAGCTTCAGCTTGATCAGCGTGCTCCGACTCAGCGAGAGTGAGGATCTTGGAATGGATATTCCCTTTCTCATTTGACAATTCAGATTCTTTATTATGCAAACATTTCTTCTTTTCTTCTGTGTTTCTGTTCAATCCATTACTCAATTTTCCTTCGAGGAACTTTGTGTTCTTTAGCATTTCTTTTCCTGCCCCAAGCATCTCAAGCAACTGTTTTAAACCCCAGTCACTTGTTCCCTTATTAGAATCACCATTATGAGATCCAATCTTCTGAGCAGCATGTATGCTAGATGCTATTAAACCCGTAGTGGACTGATGAAATTCATGTGTATCAGACAATGCACGAAGGCACAATATTTCTGGAGTATGTGGTTCAGTAACTTGTGTGGAAGATCTCATGGGTGAATCTTCAGCCAGTAGAAAAGGTAGTTGGTCGGGAAATGCCTCTGACATGGTTTTTTGGGCCTGCCTGAGCTCCCCAATTACATGATCATATCTTTCCGCTAGTGCCCGGTATGCCCTGTAGAGCTCCTCAATTAGCTTCATTAGCTCAGGCCTTCTCTTGTAATACATTTCATCCCTTCTTGCAAATGAATCTGCATCCTCTTCAATGATCTTGATCATTGTCTTTACTTTAGCATCCATTTCTGTTGAAATAAGATACAAGCAACATCAGTTAAGTTTCCTATGAGATTTTAGAAAAAAAGAAAAGAAGTGCATGAGAAGAAACTTATAGATTAAAAAAAAGACTATTTGAAATAGAAGACCATGTAATGAGATACTCAATGCTGTGTAAAACCATTGGAGCATTAAATATAAGTCCGACAATGAACTTATGGGAAAGAGTAATAGAGAGTAAACTTAGGGACACTAGAAACGTAACAGAGATATAGTTTAAATTTATGGCTGGTAGGTTTCGGAAACGGAAGTGCCTCAAAACTGTGTGGTCAAACTCAATTTTGTGCAGCTCCAAAGTACTTTTACCAAGAAGGATTTCAGAAAAAAGCAGATCGTGGAAGCTTAGCCAAAATTGCTGTAAGAGCTTAGGAGAAGTAGTAGTAGGAAGAATTATTGTGAATTTGGGCAGAATAAAGAAGAGTGAAGATGATATGTGATTAGACAGGAATGTGGTGCTAATGCAAATAATTCATATACTTAATATCGTTGTCTTAGGAGAATGACATGTAGATGAAACTGTGACATATAGAATCAAAATAGCATTGTTAAAATAGAGAAGTGCTGCTAGAATATTATTCCATGAGAGGATACAAGGAAAGTTCCATAGATGGTTGTAAGACTGATAATGTCGTATGGAATTAATCTTGGGCCACTAAGGTCCAACATATCCACAAAAACACGAGTACAGCGGAAATGTGGATAGTAAGAGCTGTATGGTTATAGAAGATTAGAGATGATCACATTTGGTAGAAGGTGAAAGTAGCAATATAGAGGATAAAATCAGAGAAGTCACTTGAGATGAGATCATGGTGATTAAAGGTACATCAAAAAGAGGAAGAGGTAGAGACCTAAAATCACATGTAACGAAGTTGTCTCAAATGACCAATAATTTCTTGAAATATACAACAGCTCAGCGAAAAATAGAACACCATAGAAGAACATTAGGTTGAATGTTCACAAGGAGTCTTCTAGGCTTGTAGAGATCTGTATGTCAGTAGAAAATGTAGAGAAGTCATCGTGCTAGAGAACCTAAATTATTTTAAATATTAATTGGTCTGAAAATTGTGTGACATAGATAGAGAATTCATATAGTTGGCTGCAACTTAACTTGGGTTGGGGCATAGTTGTTACAGATAGAAGACCAACTAGAATATAGGTAGAAGACAAAAATGTAAGGCTAAAGCTACTGGCTTCTCAACTACTGTTCACCTCTACATCGTTATTTTCTGCTTCTCAACAGATATGTGTGTAACATAACAGTGATGAACTTGAACAGGTTTAGTTTCCTTGTGGGATTTGAACCCACAACACTAGTGTGAAGACAGTTTTACTGCCGCTTCCTTACCACTGAGTCGTCAATCAATTTTATCAGGGTTCACAAGTTAATATACACATATATTTATTTAATTTTCTATACAAATACAGAATCTACAAAAAAGCTAGTGAGTTCGTCTGAATTAATGAACCCCCACCTAGCTCGGCCACTAGCTATTGTGCATATAATCTCTTACGCCACTAATAAGATATGCACATAAAGGAAGATATCTAAGTAGTTGATAACTGGATTTGGTGTTTAAGTGCACGACGGAGCTTGTTGGAGATAGCAAGGATGGTTGTGATAATTTGTATGGATGTGATGCATCTGTAGAAAGAGCTGTGACTACCATGGTCCATAATAATGCAGTCTCTTGTAAGGTCAGCATAGCAATTCCTTTACTAATAATACATTGAACTGATTCTCCTGTCTAGAGAATTTCCTATCTATGTTCCAGCTTTACATTAACCCCCTAAGACCAGATATTTTGATGATTGGTACGTCCAACTGCCTCTCATTTCATTGGTAAGTGAAACTGCCTCTGAGTTTGCTCGAATTACTCAACCTAAGATGTGAAACACAGGCTTTTCAGGAACCATTCCAATGGAATTCCCATGCTGCGGATTTTTAAGAAATGATTATCACAATAGTTCATTGATCCTAAAGCATGAAGATGAGATATCACAATCAATATAATTATATGGTTTCTAGTTTCGAAAAAAAGGACAGCGGAAAATCTGAGATGAAAGTAGATTAGCTATCCTTGTATCACAATGTCTGTAATGCAGAGAAGAGAGGAAAAGGAAAACAGGAAGAAGTCCCCAGGTACGAGTATCAACTTATTCGATAGTCTAAAGTAAAGATGTAACTGTATAAGGTAATGGAACAGCAGATGTATGCATATTCAATCATGTGACCTCTTGATTGGCAAACTAATCATACTCTAGCTCATACCACATGCTGGTAATAGACTCACAAGCACAAATTGCATACACACATTTTATGTTAGTGCAATGCAGAATTACTAAGTTTTTGTAAAACCAGATCATCCATTAATGGGAGAAAAAGCTTAACATCAAAATGACAAGAATCAGATATATTGAAAGAAAGCGGTAAATAAGAGGTCTATTCATGTATAGCCATTAGAAGAAGAAAGGTCATGATCCCTCAGCAACTCACCAGTAAGATTATGTTGAAGCCATTTTGAGTTATTTGGAATATGACCAGTATCCCACCACGAAGAATATAAGCGTTTAGTTTCAGAATGTAGCAATGTGGCCATGACTCCAGCAAAGAACAAAAAGGCAACAGGTTTTGTCCTTGCAAAATCCTGGTCTTTGAACCAGTACAACAAATTATCAATCCACGCCAGTGTTGCAGCTTCAGCTCTCTCTCATCTACGCAACAGAAAATGATATAAAGAAACAATTTAGAAGTAATAACTAAGACCCATAGATTGTAACAAAACCTTAGCTTTGCAGCATACCTGCTCTGCTTCTGTAATTCTGTAGTTGTTCAGAAAATATATGCAAGTGTTATCAGTTTGACATACTTCTGTCTCAATTGTCTCAATTTATATGACTTGCTTTTTTTAGTCAATTTAAAAAAAAGAATACATTTTTATATGAAGTAACATTTTAATTTTACTCTAATTTTTAATCAAACAAATATCTACTATTATTTATATTACTTATTTTAGACCACAAATTTCAAAAGTTTTTTTTTTCTTTAAACTTTGTCAAATCAAATTAACACATATATATAAAATGGGACAGATGGAGTAATGTATAAACCAGCATTGACAACAATCAGAAATGAGGAAAAAAAGCACACACTTTTATCAAGTAGTAAAGTAATAATACTCTACTCGTATCCAATGCCAATGCCAAATCGAATGGAATTTGCAAATCCTTTGGATCAAACAAAGAAATCTATTTTAAAAATGACAATTCAAAACAAAATGAATAGAAGAGCTTACGAAATTACTGAATCTGATCAGCTCAGCAGCAATGGGGTTCACTGCTTCATTGCCTCCTCTGCATTCCCAAAGTGCTTAAAAGTGGAAACAATGTCAAATGTACCATTAAATGATGTTTGACTAAATTGACAAACAGAGGAGAAGAGGGGTAGTTCCGGATACCAACATTAGCTATTTGAACGCCCAAATCAATTCAAACAAGAAAAAACCCAAGTTTGTTTGAACCTGTCCTTAGCAAACTTTTGACTTGTACAATTTTTTAAATATTCTAAATCAAAACAACTAATATCTCGCCATTTTTCACTTCCTTAAATTTTGACCTAACACACTTATTAAAAAAAAAATTGATGCAGTTTTTAACTTTATTAATTAATGAGATCTCAAATATATTTACTCTTTATATTTTTTAAAGAAATTAACTCAATTTTAATATATTGAGAGTATAATTGATTTTTTTTTTTGGTCATTTCTTCATTTGTTAACAAATGACTAGTAAAAAGAAAAATCAAATTATGAAATATTTGACAAGTAAATAAGGAGGAAAGAAGTAATTTTTGGGCGCTATTCCATATTAAATCATTCCAACTTTTTAATTATTTAATTTCAAGAAAATTGTTGGAATATATTTTTATTTAACCGTGTGTTTGATTACAATCTTAACTTTGAATAACTCGGGAATAATAATAATAATAATAATTATTATTATTATTATTAATAAAAGATAATAGTGAAAGTAGCATTTAATTTATCTCCTTAAATATTTTTCTGTACAAATGTAATATGTCTACCAATTTACTTAATACTCCTTCCGTTTCTTTTTACTTGTCCACTTTTTATTTTATAGTTGTCCTTAATTATTAGTTCATTTTGACAAATCAAGAAAGCACAATTTTTTTAATCTATTATACCCTCAATTAAATGTAATTACTTTGAAAAATGTAGAACTTTTCATCTAATTCAGTATTAATGGGATAAAACGGTAAACTCATCACGTCATTAATTATTTTTTAATAGATATGTTAATTTAAAAATGAACAAGTAAAAAAGGACGGAGGGAGTATATATTAGAGAGAGTATTGTAATTAACTATAGTAAAATAATAAAATGTGTATAAACGACATTAATAATGGTTAAGTAATCATGTAGTTTTTTAAGAATGGGCATTGGGATAGAAAGAGTTAAGATGGGAAAAATAATAATTGAATTTCTGAAAAATGATTAGACAGTGCGATGTTGTCCCTCCTCTATAGTAGTACCAACAATGGTTTAGACCACGTTTGAGATCTCAAAATATTCTCTCTTTTTTTTTTTTTTTTTGGGTGGGGTGGGGTGGGGTTATTTCATCTTTTTCCCTTCTTTAATGATTCCTCTTCATTCATGTCTAGGTGTCTACTATGATTATGAATTAAATGTGAACAATCTAAATAGATCCAATCTACAAGTAAGATCCATCACTTTTTATTAAACTTGTCAACTTGGCTGGGTTGACCCGATTTCATCCCATAAGTATCTTCTACTGTCTTCTAACTATCTATTTTGTTCATTTATTTATATTCTGAAGAGTAACATGAACTCAATTTTTTGGGTTTCCAAGAGTAATATTTTGTTCCTCCTTTGATTTTATACTCTCATAAGATTCGTTAGTGACGTATTTTTCGACTAAATTATTTAAATTTGACTTCTATATAAATATTACATGACTTTTTATGGAATATATCGAGATTTCTTTTCAAGGAAATATAGTACCCTTAATATAAGCAAATTTCAATGTTTACTTCTCTTTTCATAACAACTTTCAAATGAAGTTAATTTCATCCAAAAAGCTGAGGTGACAAAAAATATAATTAAAGGCGCGTATTTTTTTTTTATCACGTCAGCATTAAAACATGACAAAAGTTAGTACTATTTATTTAGCCAAGATAAGTATAAGTTATAAAAAAGAAGTAATGAACCATTATTATCATTTGTGCCCTCTAATTAATTTGGAGAGTCTATCTAAGAGGTAAAATCAGCAACATGAAAATCACATAGTCGGTATTATGAATTTTGTTTTAAATGCAGTCTGTGTAGCTATTTAATCTCTTATGTACAATGATTTTGCTTGCATTTCTTTCTATTATATTAATTATAATTTTATATTTACGCAAGAATTTATAAATACTATAGTACATAAACTACATAATTTTTTATTTTTGTAATATAATTTTCTTTTTATCTTCGTAATATAAAAGGAGAAAAATTATTTTTATTTTGAACGGGTGATGAGGAATATTTTTTATTTAATTAAAATCAAAAAAGTTTTTTTTAAAAAAAAAAATAAAAAAAGTTACAAGTGGGTAGTTTTTTTTTTTTTTAAATGTGGGGATTTTTAATACATGTATTGTTATTTATTTATTTTTAATTTGATATAAATTATGAATAAATTATTTTTTTTTCTTTCTACTATAGTAGAAGTGTGAAGGGAGATATGTTATCAACATGCCTGTTAATTGTCAATTAAATTCTCAATAGGGGCATTTTAGACTTTTGCATAATACTCTCTTATGCTACGTGGTTATTGAATTTACTGTTATTCAGCCACCACATCAGTGCTGCCTTGCTATTTCTATCTGTCTCTCTTATGTGTCATCTCCTCCAACCCATTTTCATCACATCTCTCTCACCTATGGCTATGGAAGAGATAGAGAAAAGTGTTTTTTGCCTTCCTTCTTTTTCAAGTATTGCTGCAATTTAAGGTAATTCTTTCTCATTTCTCCGCTCTTTACTTTTTAGATATTTTTTTTTAAAGTTAGTTTTCTCCTCAGTTGTCTTTTCGTTTCAATTTTTTCATCTGATTTCTACATTTAGCTGAAAAAAGAGTTCGTCTTAGATTGAGAAGAATCGAAATTAAGGCCATAATGACAGAATTTATATTCAAAAAATCCTACATTTTGCTGAATAAATTTATAAAGCTTTTTTTTTAATATTTAATTATATGAGTGCATGAAATTTGAAATTAGGGCCAAAATAACAGTATAAATATAAAGCTTTCAACTCTCAATTTCGGCAAGTTCTTTCCTCCGATCAATATTGCACTTATTTGTTGTTCACTGCTACTAAATAGCAAGAATAGTCTATTTATCTGTTTCGCCTACTTTGGCCTTTAAACGTTAAATTTGTTCAACTCATGTAAGTTGAAAAATAATTTTGTAATTGCCGTGTCATTTTTCATGCATTAGCCTGACGATGTTGGCCTTGCTACTCTGTTTATTTTATTCAGGGGTTTAAAGACTTTCAAATGTGGTTTCATACTGGAGCTGTTTATAGTGTAGGATGTGATTTTGATGTGTAATTTATTTTTTTGGTGAAACTTTGAAACTTTGAAAATGCTTCAGTGATATATTTCAACATGAACTATGTACTATAATTTGGTGTTTATCTGAATATTCATCATAAATCTCACAATTTAATTAAAGTTTCCCGTCTTCTTCTTTTAGTTTTCATTCTATTTGCATTCCGTTTTCTGAAAACAATCCCTTTACTGTTCTTCGTCTTTCTTCTTTTCTGTTCTAGACCCTCATTCAAGTTAAGTTTAAACATAGAAAATTGTCGTCTTCTCTATTTATATACATGTACTCATCTCTCAAATTATATACCATCTGTTTAGGAAAACAATAATGAATTCAAGTGAACCATATAACTATTAGATGAATATCATTGTCCATTTTTCTTAACACATGTATTCACTGGTGCTACATGTATAATCTTTTAGAGTAAATGAAAAGAGAATTTCTCTCTGTTTTGGCTTTGAGCATATAAAGTTGTAGCTTCAAATAAGTAGTTTTACTCTTTGAAATTCTTGGGGAAGTATTCCTGCAATTATCAAAGTCATTTTCTCATTGAACCTGTTGATTTCACTAAAATTTTGTCCAAAGATATTCATTTAAACAACTATATGCTTTCAGGGTGTAATTTTTTTTTTTTTTTTTGCAGATAGGTAAAAGTCAAATAATGGAGGAAATAGTGTAATGTAGTAAGACCCCGTTTTGGATTAACACACAGATTTTAAATTTCATCTAATGAAGTTTGAAGTAAATTTTGCACCACAATATACCAGTTAAAGAGTATAGTTGTTTAATGAGATTATCTATTTATTAGATTTTTCTTCAATGTTCATTTAGCAAATTTACATTTTTATCTTTGATAATGTCTGATTGCCACATTTACCAAACACAAGATAAATTGTAATTTTATTTTGTAATAAATCATAATTTTCTTTCACATCTCTGTAATTTTCATCCAAACATGTAAAAGCTATTTCAGATCATGTGTTGCGCACGGGGCATTAGACATCTAGTAATATATATATATATATATATATATATATATATATATATATATATATATATATATATATATATATTACTGGTGTAATATATCACAAATACAATAAATTATAGTTGAAATAAAATAAACAAAAATATATAAATAATTCTTTAGGCTTAAGGCACAAATATCTCGCTCTCTTTAAGGAGATTCAAGCCCACTGCGACGTAATCTACACCGATCCAGCAGTAATACTCTTGACTTGTCCCCTCCAAGATACAACAATTCAACAACATGTATAACTCAAGAAACTTTGGATTAGTTGAAGAGTCTAAAACTTCACACAAAAAAGCACCTTTCTTCAACATATAATACTCTCTCTTTTGTATATAGTGAATATAGTTGAAGACTTAGAATATCATTCTTTGTCTCAACTCTCTCTTTCACTACTACACTAATCTCAATATAAACATAATAAAATACTATTCATCTTTTCACTCTATATTTTCTTGTATTTCTCTTGTTTTTTCTTTTCTTCCAACACAAAGGAAGACCACACTATTTATAGTTGATGAATACTTCGTTACAATGAATAGGAAGATTGTGGGTAGTAAATTTGTCAAATGTATGACTCAAATGCTACATAAGTTACAAGATATAAATATAGAATAATGGGTGAAATGAAGAGTAAGTGGTTACATAAATTACTAAAAACTAATGACCACTTTCATCCACAATTGATGAGAGTAAAGAGACACAAATTTAATATTCATTAATAGACATAATATGATATATAGTGTGACATATAATATATTTTTATTAATATTAAAATATCACACCAACGATCTCCCACTCATTTTAATATTAAGATAAGTGAGTTCATTACAAATCAGTTGAAGGTAGACTATTATGAATAATGAAGGTGTGCTCTGTATTGAACCTCCACTTAGTAAAACAATAGCCTTTACTCCAGAGTTAGTAGGGGTCTCAGACTTGAACTATGACTTCTTAAGAGAAATAAAGTATCATTGATTATACACAATAGTCAAGGTTGACATAAGCTTTAATAGACAACACATTACGGGCTTGTGTTATTCCGGTTTCATGAGTATTTTTTGAGAACAAGCCCATTCTCATAGAATGCGACCTACTTTCACACTCATATAGGTGAAATCTATCAAGGGTGATACTATAATTTGACACCCCACTTATACGAGATACAAACTTTCATTAAGAGTTCAAAGACTCAACCTTCACAAATCATTAAAGGATAAATGCCCTTACATCATAGGGATTGAATAAATTAATATTAGTGTAGTGCACAACAAGTCATCGTATGATTCATTTTTCCCATTGAACCTGGTTATAGAATCTCTAGTCCCCAAGTTGGGTTTCCTCATATATGACTCAGGATTTATCAGCTTCAATTTAATCCCCCTCGATGTTTTAGACTATTTATCTTACTAAGACCTTAGTTTATAAATCTGCAATATTATCACAAATGTTAACACAATTAATATTGATGGTATACCAATGATCAATATGATCGCACAATATTGTGTTTTCTTCTCATGAGTCTGAATTTACTGTTATAGTAACGATTTTGTATTCAACCATTATATTGGTGTGCTATCATAATTAATCTAAATTAGAAGAATTATTTTCTCAAAATAAAGTGTTTCAATTCACTTTTTCACTAGTTGAAGTTTAACTTTTTTTTACGTCAACCTTCATAGTAGAGTTAGCAAAAAATAATCTACTTTTCTCATCCCAATAAATAACACAAAAAAATTTCTCATCTAGTTTACTTGTACTTTCAAAATACTTTTACTGCAAACACATCATCAAGTCAAGTTGTTAGTCACATAAGTCCTATTTTTATTAGGCTAGCAAACTGATTTTCTTTATTTGTCATAACTTTCTCACACAATTGAATCAAAAGGAGTTGCAAGACCCACACAACCAACAAAATTGTATTTCACAAACTTTTCAATATTATGTGACTTGACAAGAAAAATTCCATCACATGTTTTATGGTATTTTTCATTTCAAGAATGAAATTTTTCTCACTCAAAATATTTTATGTTAAATGGCTACTCAAGATGTTTTTCATAACTTATGTATAACTCTCATGTTAGAGCCAAAAATCATCTTATTATTTCCTAACAACAACATGTGATTTTCTCAAAGATGCAAATATCATTTTTTTTACAATGACATTTGACATTTTTTCTCATTTCATGAGCCCCCACTATTTTAAGAATTTAAATATTATTTTTCCATTAAAGGTAGTATCATATTTTTCATGAAATATTCGGTAAAACATTTTTTTTCTACCTCTTCTCCACTTGAATTGAGCAAGTACAAAACACTTTACCGTACACATCTTCTCTTTCATCTCTTGAAGAGAACGACGTTGAGCGTATTTATGTTGAGATCCCTATCTTGATATATGCACTTTTTTCAAACGGTAACAAAAACATGAATTCTCCTTAACATTGATGGTGTAATATATCACAAATACATCAAAATACAGTTGAAATAAAATGAACAAAATTGTATAAACAAATCTTTAGGCTGAAGCACATATATCTCGCTCTTTTTAAGGATATTCAAGTCCAATACGGCGTAATCTACACCGATTCAGCAGTAATACTCTTGACTAGTCCCTCCAGGATACAACAACCCAACAAAATGTACAATTCAAGCAACTCCGGATTAGTTGAAGAGTCCAAAACTCCACAAAAAAACACCTTCCTTCAACATATAATACTCTCTCTTTTGTATATAGTGAATGTAGACAGTGAAGTTTATTGATAAATCCATATTAAATTTGGATTAAATCTTAAATTCACCATACGTTGATCAAGTCAAATTACTGATTGATAAAGTCGAATTAATATCTAAGTCAAAATTGTATGACTTAAACCAAGTCCAAAATACACTTGGGCCAGTCCATTAAGTTGACAAGATAAGCCCAACACATGATTCTTCAGGCCCAGGGGTCAAAATTGCTTGGACCAAAATACCCCTAAAGCCCTAGCTCAAGCCTATATAAAGAGGTCTTCATAAGATCAAAAGATAGACAGACAAATACATACATATAGAAATACATAGTTGCTCTTTAGTGGTGATCTGCAAGTCTTCCACATACAAAGAAGTCTTCGCTCCAAGTGTTGAGCCGCAAGTATCCTGTCAAATCAAGAACATTCATGAAGAGAAAAATCAGAGGATTACATCTTTTATTAAAGATATTTTATAAATATTGTAACCTTCACATAAATTCAAATACAAATATTATTGTTTGCTTTCTATTTTTCCTTTCCTGTTTGCTGTTTTTCAAGAACGAAACTTTAGAAGCATACAAATTGGCACGCCCAGTGGGACAATATTTACCTCTCATATTTTCTCTTCCAAAATACAAGTTCAAGAACATTGAGATGACTTCCAAGAAGATCAACTCGAAATCTGCATCTGCATCCAAATCTGGATCTACATCCATATCTGCATTTGCATCCAAATCTGCGTCTGCATCCAAATCTAGATCTGCATCTGTATCTGCATCTGCATTTGTATCAAAATCTGCATCTGCGTCTGGATTCACATCTTCTTCCGCAAAAACTAATGGATCCAAATTCTGCATCGATGTGGAAAACATCCTTGATGTTACAGCGGAAAACATGAGACCTATCACAAGGAACCAAGCCAAACTATTGGGACAACAAGCTTCACGAGCGGCGTCTGAATATGCTGCTACTTTTGGTTTGTCCCCAAAATGTGTGAAGTCTCCTGCAGAAGCCACAAAAGAAGACATCACCAAAATGGTCGAGATGGTTCTTGCCCAATTGAGCATATCTACATACGAAAAACCTTCTGCTTTAGTCGACGATGACGTCTTGAGCACTGGATCTACCCCACATAACATGGTTGCATCACATGTTTGGGAAAATCAACACCATTCTTCATCACCTACTATGGTAATGCACGCGATGATGACTAACACTTCATCCGTAGAAGAACAACTTGTGAGCTTGACAAGAGCTATTGAAGGCTTGACCAAGTATGTTCAAGATCAAGATGCTCGAATTGTTAAGCTGACTGATAGGGTGGAAGGCATGATGGATTAAGAATCAAATCATGCTCCTGGAAAACATCTACAAGTACAAGAGACGGTCAATCACCCTTCAAAGCAAGTGGAACATGCTAAAAAGATCCAAGTTTCCTCTGACGGAACAATCCCTATCAACCAAATTAAGGAGTTCATCATGGGGACCATTAAATACAAGTATGAGGTTGCTACGAAATGCTCCTTGACATATGCAAGGCCATACACTGCAATGATTGATAGCTTGAAAATGCCTGCCGGTTATCAACCTCCAAAATTTCAGCAGTTCGATAGTAAGGGAAACCCAAAGCAACATGTGGCACACTTCATTGAAATGTGCAACAATGCTGGGACATACAGCGACTACCTCGTCAAACAATTTGTCCGCTCCCTTAAGGGCAATGCTTTCAATTGGTACACAGACCTTGAGTCTAATGCCATTGATAGTTTAGAACAAATGAAGCAAGAATTTCTCAAACGCTTCTATAGCACAAAACATACTGTAATCATGGTGGAACTTACAAACACACGTCAACGAAATGAAGAGCTGACTTCATCAACCGATGGAGGCATGCAAGTCTAAACTGTAAAGATAGACTTAGTGAAGCTTCGGTCATAGAGATGTGCATTCAAGGTATGCATTGGGGTCTCCCCTATATTTTGCAAGGCATAAAGCCTAAAACTTTTGAAGAATTGGCCATTCCTGCTCATGATATAGAGTTGAGCATATCGGCAGTTGGAACTAAAGCGCCACCTATCCACGAACTCTGCAAATTCAAAGAAAGGCAAGAATTCAAGAAAGTGGGTAAAATTTGCCTAAGACTAAAAACAAGGAATCTATGAACGTCAATACCTATCATGTGAAATTCACCACAAGGTTGGGCAATACACAGAGCGCAAAAGCGACTTCTTTTGAAGGAAGGACAAATCAAAAGCTCACCTTGAAGGAGGACTACCCATTTTTTGACTCGGATGTTTCAACAATCTTTGATGAACTCCTTGAGATGAAACTTTTTGAGTTACTAGAGATGAAGCGACCAGATGAAGCAGGGAGGAGTGATGATCCAAAATACTGCAAATATCACCGGTTGGTTGGACACCCTATCGAGAAGTGCTTCGTCTTCAAGGACAAAATCATGGACTTAGCTCGCGAAGGGAAGATTGAACTTGAAGATGAGAAATTGAGTTCAAACCAAGTCAGTATCGCTTCTCACTTACCCAATCTTGTCATAACCTGTAACTTTGTTGAAGGAAATATGGAGCAATACACCCCAAACATCAATCAGAGAAGAATGATTAAGTTTGGAGACTTTGAGCCCATTGATGTAAATAATTTGTTATCTCTTCCTATACTAAGTGATGTGGCTTTTATAGGAGAGGGATCAACAAGAGAATATGAAGACCTGGTCGATGATCTTGATGATTGGGGCTGGACTCCTGTGACTCTTCGTAAAACGGCGAAAAATGAGTTCGCATAAAGAGTCAACAAAGCGACACGTTACGAAAAAGATGGTAAGGAGACCCAAAACCAAAACTTTGAGTCTGCATTCAAAGAAGAAGGAAATAAAGGTGCACCACTACTAAGAACCACCTCGACCAATTACATTTGGATAATATTTGCCAAATTGGTTCTACACCAAGTTCACATGCGATGGCACAAAAGCTCTATGTTATAATGTCGATGAAAAGGAAGCAAAATATGCAACTCCATCATATCAATCATCAAAAGATGCTCCAAAGTCGTCTCCTAAAGTTGAAAATCCATCATTCCCATCACCAAAAGATGCTCCACATCTACCTCCTGGAGTCGAAAATGCATGTATGGCCAAAATTACATTCTCTGACGATGATCTTCTGTTTGGTGACACATTTCATAATCGCCCTTTATTCATGGTCGGTTTTGCGTGTGAGAAAAGGGTGAATAAAATCCTAGTTGATGGAGGATCTGGAATCAACATTCTTTCGATTCGCACAATGAAAGAACTTGGGATATCAACAACAGATCTTAATCGATTGATGATCCAAGGATTCAATCAAGGAGGACAAAGGTCCATAGGGACCGTTAAAATAGACCTCACCATCGGAGAGTTGCAATCAAGCGTGTGGTTACATGTAATTGATGCAAAGACTTCATGTAACATTTTGCTTGGTAGGCCGTGGGTACATGAGAATAAAGTAATCCCATCTATCTACCACCAATGTTTGAAGTATTATGAGAATGCAGTTGCAAAAAAGATTATTGTAGATGATAACCCATTCACTGAAGCTGAAGCTCACTTTACTGACGCAAAGTTTTACTTGTAGAAATATTCCATAATAGTTGATGACATTGCATCCGGAGATGTCGGACTCCTTAACAAGATGGCTAAGGTAGCGGTCGGTAAGGCAAAAGTCGCAAACAAGGAAGATCCAAAGCTTGGCAATCCAAAAAAGATGCCTAACATGATTGGTGCTTTTTCAAGTAAAAAGGTCACATCCATTATTCGTTATGTCCCAAAGGAAAAGGAGGAAAAGGGACACTTTCTCGAGTTGCGAGAAAATATACTGGAAGGTTAAGTCGAATTGATATGATGAAGTCATCCACAAAATTACATGGGAAGTCTATGGCTCCTAAGTGATTACTTCACGGAAAATTTGTGGCCCTTAAGTCACCCCAATATGAAGCACTCTCATTGAATCGTACAGAAGAAGGTTTTGATCCTAATGCTTACAGGCTGCTAGAAAAATTTGGATTCGATCCTAACGAACCATCGAAATTGGGAAAGCTTCCATCAGAACCTATTATGAGGCAACAACGTGAAGGGGTGGGATACAAAAAGCATTCACCTATCCTCATCTCCATAAAAAGGGTAAGCAACAACTACATAACTGCGGAAGATAAGTTTGCTAATTCTAACAAAAGACCTTCTGTCTTCGATCGACTTGGAAGCTCAACACAGAGGATTTTAGTATTTGAGAGGTTAGGGCCATTGAGGAAGAAAAACAAGTTTTGGAGAAATATCAAAGGTATGCAAGCATATACTTTACCCAAATCTCAAAATGCTCCTAAAGACTTTCAAAGTCTAATCCCTTCTAGAATGAGGCGACAAACGAACATTGTGGTATCATGTGGAGAAGTACTAAAGTCAAAGTCGCATGTTGTGGTCTACACCAAGCAATGTGAGGAAGATGAAGAAAGTGTTGGCTCTTCATATCATGTCACTACACAAGATGTCATATTTTTGTCCAATTAAAATTGATGGAGAGTCGGAGAATGTTGCATGGTGTTACCATATATCTTTCAACGATGGAGAACCTAAAGAAGATGAAGATGCTAAGGATGCGCCACCCGAACTTGAAGAAGGAGTAAATGTGAACATTGATACACTGAAATAAATCAACCTTGGAACTGATGAAGATCCAAAACCTACTTATGTGAATGCTTCACTAGCAAGTGATGAGTAAAGGTCCTACGTCGACTTACTCAAAGAGTATAAATTTGTATTTGCTTGGAGTTACAAAGAAATGCATGGATTAGACCCAAAGGTAGCAGTCCATCATCTTGCTATGAAAAGCGGTGCACTTCCCATCAAGCAAGATCAACGGTGTTTTGGGCCTGAATTGGTTCCCGTGATCGAAACTGAAGTTAACAAGCTTATTGAGGCTGGATTTTTTCGTGAAGTTAAGTACCCCACATGAGTTTCAAGTATTGTCCCCCTGAGGAAGAAGAATTGGCAAATTCAAGTTTGCTTTGACTTGAGGGATCTCAATTATGCATTTGAAAATATGAATTTCCACTTCCTATCCCCGAGCTTATGATTGATACCACTACTGTGTATGAGGCGATGTCTTTTATGGATGGTTCATCCGTCTACAACCAGATTTGCATGTCACAAAGGATGAAGAGTTGACTGCATTCCTCACTCCTAAGGGAATTTATTGCTACAAAGTAATGCCTTTTGGTTTGAAGAATGCAGGAGAAACATCCTAAAGAGCTATGCTATTCATCTTTGATAACATTCTTCACAAAAATGTTGAGTGTTATATTGATGATTTAGTAGTGAAATCAAGGAAAAAGTGTGATCACTTGCAAGACTTAAGGATGGTGTTTGATCTACTACGAAGGTATCAACTTAGAATGAATCCTTTGAAATGTGCATTTGGAGTTACCTCTGGAAAATTCCTTGGCTTCATAGTAAGACATCGAGGAATCGAAATTGATCAACCAAAAATAGATGCAATTTTGAAGATGGTCGATCCAAGAAACATCCATGAATTGAAGAGTCTGCAAGGGAAGCTAGCATATCTTAGGAGATTCATCTCGAATGTAGTAGGAAAGTGCCAACCATTCAGTCGTCTTATGAAAAAGGGCACTCTTTTCGAATGGGACCAAGCTTGTAGTAATGCCTTTGATAGCATCAAGTCTTGCTTGACCAAACCACCAGTTTTAGCAGCTCCTGTTCCTGGAAAGCCATTGATACTTTACATATCAGCTCAAGAAAGATCAGTGGGAGCGGTCTTAGCCCAAGAGAATGGCGAAGGGAAAGAAATTTCCCTTTACTACTTGAGTAGGATGATGACACCAAATTAGTTGAAGTACTCACTAATCGAAAAGCTATGTTTGGCCTTGGTCTTCTCAATTAAGAAGATGAAACACTACTTTCAAGCTCACATCGTCCGTCTTATTTCTAAAGCAAATCCCATCAAATTTGTGATGTCGAAACCCGTCCTCAATGATCGACTAGCAAGATGGTATTTCCAGTTTCAGCAATTTGAAATTGTGTATGTTCCTCAAAAGGCTTTGAAAGGGCAAGAATTGACATACTTCTTAGCAGACCACCCAATACATGATGATTGGGAACTCACTGATGAATTACGTGATGAAGATGCAATGGTTGTTAAAGTTCAACCGCCTTGGAAGATGTATTTTGATGGCGCCTCACATCGTGAAGGAGCCGACGCTGGCGTGATATTCATCACTTCTCAAGAGGAGATCTTGCCATATTCCTTCACCTTAACACAATGTTGCTCCAATAATGTTGCAGAATATCAAGCCTTAATACTTGGGCTTGAAATGGCGGTCGATATGAAGCAATTGCAATTACAAGTTTTTGGAAACTTTGAAATAGTGATCAATCAATTGTTGGGTAGCTATGAAGTCAAAAAGCCAGAATTGCGCCTCTATCATGACTATGCACAAAAATTGATTAGATGGCTTGGAGATGTAACTCTTCAACATGTTCCAAGAAAGGAGAATAAGAAAGATGATGCCTTAGCTACTTTGGCTTCAACATTTACTTTGCCTGACTAAGCTCAAATCACTATCTGCCAAAAATGGATAGTACCACTAGATACGGATGAAGAAAGAAAGCTTGAACATCTTGTAGATGTTTCACAAGTTGAGATAGTCGACTGGAGACATGCCTTAATTTTTGATTACTTGTGCTACAATATACTTCCAGAAGATTCAAATAGAAAGACTGAAATCCGTCGTCGTGCTCCTCGATTTATTTACTATAAAGATACTTTATATCAAAAATCATTCGAGGGTGTTCTCTTACGTTGTTTGGGAGAAGAAAAAGCAAATCAAGCAATGTAAGAAGAACATTCTCGAGTTTGTGGATCGCATCAATCCGGGCAAAAGTTGCATTTTCATATAAAAGGAATGGGGTATTATTAGCCAACAATGGTAAAGTATTGCTTGGATTATGCTCGAAGATGCCAAGCATGCCAATTTCATGAAAATTTATGCACCAACCTCCTGTTGTATTACATCCGACTATTGCATCTTGGCCATTTGATGTTTGGGGGCTAGACGTAGTTGGACCACTACCGAAATCTTTTGACGGCCACTTGTACTTCCTTGCTGCGACATATTACTTCTCAAAATGGGCTTAGCCGGTAGCCCTCAAAGAAGTAAAGAAGGAAAATGTTGCAAACATCATGAAGGTGAATATCATCTATCGTTTTGGCATTCCTAGTTATATACTAACGGATAATGGAAAGCCATTTGCCAATAAATTGATGGATAAGATATGCGACCTTTTTGGCTTCAAACAACGTAATTCTTCAATGTATTATGCTATGGCAAATGGTCTAGCTGAAGCATTTAACAAGACCCTGCTACTTGTTAAAGAAGTTCGTCTCCAAATCTAAAAGAGATTGGCATGATAGAATGTAAGAAGCTCTTTGGGAATACCGGATGACTCATCGCACGCCGACTCAAGAAACTCCTTATTCTCTTATTTTTGGAAATGAAGCAGTCCTTCCACTTGAATGACAAATACTGTCATTCTGGCTTGCCATCCAGGAGGGACTTACTGAAGAAGAAAATGTTTATCTTCGCCTTGAAGAGTTAGAAACTCTCGATGAGAAAAGGTTGGAGGTTCAACAAAGTCTTGAATGTTGTCAAGCTCGTCTTTCTCGTCCTTTCAATAAAAAAGGTTCGCCTAAGGTCCTTCTAAGTTGGTGATCAAGTTCTTGCAGTTAGAAGTCCAATTATCATATCTCATAAATCTAAAAGCAAGTTCACCTCAAAATGGGATGGACCATACATCATCCAAGAAGTCTATTCAAGCAGAGCTTACAAACTTGTGGATGCAGACGGCTTGCGGATTGGTCCCATCAATGGAAAATTCTTGAGGAAGTATTATCCTTTAAGCAGTGTCATACTCCTGGCTCGCAAAAGTATAAACTGTGTACGGCTCCCAAAAAAAATATCCGCTAGCTTGAAAATCTCGAAAGAGGCGGCCTAGGAAAAAGTTAGGACACAAAAAATAAATTAAAAATAAATAAATTAAAGCTCGCTTTCTGAACTACGTTATGACTTGATCCTCTTCTCCGAGGTACGTAGGCAGCTTAGAGTATTTTTTACTCTAGGTTCAGTCATAAGAAGAAAAAAATAAATATAATGTCGCCATGTGAACATCATGTTGATTCTTTCAAATGAAGAGTTAAGCATCCAAATTTTGAGCTGACTTTGAAGACAAATGTGCATTAATTCGTAAATCCTATGGACGTAATTTTTATACAGACTTAAGATCTTGAAGTTATCTTTCCAACGAAAAAGGAATCTCATTATTTTGGCGCTCCTACTCCACATTATGAATTTTCTTCCAGCTAAAGATTCAAGCATGCATATTTTGAGCCAACTTCGAACACAAATCTGTACTAATCCGTAAATATCATCGATTTGATTTTTATACAGATTGAATATATCGAAGTTATCTTTCCAACAAAAAAAGAAGTCATTATTCCAATGCTTATACTCTACGTTATGAATTTTCTTCAATATGTGCGCAAAACTGAAGATTCAAGCACGCATATTTTGAGTCAACTTCGAACACAAATCTATACTAATCCGTAAATCTCATGCATTTGATTTTTTTACAGATTGACGATACTCCTACTCCGCGTTGTGAATTTTCTTCCACATGTGCGCAAAGCTGAAGAAATCTGAAGATTCAAGCACGCAGATTTTGACCCAACTTCGAACATAGATATGTAATTAACTGTAAATGTCATGGACGTGATTTTTATAAAGATTGAAGATCCTTAAGTTATCTTTCAAATAAAAAAAGAAGCTCATTATTCCGATTCTCCTACTTCATGCTATGAATTGTCTTTTACATGTGCGTAAGGCCGAAGAAAGCTGAAAAAATTAACGTTTTGTTGCAATCCTCATATAAACGCTAGCATATGTAGTCCTTTTTCCAATAAAGAAAGGGGGCTCGTGGAAAGAAACAATTAAAAGTTTGGAATTCAAGAGGAGAAAGTTCTTATTTAAATATAAGTCACTATTTTATTGCTTCAAAAAAAAACTACTACACCATAATGAGTGAATTATAAAATTCTAAGCAAATAAAAAAAATCCAACTACGGAAAGAGTTTAAAGCTTATGATTTCTTGGCGGCTTTTCTCGATCGCCTCTTCTAGCTTGGATAATCTCTCAACTTCATCGTTAGACATCACATTATTTGCCTCAATGGTGTAAATCTCGCCCTCCGTAATAGTGACATTCTCTTGAATTTTGAATAACTACTCTTGATATTAGTTACTAAGCGCATTGACCTTTTTTTTCTTGGAAGTCAAGGCTTTTAAGTCTTTCTCCACATCTGCTAGAGTTGCTTGAAGTTTCTCCATGGATCCATCCAACTTTTCTTGTGCCAACTTTGCACCATCGAGACGGCGTTACACATCAGAGAGGGTCTTTTCATGCGATTCTATAGTCATTTTTGATGATCTTAAAGTATCATACTTTGCGTAAGACTTGAAAAAATTCTCTACATGATCCTCCAAAGAAGAGGCACCAAGGGTGGTTTGTCATAAAAGTTGAAACTACAAAGAAATGTCAAGTGTGGTTCGTCGTAAAGATACTTCATGTGGGGTTCTTCATCAAAGCCACATCTCTAAAAAAAGATACGACACGCTGCAATTGTAGAAGAAGATGTACTAAGTGTGGTTAATCGCTAAAACCGCAATTGCAAAAGAAAAGGCACCAAATGTGGTTCGTCATCAAAGTTGAAGCTACGAAAGAAGAGATATCAAGTGTGGTTCACTGTCAAAGCCGCAACTGCAAAAACAAGGATGTTTCATGTTTGGTTCGTCATCAAAGCTACAACTTTAAAATAAGATGATCCACATATGATTCATCATCAAAGCCGCAATTGTAGAAGAAGATGTACGAAAAGTGGTTCATCGCTAAAGCCGCAATTGTAAAAGAAGAGGCACAAAGTGTGGTTCGTCATCAAAGTTGAAACTACAAATGAAGATGCATGAAATGGTTCCTCGTCAATTATGGATTACCTCTCATTTTTTTATGGTATGATATTGAGGTTGTTTTTGATCCATCGTTAACCTGGTAAAAAAAAAGTGATGTGTCTCACGGTGCCAATTGCACAAAACTTCAAATCGGCATGGTGAAAATTATGACATATGCTCTAGAACTCGTCATGATGAAAGATGTATCTCACAGTGCCAATTGCATGAAGCTTCAAACAGGCATAGTGAAAATTATGGCATATGCTCTCGCGCCGTCATGATGAAGGATGTGTCTCACGGTGCCAATTGCACGAAGCTTCAAATTGGCATGATGATAAAAAAAATCTCAATCAATAAGAAAATCAATATGTGGATCTTCGCTAAAGATGCAGAGAAGTCAAACACGAATACTTAAGAGTCTATTTTCTACAGAATCAAGTCGCTCTCCATTCGAGCTCTCTTACGCCAAGATACAAACATTTTGGTGAGACTTTACAAATCATCAAAACAATAACGACAGAATTGAAGATAACCTTCAAAAAATTAATTCTCGTCAATCCATGAAGAGTTTTACCTTGATTTTTGGATATGTTATAGACTTTGATGTCTAGTTTCTATAGAAACAAGCCTCTTTTCTTTGAAATCTCCTACACCAAGATAGAGACGTTTTGGTGGGACTGCATAGAGCTATAACAAAAAGGGACAGATTTTATAACATACTTCAAAAATCAATTTCTGCTAATTCAGAAGGGATTTGATTTTGAATTTCAGATATGTCAAATCCCTCTAAGTCTAGTTTTTGGAACATCAAACGGATCATGATTTAGATGTTTCTACATCAAGTTATGAATTTTCTACCGTAGGTGTGCTGTGTTGAAAAAAAAGTAACGAAAATTGAGTTATGTATGCCTCAAGTTGACAATCAATCCTTGTAAGAGCATGTGTATTTATAGAAATCAAAGTACATAAATTGTGTTCCTACAAATTATGGAAAATTATAATGATGAAAAGTTTATTTCCTACAAATTATGAAAATTATGGTAAATTTTCATAGGTTTCAAATTATGGATGTTGACACCCAATTTTGACCCTCCCCGATAGGAATTAATTCACGAGTTTCTTAAATTCCAAACGAGGCGACATAATTAACTTTATAAAACTCAAAATGTTTTTCAAGTCGTTTTAAAGTACCTTTAGCCGATTTTCATAAATTTTAAAAGATATAAAGTTTTTATATATTTTATATAATTAGTTTATTTTTATTAAATATTCGAGATTCTTCGCCAAAAAATTTTAGTTTTACTTAACGTTTTATTAAATTAGTTTTAGTAGTTGGTAGTTTGGATCCTTAGTCTATAGTAAAATTTATTAGTTTATCTTGTTATATTTTTTAGTAATATATTGTTTTATATAGTTTTATACATAATTAGTTTATCTTATAAATATTCAAAAATCGTCTCAAAAGGATTGTGGTTTTACTTAATACTTTATTAAATTGATTTTGTTTAAATTGTTAATTTACGTTTTTGAGTCATTAGTTGTAATTAAGTTAACTATTTTATCTTGTTGTAATTAAGAAGCTCGTTAATTAATTAATGTCAATTCATTTCATCTAAGTTTTAGCCAAATTTGCTAATCAAACTCGAGTTGGTTATGTCCTAAATTCAGTTGATTAAAATTTCAAAATTTAATTCTCTCGCTTAACTTTGTTAAATTCATATTGGGACTTTCGCCTTATTTCTTTTAGCAACCAGCCACCCCAATTCCCTTTTCAAATAACAGAAGCCCAAACCTTTTAGGCCCACTTTTGTTTTCATCCCAGCCGACCCAACACCCTTCTTTTTCCTAACCCGTCCCATCCCCAAGCAAAAAGACCCAACCCATAGCTTCCAGCTCTAGTAGAAGCGTGAAGAGCAGCAGCGGTTCCCTCACGCCGTCTGCTCCAACGTTCAAGTCCCAGAAATAAAAAATCTCAATGGCTTTGCGACTCAAACGGCGTTCTCTCCAACGTTCGTTTATACACGGAGCGGTTTGAGCGATTCACGGCGCAGAAAAGCGCGTGCCTAGCGTAGAAGTACGCTGCTCCTTGTCTCCTTTCTCAGAGCTGGTACGCCTTGTGCATCTTTTCTACGATTTCGGCTGTCGTCTCGTCCTCGCTACTACGAGATGATGCCACATCAAATCTAGAGGACACCTGAATGGATCAAGATCGTCCACGTCCGTCTAAGCTCTAGAATTTGTTGAGATTCGGCAGATTTTTCGTACCATAGACAGCTTTCTTTCGTCCTTGAAGCAAAATTTGAATTTGAAGGTCAATTTTGGCTTTCCCTTCCTACCTTTTTCCCCCAAAATTTGAAAAACCCTATTTTTCTCGATATATATATTCTCATTGGGTTCCTTTAAAAAAAATAGAGGGGGATATTGAAGCTACGAGCAAAATCACCTAGAATAATTTAGGCATAAATAATCACGAAATACATCCGAAATAGAGATATACACTTAGAGAATCAGAAAGGGTAGTCAATTCAAGGCCTAAGTTCCTTTCTTCTTTTTCGTCAGCTCATCTCTCTTCTCAGCGTTCATGAAAATTCGAGTTTCTGACCGGATTTCTCACTCATCGTTCGTATTCGAGCTTGTGGTGGGAAAAATCGCGATCTACAACTCATCACTGTCTCAACTTCGCTGCACCGGAAAAGTTAGCATGTTCTTCCTTTGTGACACCCTCTTTGCTCCTTTCCCTTTCGGTGTATTGTTCGGTTTTGATTGAAGTTGGCTTGATAGTGCTTTCGCGTGCAGTATTTTTTTTTCGTTTTCTGTTGGCTTAGTTACAATACTAAGTTAAAAGATCTTGTAGAATGAATATTTTTTACGATAACTCCTAGCAGTGCTCCCTTGTTGGTGTTTTTCTTTGGTTAAGCATTATGTCTTCTTGGCTTCGCATGTGTTTGGTTTGGTTGTGAGCTGAAAGTACCCGTGAGAGCCTAATGATCTCAGTTTTCGATTGTTTCAACTTCTTTGAAGTGGAAGATTTTGGGGAGGTAGAAGGGGCTATTGTTTCTTTTAATTTAAACATTTAACTTGGTGTTTTTTTTGCTTAGCTTCGATTCGCTTCTCTCATATTGCTCTCTCTCTAACTCAAATATTTGGTAGCATGCTACAACAAGTGGGTAATTAAAAAACATTATTCTAAATTATTAATAACAACAGTGAGCAAAATGTAGCAATATAACTAAATGCATTTATAGCAATCTGTGGCTCTTAATGTTTCATAGAATATAGATTTTATTTTATTTTATTTGGTGGTATTCTCAAATCTTGGTTTGGTTTAATTAGAGTTGTCCTACTAATAAAGATTTAAGTTTCCAACTTCGTTTTGGTCACTTTTAATTATGTTACACCTCTATGTGGTTCTTGGTTTGGTTTTGTTGTGAGATGTATTGTGATATGTCGATTATTCCTATATCTATAATCACCTAGATGTTTGATAGTGAACAACTTTTCCATTTGTTATTACTGTCTAGCATGCCTATGTATGATTCTCTTGTTGTAGGATTGTATCTTAATGTGCATATTCTTGAGTTAATCCATTTTTTTTGTTTTTGTGAGTTAGTGTTCTTTCTGCCTATTGTATTAGATTGGATTACACATTAATTCTTTCCCTTTACTTCTGTTGCATGGAAATCTTTCTGAGTTCGTCAAGAACTCTTTCTTCCACGTATTTCGAAAGAGAGTCACAAAGATTCACAGTTTCTTTATCGAGTCTATCGGCTAGAATTTTGAAGAACAGATTCTAAAGAGTGACGAATAGGTCCCGAAATTGGAAAATATGCGCAAACCAAGAAGTCGGAGAGTTGAAGAAAATGGGCCAAAAGCCTACATTTATTTTATGTTGTATTTTGTTACCTTTGGGCATAAGTCCACTTAATTATTATTTTGTTAGATTAGGACAGGTACAATCAAATGGGCCTAAGGCCCAAAAATAAAATGGGTCCAAATACCGGTCCAGGAGGATAGAAACTGGATTTGGACCCAACTCTCTCTCTCTCTCTCTCTCTCTCTCACACACACACACACACACACACTTTATCGTATTTATTTGTTGAATATTAACGCTAGTCTTAGGGTTAAAATCTCAAATCCTCGTAAGACTCCGCCTCATTTTAATCGTTTAAGACAATCAAGTAAATAAACTTAACAAAATAAATTTTGCAAGTTGTTCATTCATTTAGATAATAGGTTAGTATTTAACTTTCAGCAATTCTAAATAAATTTTCAAATCAAACTAAGTCTAATTTAGATCATTTTAGCCAAATAAGTTAGTTATCAGATAATTGCGAGTTAGCAAATGTTTTAGGTGTCGTAACAACCTTCCTAAAATATAAATATGAATCCCCGAATCCCCTTTAAAGTTTTTAATCGTTTTCCTATTTTAAGTCTTTTGAAAATTAATTTTTTCTTGATTTTTTCTTAAAATATTAAGTGACGACTCTAACAAAGTCTAAACGCAAAAAAATAATAATGTAATTTCTCTGAAATAAATAGAATGGCGACTCTGCTGGGGAATTGGAGGATTCTAACCTTAAAACTAAACTTATTTGGCTACGTGTAAATACTTGTTTACTTGTTTGTTTATCGTATTATCAACTGTTTCACTTTCATGACATAATTTCTGCCAAATGGCAAATAGTTTGCATTAGGAAAAAGGGAGTTACGTGGCTTACCATGACTCCTTTCAGAAAACACACAAGTCTATTTTTGGAAGTAATAAACTAATAGTTGGCTAGTGGTCATCCAACGCCGTTTGTTAGCTTCACCCCGTCGTCTTTCCGACTCGGGAAACCGTCACTTTTGAACCAATTCTAGTCAACCTAAGATAGATCGAAACCAAAACTGAATCTAAGCATTAGCCTAAGATGGCTTAATACCCAAGGCGTATTAAGTCCATTAGTAAAACCGCCAAAATTATATCCAAGGTCTCCGACCTAACGACATACCATATTATTTGACATTTGAATGATGTGCGTGTGGAAACCAAAATGTGGGGCGGGTAAACTTAACTGGATTTGTTTTGTAGGTATGAATTGTTTTCCAAGGTTCGACATGGTTGTAGAAGCACCACCTTTACTCAAAAATGTGGTATAACGACCTCGACAGAGATCACAAAAAAACCCTAAAAAAATATGTGGGTGCCCTGACCGAACTAATTAACATGACTGGTTGGCCTGAGCTAATCGAAGTCCTCACCGGCTATTGGGACAACGAGAAAATGGTGTTTCAATTCGGAACTATAGAAATCACCCCGACAATCGAGGAACTTCGAGACTACATCGACACGGTTGGCACAGGGCTAGAAACAAGGGTGAGAAAACAAGAAGACATCGATCCCTAACAAACCTTCCATCGAAGATATCACGAGCTGGTTTGGGTTGGGAAAAGATTAAGCCTACTAGACCCAAGAATCTAGTGTATCATTGAGGGACCTCTACGTTAGATTCGGGCATGCAAGATTTTATGCAAATTATAATAAAGAGTTCAGAGTTACCTACAGGGAATGGAATGAAATCCAACCTTTGGCATTTGCTGTCGCGCTATTGGGAACAATGGTCTTTCCACACGGCCCGAGCCTAAGTATCAACACTCAAGTGATAATGCTTGAGAACACTTTTTTCAACGGGTTTAAGAATCAAGGACAAGTGAAGTATTATCCCGTCGCTCCGGTCATACTGTCAGACATATATCAAGCCCTATGAAAATGCAAAGAGAGACATTGCTACTTTCAAGGATGTAACTTGCTCCTTCAATGGTGGATCCTAAGTCATTTAGCAAAAGGGCATGGGACTCAGGAACTACATACCTTGGATAATAAGAACACTCTCAGGGATTTGAACGATATGTTGTTTTGGGCAAATCTAGAAAATTGAAGGACCAGAGAGAGATGGGCTCAGATATTTTTGGAGCTGAGAGAGGAGGATCTCCAATGGATGCTTTATCTCTTCATCTCAAAAGATGTCGTCGTAGGGGGCCGCAGACAACTCGTGTTTCCATTACCAGGTATTCGGGGAATCCGTCCTTACGCACCCTTCTGAGTCCTACGACAGTTCGGGAGGAGGCAAATTACGTCTCAAGAGATGTATTATGGTGCCTACGTGTATGATATTAGGGATGAAAGGGTGGATGATGCTACAGAAATGCTAAGGGAATGGAAAGGGGCCAAATGAATGAAAAAGGACACCATTGCTCCAGATCAGTTTGACGTCGGATATGATGGAACTTATAAGGCTTGGTTGAAAAAGAACATACAAAGTATATCCTCTCCAGTCCCAAACAGTTGTCGCGGTGTGGAAGACAAAGAGGCTAAAGCTGTGATTGAGCTAAGAGAGGTAAAACGGGACGCCCAAGAAATATACGCCAAATTTATCGAAAATCAAAAATACTCTTGAGAAGACAACTCAGGAATTGGAAAGTCTAAGACGTTGTTTCGATGAGTTCGACTTATGGGTTAAAGAGAAGATAGAGAGGATGCAGTACGAGGATTGGGAATAAAAAGGAATCCGGAGCGAGGGTTACCTACTGATACTACGATACTTGTTTTAGCAATACAAGACCAGGAAAGCAGCGGAGAAGCAGGGCCATCAGGGACACTGTGGTGGACTTCGCCCTTGCGTGAGTTTTTCTATATGTATTTCTGTCATTATCAGCCTCTGCGTGGGCTTGCCTTTCTTACATTTCCGTACATTTAAATGGCCCTTGCGTGGGTCTGTCGCTTGGGGGATAATTAACTGGTTCAATTCCACACGTACATCGTTCAAATGCGGTAGGCCTACCCTTGGCACAAAAGGGTCCCCTATATGTTTAGGACGCGATATATGTGTCTTTAACTGTTTATGTGATATGTTGCTTTGAATGAGGTCATCGCAAACCCACTCCCTGTCAAAATTTCTAGAAATATACAAGTCACTATTACAAAATGTCCAACCAAATTTTCCGAGTCTTAAGTTTCTCAACCAAAAACAAATCTCATCCCCAAATCCTAAATATTACTCTATCATCTCAAGAAAGGTAACATCACCGCTATGGATAAAGGCAAGAATATCCAGACTGAAACAACCGAAGAGGAGATGATCAATATACGAAGGCAGCGCGGGAAGCGCCTATATAACATAATGTTTTCTCCTGAAAGCCTCGAGTTGGAGAGCATTGAAGAAAGTTATGAGGAATCGATTTCCCACAAAACTTCTCTCGAAGGACGTCTAGCAGAAGGAGACCAAAAAATCACTCTCGAAGCATATCCACAAGAATACCGAACAGGGACGGAAGCCATACCGTGCGCTCTCATTTTCGAGCTCTATCGATCTAGGCGTATGTTGAGGCCTGTCGAAAAAGCATCTTCCCAGGTGGGATCAGGGGACATCCACAAGACCAGTGAGTGTCATCCTAACCAGAAAGGACACACAATAGAGGATTGCATAGAGTTTAAGAATGCGGTCCGCCGTTTGCTCGATATGGACAATATTGTGAACAGTTGGGGTGACGGCATCAGCATTGCGTGTGATGAACCGAGGCTTGACATACCGGTCACTGAGAAGACTAAGTTCTATCGTTGCTCCTTCACGCCATTTAAGAAAAAAATGTTTGAGGTCTACTCAGAGTTGGTTTGAAATGGGGTCTTGACCCCTCTCTATAAAGACGTGGGAGTGTTATATTCCCTTGGTTGATGCGACATTGAGGAGAAGAAGAGTTCAGATGGAGCCACATTTATCGTTTAAAGCTTTTTGTTTGTGTTTTTCCAATTCCCCTATAATCATCTAGAATGAATGAAAACAAATATTTCTTTGTATTTGAACTACGTAGGGCCTGAATTCTTCTTATGAGATACGTAGGCAGTCTTTCAAGGCTCGACCCCTATCTTTCAAATTTTTTATTCTTCCCCTTGCCATTCTGCAAGGGAATATGAGTCTCAGATCAACGGATATCAAAAAAGATGCAGTGAAGAAGGCCTTAGCTCAACGTGATTTAACCTTTCTGAAAAACCTCCAAATTAAAACAAGCAAATTTCTGCTTATCCTAAAAATCAGTTTCCTCTATACTCGTGGGTCGGCATGTCCTCAAACAAAGCAACTTTTGTGTGTTTACCTGCTCTATATGTGATATCTTGCATTGTGTATTCCGAACTCAAACTAACAAATTTGCCTTTGGGTTATTTTCCTCTACATGCACTTACGAACTGGTCTGTGTCGATTAAACTAACTGATCATCCCTACTTTACTAGATCTAAAAGGCTTGTAGATTCATTTCCCGGCCAAAGTTCAGATAAGGGAAAAGCAGTAATGGGGAACAACAATGAAGAAATCATTCTTACTGACGTTGTGGTGGCTTAACCCACCATAGCGTATCAGAATGAACTGATTATGCAGCTGATGCAACAAATTGCCGACATGAGAGTGGAAATGCAAAGGAGACAGGATCTGCCTCCACCAGGTTTTATTGTTAATGCTTCGACTGATGGGAGGCCTCTGCTGTACTTTCCCTCTTCAAACATGCACAAAATCCTCAATACACCTCAGCCTCCTACCAAACCCCACCCCTCCTCAAAACAATAATTCCCAAATACCACCTCCCCCTAAAAATGCCCATCACCAAACTGCCCCACTCCCACAAAACCAAAATACATTACATCCCCAAACATTCCTCCATAACCAAAATCAGCACACTAAACCCCAAACCTTCCCGCAAAATTACCAACCCACTCAAAACGCCCCAAGTCCCTCCGTAGGTC